>PVHX01000023.1:127834-369062 GCA_004024805.1 Geosciurus inauris
TTCATCTATTGAAGGACATCTGGGTTGCTTCCACAGTTTTGCAATTGTGAATTGTGCTGCTATAAACATTGAAGTGGCTGCTTTACTGTAGTGTGCTGTTTTTAAGTCTTTAGGGTATAGGCCAAGGAGTGGGATAGCTGGGTCAAATGGTGGTTCCATTCCAAGTTTTTTAAGCAGTCTCCATACTGCTTTCCAGATTTTTTGCACCAATTTGCAATCCCACCAGCAACGTTTAAGTGTACCTTTTTCTCCACATCCTCGCCAGCATTTATTGTTGCTGGTATTTTGGATAGCTGCCATTCTCTCTGATTAGTGGATGCTGATGAATAAGGGAGGTGGGAATGGGAAACATAAGAGAAATAGAGAAACACTGGACGCGACATGGGGGAGGTGGGGGGCAGGAAAGGGGAATGGGTATAGTAAAGATGGTTGATAAAAAATATATATAAATATATATATAAATATACTGTTCATTGAAAGTACACATAAAGATGTTTAATATGAAGAATGTAATCTGCATATAATTTTGTGCAAAGTTAGAAAAATTATGATTGTAACAATTTTTTTTTCTATTTGCCTCAACAAATGTTTTCAGTGAACAGTGTGTACAGCTTCTGAAAATTTGTTTTTTTTCTGTTATGTTTGATAACATGTATTAAAATGCAACTTTTGAGAAAAATAAAAAAATAAAAAAACACACACACACACACAAAAAAAAATTCTCAGACACTGTATTTACCATTGCTTTATCACATTAAATATACACTGTTTTCAAAAAAAAAAAAAAAAGAATTTGTTTTTACTTCCTCCTTGCAAATGAACAGTAGTTGGAAGATATGAGGATTTTCACCCAGGTTTCTAAGGATACAGGCAGCCTTTATTTTCTTATATACACCTAAACTAGAAAGTGAATGAAGATTGCCCCATTATTTTTTTTTAATATTTTAAGATTGCCCCATTATTATATTTCTATGTGTGTAATGACCAAGTGTCGTTTCTAAACTTCCTTGGAATCACTGCAGATCATATGGAATGCATTGGCAAGGACTGGGCTAGTTGGAGTACAAAGCATAAGATCCCAGGAGGATGGCACAGGAGTTGGTGGAAGGCTTTATATTTAAAAGTAACTAATTTTGCATAAGGATATTATTCTGCATACTTAAAGTGGCTTCTCTATTCAATATATCTGATTTGTAAATCACAGGGCTTCTATAACCTGGAGAATATTTTCATTCCAGAAAAATTCAGTTTGTGGCACATTTTAGTTCTCAGCTCCACTCCAAAGCTTTAAAAACAATATAAGAAAAACCTGATTTAATAGTCTTCTAAGAACAATTCAGTCAATGTGTACATATATTTTCTTTAACCATCACTGCCTTTCATTGACATAAGTATTGTAACATTCTGGTGAATGGCAGCTCTCTCATAATATTTTTGCTAAAGGATTGTTTATCTAAATATTCATTCTAATATCACTGTTTTCTCTTACAATTTAAAAATTTTACTTTCCCTCTCATAATGTTTTATTTTAGGCAATATATTTTTGGCAGATATACACAACAAATAAATACAAGTGTAAATGGATAAAATTGATTATCTTTATACTTTATTTGTTGTTCATTATTTGAAGTTATTTCTCAAATTAAAAATTTTAGGTTTATAAATATTAAATTGTTTTTTCTTACTCTTTTAAGTATGCATAGGAGTTATGCAATAATTTTTCATATATACTAGTTATTTCAAGTATGTTAACCTTACAACTATTCTTTGGAATTACCTTTGATACCAGTTGTCTCCTCCAGGGGGAAAAATATCACACTAAAAATAAATAAAGCATCCAGATAATAAAGATAAAAATAAAAATTGTAAAGGAAAAATGGCTTTGTTCCAGTGAGTATTTAGATAAGCAGTCCTTTAGCAGGAATATTATGAGAAAGTTGCCATTCATAAGAATATTCTAAACCTCCAACAAAGGATTTCATGCAGGCAAAAGAAAATATACCTATAGTGACTGGACTACTGTTAGATAACTGTTAGATAAAATAAGATAAAGAGTTTGTTTCATCAGGCGAGTTTATTTTTATATGAAAAGTATAAACTATGCTGATATTAGTTTAATGACAATATTATCTACTGGGGCTTCTTTACATAGGATAAAGCACATATGCATATTTTTATTCACTCATTGAATTAAAAGATAAGTATTTTATAAATAATACAGTAGAATCAGTATGTTAAAATACAAATTGAGTTATAATTACTATATGCATACATACATACATACATATATATTTACAACTTTGTGTGTCAAGGGTGCTAGATATTGAATACAGGGTCTCTACCACTGAGCTTATATTATATATTAATAATATAATATATTATATTATATTATATATATATTACCCTATTATATTATATATATATTACCCTATTATATATTGATTGGGTTCTTTTCATGGTGCTTTTAGCATGGTTATTGCCATAATATGGTTATTACTTATTATCATAAGTAGCTTGTGAACAAAATTTTAATAATGATTTTTGAGGTAGATTTTAAAGGTTTTTATTAATAGGTTGTGCATCTGAAACTTTGAGTATGAAATCACTTTTACATTGAAGGCTTTTAAGTTATTTATATGCAGTCTTCCTTTGATAATTGTATGTTTTAGAGTTCATAGATTTTAAATATTTGGCTAAAGTTCTATTAAATTTTCTAAGAAATCAATAATAAAAAATTTTGCTACTATGAAGTCAATTCTTATGGATAGATAGAATTAAGTATACATACCAGGAGGTTTAAGAATATTTTATTTATAGAGAATTAATTATACTGTTTCTAGAATATTTGAGAAAAGATGTGCAGATATTAAAAGTGAAGATTAGGAAAATATCAATATAAAAATGAAAATAAGGCTGTGTCTCATATATCATTTTCTTTTACTATATTATAGTAAACTATACCAGAAATTTCATACAAGAAGTTATTAGGGCTCCATGTCATGCAATAACCCCTCAAGAATTTCACTATGTGGCCAACCTTTACTTCTCCATTAAGGAAAACAGGCATTTTACTCCATTTCAAACAGTTCTCTCCTTAGATTCATGCTCCACAAGTCAGGTCAAAGGAATTTATATTTAGGATTAGGCTGGTACTCTTTTTTTCTTCAATACAGATCATTATTAATAGAAAAAATATGGATTGTACAGTTGTGGGCTATGACTTTAATTAAGTTAAAAATAATAATATGCCGGGCACGGTGATGCACACCTGTAATCCCAGCAATTTGGGAGGCTGAGACAGGAGAAACATGAGTTCAAAGCCAGCCTCAGCAACAGCAAGGCACCAAGCAACTCAGTGAGAACCTGTCTCTAAATAAAACACACAAAAAAATAGGTCTGGGGATGTGACTTAGTGGTCGAGTACCCCTGAGTTCAATCCCTGGTACCAAAAAAAAAAAAATAATGATAATAATAATCATCCATGATGATATTTTTAACCAGTGTATTATGCTGTAACAGTTATGGTAGACTTCATTGCTCAACTGAACATGAATTTCTCCTTTATTCTCACAGAATTATATACTCTTTCCCACCTGCAGCAGGGTGGTGATACAAGGGCAGTGCTATTCCATGGTTGTGGGTGATAGTAATATGTATGACCTTTGATTTGGTGCATTTAATTGCCAGTAGTAGACCCTCTGGAGCTCTCTTCCTGCTCATGACCAACTGGGGGTAATGAGATAGATGGAACTTCCATCAATCTAGTTCCCTGGTTGAATGAGGGTATAAAGCCAAGACTACCTTCTTTCGTACACCTGGATTCTGCCAACAATAAAAAACAAAACAAAATAAAAAAACTACCTTGTTGTTTTAATTCACTAAAATCATAAATATGTGGTTATGCATTCATAATTATATACATTTAAACACACAAGCACAACAAATATTCTGATATTTCTGCCTAACTATTCACCTACCCAGCTTTATGTTATCCTCCTCTTTATAAAATTACCAATTAGTTAAAATGTGGCTTTCTTTGCTTCTCAGGATTTTCCTCAAACGTTTAAAAATCAATATTTTAACTGTACAGTTTTATTGCTAAACTGTTAGGCCAAAATTTATTTTGTGGCCCAAATAAATTTTAAGACTTAATTTATTCCAAGTTTTAAAGCCCTTATGAACCAGATTTATCTAGAGTTGCAAAATAAATTTTATTTCCCTCTTTTATTCTCAGTCTTCCATTTTTTTTCTTTCTCTTTACTGCAGATTTTAAAACCATGACAATTTGGTGAAACCAGAGCTAGATCATAGATAAATTGAATTTAAACTCTGATGATTTAAATTTTTTGTTTGATTTTTGCCTGTTTCCAAGTCATCAGATCAAAATATTATATAATATACTTATTATATGTTGAAATATTATCTCCAACTCACTAGTTTGCATTCTAAAACTGAATAATTTATGACCCAAAATATGTGATATTAATGACTCTTCTCACTGATGCAATCATACTGCCCTGACTGTATAACAGAATGCAATTGTACTAACATGTGCTTTGTAGTCCTTAGTCTACTCTGGGTGAGTAGACTGTGTTTAAAAAAAAGAAATACATTTAAATTATTAGTAGAAATAGACAGTTTTGCTTTATAGTGAACCATATATCATATTAAAATGCCATCATAATAACCATGGCATTGGTCTTAACTATAATTGAAATATTTTCCATTGCTCTTTTTAATAAAGAAGAGGATAAGATCTTAATGGAAATTGAAAAAAAAATATAGGTTATAGTATATAAAATAGAAATGTTATATGTCTTGCTGATGTTCAGCTTAACAGAATGGTGTCTGTTAAAATATATTGAAACTTTACTTTGGAAAATTTTATTTTATCTATACTAACTTCTAGGTAAATAACAAATGTGTATGTCCATCATCACCTGTCTGCCTTCTTAAGACTTTGAACACATCATATTCAGACCTCCTGTTATTGTAATTGTACTGGGGATTTTGGCCCTTGGAATTTTTTTCTAAAGCATACTTGGATTCAACCTTTAAATTCTGTTGGTAGCATACAATTGAAACATGTATGTATTTGTTTTCTCCAGATTTTCACTTCGTTAGTCTGTACTTACTATAAATTTAATCTATTTACATAACCTTATGCATATAAGAATTCCCCAAGGCAGGAATCTGTAAAGGAATATTACATTGACACATTCAATATGTCTGGATGTACATTTGTGTTTGATATAAATAGTTCTAGATCGCAGTATAAAATATTGCCAAATATTTTAATTTCATTTCAAAACACTTATCCACAAAAATCATGATCTTATAATTATTTATAGATCTAAAAATTATAATCATAAGTTCTGCTTAGAAAAAGATATTAAAAGCATTTACTAGAAAACACTCAAAGGTTAAGGAAATCAGTCTTGGCCCAAAATAAAAAGAATAGTTCAAAACTATAGCTTGATTGAAATATTTTTGAAAACTGAAATATCCATATACCTTTTCAACCTACTATTTGATTGTCATTTTACCTTTTATCATGCACATATACATATACATTACATATGCATATCATTTGTATATGGAATGATGCAATTTTTCAAATTTTTGGATTTGGTTTTAAAAAACTATTTCCTGTTAAATGACTAATTAAATAGATTCCAATTGGTATAAATATTACTGTGATTGCATTTGAAATTTTTACAAGTATAAAAACATCAATTTTTCTGTCCTCATAAAACATTAGGTTAAGTTTTGGCAGTGTATAGAAGGTTATCATAACTGAATGCCTAAGTAAACATTAGGTATTTTGCCTGTAATTAGTACAAATCAGTTGAAATAGAAGCCAGAATATGCTCTGGTACCCACAATGATTCATTCTCATTCTCTCCCTCTTTCTCTTTCTCTCTCTCACATACACACACACACACACACACACACACACACACACGCATGCATTCACTCACTCTTGCTTTCCTAAAGAAGGTATTGCTATCCTGTTTTAAGGTTATGCCATTTAAAAAATAGAAGAAAAAAAAAACCAAATCATTGGCTTAATAGTGATAAAATAGTGAAGCTTTTGATTTTACCACACCCCTACAATGTTGGAGGTTTTGCATTTAGAGATAAAAAATAGAAGGGAAACAATAATGCAGGATTGATACTTTGGTAGAATGAATAGAAAAGAATTGAATGAGACAAAGAAATGCAGAGACTGTGCTTCAGGTCTGTTTGGAAAGGCCAGAGAACCTGACAAATAATGTAAAGGATTCTGGCTTCCATCAGTTTGATATGAAACTTAAACTGACAAGAAAGTAAAGGCTTCTTTTCAAAACCTTTGTAAGATTAGTATGAAGACAAATACATTCTGGGAAGAATGTTAAAATTCATTTCAATATGCCATGGATGTTTATATCAGATAATGGTAACTTTGTTTAAAATTAATCAATTAACATGTGCCAAATTTTCCATTTTATGAAATATACTTTCTGATATAAAATTTTACTGAAAGTAGAGTAAAGTTTGCCTTTTAGGAATTAAAAATAGATATATTTCTAAGCAATTAAATCTTGTTAGTACTGCCTTTTGATGAATGGATGTGGTTGACATTCATGCATTCAGAGCTTCTGATGCATGTTTAAATCATTTCAGAAGTCAAAGGTACACGTGAATTGCGGAAGAGAGCCATGCAATGATGTTGAGAAGAGTATGTTCAGCAATTTGAAATGTCTTTATAATACATATATGATTCCTGTGGTAGAACTTTATGGCCTTATAAGACGATGTAATCATCTTGCCTTAGTCTCTGGAGACTCGTCTGTGAGGGTAAAGGCACAATGGATTACCTCATCATTCTAAGGAAGGCAGAAGGGAGATTGCTTATTCTCTAGGTGCACAGCAAGCATTTGTCAAAGTGCTCCCCATCCAAGACAGGCACTCCTAGCATCCCTAGGTACTTGATTTAAGTCAATAACTACTCTGAAAAAGGCAAAATTCAAAAACAACTGCATTAGAAGATAATGGATTTTTATTGGTTTCATTATCTTCTTATATTATCTCTTGATAGATTGAGTTCTGCACAGATACGTGGAATTTGTAATCAGTACATATATTTTAAAAGTGTAGATGTTAAAATCATACTTGAAAGGCAGATTTTACTGACTTTTGTTGAACGAAAACAGTAAATATTAAAGTGATTACTTGGTATAAGGAATATCGTTCTCATTTAGGAGAGTAAGGTCCATATTACTTCCTTTTAGCAATGTTCCTCTAATAAGCATGCTTCTTAGCTTAGTATTGGAATATCCATAAAGTTTATTGGTATCATTTAATGGTAACTTCATTTGGAGTGATAACTGAACTTCCATGTAGACTTCACAGTGAAGGTACAGAATTATTACTATAATTGCCTTTTGAATAACTGTTTAATGGATATCTCACATTCATTTCCTCTCATAGTCAAACTTGAATTTATTATTGTTGTCCCCTTATGTATTACCCCTCATTGCTTATATGTCTGTTAATACTGCAATCCAGGCACCCAAGTCCAAAAGCTAGACATCTTTTCTCCTTTTCCCACCCTTTTGACCATAGCCTCAGGATTAGTTCTCCTCAGCCTTCTTTCAATCTCCTTCCACTCTCCCTTTCTACCAGGGTCTACTTTGTTCAGACTAATGTTATCTCTGACTTCTCTGACTGTATTAGATTTACCTCATCTTCCCCATTTATGACTTGCTGCTTTCCAATCCACAGTCACCCTCTGTGGCTGAGTTCTACTCTCACTTCTGAATGAAGTCTCAAAAGCATATCTGATTATTTCACACTTTGCCTTATCTGATTCTCTATAATTCTCAGAATTAAGTTATTTAGTACTTCAGGATTATTATAATAATATATCTCTAGTCTCATGCCTGTCATTATACCATTATGAAAAATTCACCTCCTGGTGTACTGCATAGGGAGTTGACTGGATCAGCCATCTAGACTTTCCCCACCTTTCCCCTCTTTCTTTTAAACTGTGTGCCTTGTGTCTTCCAGGAATTTTTTTGTGACCACCACTCCGTGCCTGCTGCTCAAAATTTTGCTTAGCTTCTAGCCACCCAGAGGTGTTAATAGGGTCCATGATACAAGGCAAAAGTTGACTTATAAGCTTTAAACTTTGTGTCTTTGCTATCAAACAGAATAATTTGAGAAGAGTGGTAACAATTTATTTGTATTAAATTCCAATAATTTTGGTCAGGGATCATTTATTTTTTTAAGTTAAATACATATACATAATGTGTAATTATCAAATCAGGATAATTATTATTTTCATCTCTTCTAGTACAATCCTTTCTATGTTGGGAACCTTCAAACTCTTCTCTAGTTATCTTGAAATGTATAATTAGTTGTTATAGACCACAGTTACTTCTATGTGTGTAGAATGTTAGACATATGAGTGGATAAATTTTATATATATATATACATATATATATATTTATACACACACATGTATATATACACACGCACAAAATGAAATATTAAACAGCTACAAAAAGATTGAAATTCTGTCATTTGTTGCAATATGGATGGAGCTGAAAGACATAATGTTTAGGAAAATAAACTAGGCACAGAAAAACAAATATTGCACATAATGGAAGCTAAAAAAGCTAAATATTTTTAGAAGCAAACAATAGAATAGAGGTTACTAGAGGCTAGGAAGGCTGGGTAGAGAGAGAGAAGGTGGGTAATATGTTCTAATGTTGTGTGTTTTTATTTTTTCTCTTTTTAAATTACTAAATACAATGCTGGAATTAGACCTCTTTTCTAGGATAAATCTATTACAGTAAAAATACTCAAGCCATTTTTAATCTCTCACAATACTCCTTTGTGCCAAATGAGTCTGTCTGGAAATTTTGGTGCTGCAAGAAAACTGTGAGATTCTATCTTTGGAATATGATACTAGCTCATAATGCTGTTGTGCTGATATTTGGGGCATTTTGTACTTGTCAGTTTCGTTAGTGTCTACTAGTTTATAAAATGTTTTATATTGATCTTACTGTGTGTAGTTCTTTGTCTTTTACATCTCAGTTTAAAATTCACTTTTTCAAAGAGAACTTTCCTGATAATGCAAAACAATTACATAGGCCATCTCTATAGCATTCTCAGTTTTCATTCTTTAAAGAACACATGTATTATGTGCTTAAATATTCCAGTTCATTGATTTGTTTATTGTGTTCCTGCTCCACTAGAATGTTAGGAGTTCTGTCAATAACGACAGGCCCTATAGCTTTGGAGAAAGAGTCTGCAAGCTGTGGTCCACTACCTGTTTTTGTAAGCAAAGTTTCATTGGAACACAGTCACATATATTTGTTTATGTGTTGCCTATGGGAGTTTTTGCTATAGCTGTAAAGTGAGTAGTTGTGACACAGACTATGTAGACCACAGAAAATACTTACTAAAATATTTATATCTACCTGGATCGATGGTGCATGCCTGTAATCCCAGTGGCTTGAGAGGCTTAGGCAGGCAGATTGTGAGTGCAAAGCCAGCCTCAGCAAAAAGCGAGACACTAAGCAGCTCAGCAAGACCCTGCCTCTAAATAAAATACAAAATAGGGCTGGGGATACGGCTCAGTGGTCAAGTGCCCCTGAGTTCAATCCCCAGTATCAAAAATTTAAAAATAAATAAAAACAATATCTGGACCTTTAAGAAAAAATGGCCTTACTCCTACTCAAGCACTTAGAGCAGTACCTGATGCATAATAGGCTCTCAGTAAATATTTGTTGGATGGATGTGTTTGTCGAATAGAAACCAAGTGATTTGGAAATGAAGTACACAGACTGGGATATACCTAATAGAAGGCTTCTTAGACATATTTAGTGGCTTTCCCTTAAAACTTGGGTCACAGTTTTATAGCAGAATCTTCAAAATACCTCCAAGTAAAGGAATTGATCTATGACAGATCCAGAAACAAAACTAAAATTTAGACCAGAATGATGACACCCTCTAATTCAGACGATACCCAACAACTACTTATCAATTAACATGGTTTGAGAGGAATAAAAAGAAATAAAAAGAAATACTAGTTCATTTGCACTTGCTCAGATATAATGTGGCACAATGAAAGCTGATTAATGAAATAGAATATTTTTGCCCATAACTGAAAATTGTCTCTAACTTAAATATATGACCCAACACATGAGAGTCATAATCTATATATTCATGCAACAAGTGTGTACCTAAACATTTTATTCATTACTGTTCATGGTGTAGTATACCTGAAAAACTAAAAGCACTTCCAAATGTATAGTTTGCTAAGCTTATACAGCTGTGCATTAAACACACATCTATCACATCCTATTGCCTCTTTTACTTTATTCTAGGCAATAGGAATAAAATATCATGTGATGCCTACCTTAAAGCTACACACAGTATAACAGGAGTCATGAAAATAAACGATGATATTGAAATAAGGGACGCATTTTAATAGATGTATAAAAGCTGTAGGAGAGTAGAGAGGACATTTATACTCTGCTACATGAAAGGGAGAAATAATGGGGAAAAAGTCAAAGACAATCCTATAAAGGTGAAGCTAAATTAAAATATGTAAGAAGGTAGAAGTTTAACAAGAAGGAATGGAAGGAAACATAGTTCATAGAAAGACAGCATCATATGCAGTGACATGACAGGCAGGAGTAAACATTGCATCCTCTGCGAATGGAAACAGTTTTCGTTATGGCTCAAACTTACTGGGCATAGAAGAGGTGTGAGAGGAAGCTGGAAGGATGGATAGGAGCCAGTTGTGAAAGACCTGCTTCTGTGGAAAATAATTGAATACTTGTAATTAAGGAATTTACCAATAAGAAGAATGAATAAAAAATAATCTGAAATTGGAAATTGAGAGACTATTTAAATTGAGAGACTATTATTGCAAAAGACCTAACAACTATGACTATGGAACAAGAAGAGAAGATATATACATTGTAGCTAGAAATGGCATGACCTGGTTGTTTACTGTCTTCTATTATAATTCATCAGATCAAAAGCCTTGAAGTCATTTTAATAGTGTTATATTAGGAATACTTGTTTTGACAAGGTTCTTAATTATATGTTTTAAAGCTATGTCAGAATGATTAGAGCTTCTATAATTTGATAAATTGAATGTTTTGTGTGAAATTTACTATGTATGAAAATTTGAAATATGTGATCTGTTAGAATAGGAGTTATGTTTGTATTAGTAAGGTATTTGCTGAGCAATGCAGTAGCTAAGATTTATAAATGCAAATTTAATGTGTCTATAACTATAATGAGTGTAGTAAAATCTGAACAAATCATGTTTATGATGTTGTAAAGAATCCTGAATATGGGCAGTGATGTATTTTTATTTTTGTATTAGATATCCATATTGCTATATGCATTTTTTCTAAAACTTTGAGTGCTCTATGTGTATGTATGCAGGTATGCATGCGAATAATTCTCTATACATGTGAAATTAGAGATATCCTAAGAGTATTAATCTCATGTTATCTTGAAAATATTAGAATTTGTTTATACTTTTATGAATATGACTCTATATGTAGTAATCTGTAGTTTGCTTTTTGAAATCCATTTTCCCTCCCCACACTGAAGCAATGTATAGGGTTTATAACAAAGGATCACTGTTCTTGATTATGGCCGACTTCTCTGTACTCTGCTTCAGTGCATCTGATCTTTCCATCTTAAAATCACCAGGCAACTCTTTGTTCTGCAACTGGTTGACACAAACCCTTAAGTACCAAGCAGTGTGTGTTTCATTGACAATATCACCCTTGTCCCCAGGAGCCTTGTTATCCTTCCCCTTCAACCGTATCTCATTAGTCAGCTCCAATACTTTTTGATCCTTCTTTGTGAAGTCAGAAGTCCAAATTTATATGGAGACAATAAATTCCCTATGCAGTCGAACAGTCTCAGAGAAAGGCAAGAGATATTCCATATGTAATTTGGTCTATATGTCTCAGCCAGATTTTCTTCTCAGTTTTAATGGGATCATCTATGTACATAATTCTGTGTACATGTTCATGTATATGCACGGGCATGTGTATTGTGTCTGGTATGCCTGTTACATCTCATATAACCTCATTTCTCTTACCACAATTTTTCCATGTCAGTTCTCTACTCAAAGCAGCATTCACCAATGTGTTTTGATTTCAAAACTGGGAATACTGCATTATAAATATTATCTCCTTGAAAATATTGTATAACATATCAAATGCTATCATTAGTGTGTGTAGGCATATATATATATATATATTTAATCTAGTCTTATAATGGCTTTTGAAAGATTGATATGCCATTTTCTCCACGAGATTCATAGCAACAAAATTAAATATTGTTCTTGGGCATTAACTTAGGTTTGGGCCAGGTACAGAGGTTCCTTAAGGGCAGGAGAGAATGCCAGGTTTTAGTTACTCATTCTAGCATTTTAGCTGCTAGATCAGAATTGCTCCAGCAAAATGTGCTTAGAAAAATCTCTTAAATGCTGAATATGAAGAAGTAGAGAAAATAATAATGATAAAGGCAGGTAGCATTCACTGTGTAGTCATGAAGGGGCAGGCAGTGTTCTAAGTATGTGTAAATGTGTGTGAGAGCAGCTCCATGAGACAAACTATCCTTGTCCCCTCTGTGCAGATGAGGAAGTTGTGGTTTACAGAAGCAACACTTCCCTAAGGTTAAAGGGCTGCTTCTGGCAGAAAAATGTGCAATTTAAGAGTGGGAGGATGGTGAGAATACTCTTTGCTTATACTACCTACATTAATATCCTCATTTTAAAAAAATGCCACTTATTCAAAGAAAAAAAGCATCACCACCACCAACAACAAAAAACACAGTAATCACTCCCCCCCCCCCACTCTCTCTTTCTCTCACACACACACACAGAAAAAAAAAAGGAAGAAAGAAAACCTTTGTTTGGAATGCTTTAAATTTGGTCTCCATTGACTATTCATTTCTATTTGCCTTCAAACTTCATTTCTCTGAGTTTGATTTTCTAAACTCACATTTTAATGTTTTCCTTTTGTTCAGAGGTTAGCAGGCTGTTTGCTTACTGAAATGTTCTAATATGCAGAATTAGAGATTTAACAAATTTCTTTAAATTTTTATTTACTAATACTCAAATTTCTAATGAAAATATTTTATGAATTATTATTAATGGGAGACACTGCATTGCCTTCTTCGGGTATTAACTCTAACATTCCTGATTTATATTTACAAATTAGGTAATGTTTGCAAATTTAAAATAAAAATATTTCAACTGATTATAATAGTATTTTAAGATGTTGAAAGCTTTAAAATAGGAGGATAGTCAGAAGGAATGTAACTTCATACAAAATAAACAACATGACATTCTCTTTGCTGTGTATGAAAAAATGTGTTTTCATTGAAGGAAAGAAAAACAGACAACACTAAAATACTATACTGACATGTAAAAAGAAGCTTTTGTCTATGCAAAACATTTACAGGAGCACTTTACAATTGTGTACCTTATAATTTTTTAATCCAACTGAGGAAGGAATTGTAATAAAATTGTGTTCACTTATTTAAAATCCATTCATAATTTCATTGAATTCCACAGACTTATTTGACTTTCACACCAATCCCTTAGTATCCTTCATATAGTCATGTTCCTTTTTTTGAAAGATGAAAACAACAGTAGAAGAACAAGAGGTTAAATGATGTAAGTGGCATATTGTGCCAGTGAGAGACTTAAAGCAACTTAGTAATAACATATTTGGTCATGATAATATTAGGTACAGAAAAACTTAGAATGCTTAAAGAACAAAACAAATTTTTTACCTTGCCTCTTATTTTTAGAATATTTTTATACAAATCCCACCCCAAAATCTTACAAGTAATTTTCATTTTATTTAAGGCGACATTAAATCCTTCAATTAATAGACATGATATTAGATCCTAATATCTTCTATTCCCTTTGCATTATTCTTATTGTCTTTAATAATGAAATGGATTTTTTCCTGAGCTCTTCCTATGTGCTCTACAATTTGTGGATTTCATTAGAGCTGAACAGCTGTGTTCTGGGCACTGGCCAGGTGCTCAGTCTACGGGAAACTAAAGAAATAAGGAGCAGGGCCAGTAATCTCAGCCATAGAGTGGTTAGAGAATTGACAAGGACAAGAGCCTTTTAATATTTGTACCAAATTAACTGTAGGAATAAGGCTTATCTCCTCATCAAGGTGCCCACGTGCCCAGAGCCTTCTGTTCTCTCATCCTCAGTGGGAGGTGGCTTCCGGTACCTGAGACATGATTAGAGAGACTAGATTTGTTCTTCCCATATCCCTGTGCCTTATTAATCTTTCATTTACACTGGGATTAGATGAGATTCCATTAGCCAAATCCACTGAAAAGATTCACTCATTTTAATATTTATGCACACTGTCTAGTCCTTAAAGTGGATTCTTTTTGTCTGTGCACTTAATTGGATCAGTGGGTTGCTTCTTATTAACATTTTTCTTTTTAGAGATTAGGATTGATGAATAAAATTAGTGACATCTGGCTCAGCTCAGCTGTTAAATGCAACTTTTAATGACCACCTTATTTGTTATGATATGGCATGAACATTTGCTATAAAGATAAAAGGTATAATTTATTTTAGGAATAGAATTAATGCTGTTGAATCTAAAACCAAAAAATGCTATAAACGTCTAATATTTTGACTGTCCAGATATAAAAGTGGTGGAAGGGAATACATAAAAAACTAATTTTGAAATCCTTACTTGCTTGTTTAGTTAAAGTTTTAAGGTAAGATTTTAGGTAAAGTGTTTGATTTTCTGGAACTTAAGTGGAAATTTGTCTAATCCAAAGGGTGCCAAAATGTAGCTTGAAAAACTAACAATTTATATCATGAAATATGATTATTTTAAAGTATGTCAACTTTCACTTTGAAGACATGTTACTGTGGCCTTTATTGACATTGTTCATTGATAATATTGCTTTTTCCCGAAGTGAACCAATGGATGTTTATAGTTGTATTTCAGCAGTTTCTTAAAGTTGGGCACTACTGACATTTTAGGCTGAATTATTCTTTGTTCTGGGGTCTAACATGTATTATTGGTGGTGTAGAGCATCCCTGACTTCTGTCCTCTAGAGGCCAATAGCATTCTGCTAGTCCTGATCATGGAGAAATTCTCTAGACATTGACTTGACTTCCTGAGGATGGATATTACTCTGAGTAGAGAACAATTGTGTTACAAAGGAATAAGCAGTATTGCCTTTCAGATTCAAAATTCTAGGTATCACAGCTATACGTAAAATCAAAAATTTAGAAACAGCTCATAAACAGTGAAGATTTTGAACTCTAACAAGCACAGTCTCTATAGTTCTTACTGTGTGATATTTGAATCACCTTTTGAGAGTTTACTTTTCTGATCTAAAAAAGAGCAATACCACTATTGTACTCAAAGTGTTATACTGAAAGTTAAATGAGATAATGCATAGAAAATGATAATTTGGTAAGTGTTTAATATTATGCTGACTTTATTCCTTACTAGTAGCAATAATTTAAATAATATATGCTAATTTTATAAAAACAGAGTATAATTATTTGTTAAATGAAACTAGCACAGTAAGTGCTGTGCCCAGTTTTCTTGTTTTACTTATTTTACTGTATCTTAGGCATTGTTAAGCAAAAATAATTTTTTGTATCTAGTTCCATAGCTTAAATAGCTACAATTTTAATGAAAGATTTGTCTAAGTTATTTACATTTTAAATAAATTACAACAAATATATTTTTCTCTAGAATTTCATTAGAAAGCTCTAGCTAAGGTTACAAAGTTTGTTATGTAAAATAAGGGATTTCCAGAGATCTAATGCATGGCATATTGATGATAGTTAATACTCTAATAACAATACTCTCTTATGTATTTGTAATTTACTAACAGAATAGATTTTAAATCTCAAAACACACAGACAAATGCACACACAGAGTGTTAGTTGTATAGAGGTAATAGTTAATTAGCTTGATTGTGGTAATTATTTCACAATGTATATGTATATCAAAACATCAAGTTTTACATTTTAATATGTAAATATGAAATATTTTATGTCAATGGTATCTCAATAAGACTTTTAAAAATAAGAAGCTGCTGTTGACAGGGTGTCTGATGTTGAGGTTTTTTCAAGCAGCCATATAGTACCTTCAATGCATGGTGAGGCCTTGAACCCTGAGTAAAGCAACAGAATACATTCAACCAATTCAAACTTCAAAGGGAACAATAATGCATCATTTATTTATTTATTTATTTATTTATTTATTTATTTATTTGGTTGAAGTTTGCAGAAAAAAATTAAATACAGAGCTTCTCAATGGTTCTGTATCCCCTGTCACAAACAAGGCATGAATAGAGGAATCATGTACTTTTAGAAGAACTAACAGAAAATGTAAGGTGCTTCTTTTGTGCTGTTACAAATTGGATTTTTCTTTCTTCCCTTGAGAAGCCAGAGTGAACAATAGAATACTCTTAAAGGAGGATTGCTGAATACCAAGGCCATGTTTTTGAAAGCCAAGTAGATGAAGAAAAGAGCTGTATGCTTGGCATTTTGAATCAATTATCAGTGAAATTCTATGACACCATTCAGAATAGAGGCCCTGAAGTCAAGGTTTGCTTTCCAAGTATTCACTGCTTTCAGTAGGTTTGGCCTTGAGCATTATAAAAGACTTAATTTTTGCAAAATACAACTTTCTGACAGATAAAGATATTCATTTTGAAAAAGGTAACAGAGAATGAGTACTAATTTTACTCTTAAAATAGCCATAAGATACTTAGCTAAGTTGGTTGATAACTGTCAGTAGGTTCAAGACTAGGTTCGCATTAATTGTTAGTCTTCTGTAGTGAAAAATACACTCATACATCTACTATCAGTTCAAACAAGAAATTGAATGTTTGTGTGGATGTAAAGCATTACTATTTGTCTAGGATGATGGGGAAAAAGCAGTTGTGAATATAATATATAGTGTAATACAATGTCATATACAAGATATTATTGAAAATATAAAATACAATGTAATTTCAAATAATCCTAAACAATTTATAGATAATCAGCCAGAAATAGAACCAACATTATTAAATATATCTTTCCTAATATTTGAAATTATTGTTTAAAAAGAATTTATTCGGGGATTCTTATACTTTTACAACTTTTAACTAATACATTTGGCTTTTTGCCCAGTTGTAACCAGAATCACTTTTGAAAATCTTTCTGTATAAAATCTACTTACAGATTCAGAAAGGGAGAAGGGGAAAGATTGATCGTATAAATACAGACATAATGAAAGTGCAGGGACACAGTTCACATTCAGGGAAGGACAAGATGAGCAGTGCTCATCTTGAGCATACTTGTAGCACAGAAACAGAAACGTGAGCCCCTTTAGAAATTCTGGTTGAGCTCTTTAGTTTTATAGTATTTAAGAAGTATGTTCATTTCAGGTTATGAAAATAATGTGTATATTGTTCCAAGATAACTCATAATCTGGTTCAAGAAAATGTAGCTAAATAATCAAGGGTCCAAAGTAACATTCTTGCCTGCTTATTTGTTTGATATTTTATAAATAAATAATAAAATAAATAAATATTTTATAAATAAAAAGAGAGCATACTCTCTCCCTGGATTACATCCCTGAAAGCAGAATTGTTGGATTAAAGAATGTACATTTTGATAGGTATAGTCAAACTGACCTCTAAAAAGGTTGTACTAGTTTTATATCCCCATGGCTGATTCTTTGTTTTTTGTTTTCTGGCTTTAGATGTTCAAATAAAGATTGTGAACAATAAAGTAATGATTGCATTTGGAAGTTCTTGTAAATACCCACTGACAAATGATTGTGCCTATGTCCTTACATATCACTACATGTTAATTGTCAGCAAGTTTATAAACCTAACTGTTGTGATAGGCATATAATACCATTTCTTTCTTTCTTTCTGAGTAAATCTTAAAATCTATTCAAGTGCCTAGTCTGCACATTTATTATGTCCTTTACTCATTTGTAGATGAATATATGTTGAAAAAAACATTTCAAAATTTACCTTACAAGTGGCTTATTTGTAAATGAATTTTCAAATTTATAAACTCAGAATTAGAAAACATATTGCCATGTTGACAGGAAAATTTCTGAGCTTGGCTATTTTAACCAGTAAAAATAGTAGAACTCACACTCAGTGTGTTAGTGCCTGATACATAATAATTGTTAAGATATCAAATGAAATTAAGAAAAAAATAACATCCTTGAAAACAAAACTTTATTAAAAATAATTAGATGTCAGTTTGTTGCTTGATGTGAATTAAAGAGACAAGGAAATTGAAGACAGATAATAGATTGGGGATTAATGAAGACTATCTGTATCATAAACAAATATTATTTGTTCGGAAGAATATTACAAATCATGAATGTTAAGTTATGATGTCCCTCTTTCTGAGATGTTTTGTATATTAAAATAAATATTCATGAATAGTGAGTATCAGTTCAGGTTATCTATGTGAATGTAAATTTTCATATAACTGGCCACTTAGTGTTCATTGGATCATGCTCTTGAATATGAATTCTCTAGTATCTCAGATGCACTGTGGATTGGACTCAGCTCATGAATATTCATGCACACACAACTGATCTTTCTGAAAGTAATCGCATCCATGAAGATGAAAATCTTGTTAGTTTTTAATAATGAGAATCGCATCAGGATGCAAGTCCCAGAACAATGTTACAATTCTCTTGTTTCCTTTCTTTTTTTGTAAATGTTACAAACTTTAAAATATAAATACATATTCTATGCATCTCTCTTGTCAAAACCTCTTTTATTCTTTTACCTTTCTAAAAGCTTGTGCATGATTTAATTGATTGCTTTGTTGGTTTTATTTTCTCCAGAAGCAGAAAAGAATAAAGTAAAGCATTGTCTCCCAACCTTATCCTCAGTACATTTCCACTATTGAGGCTTGATCAGAGATTCTAAAATGCAGAGCAGCCTTATCTCCTAACCTGCTGGAAGAATGATACATATTTTACATATAAAGACATGATATTATATATGCTATTATTTGTGCACAGGGAAAATTATACGCTATGCCAACTGAACTTGTGGAGGCCCATAATTATAAATTATATAGTATTTTAATTCACACCTCACATTTAAATGACTTTCATTGTAATGCATGATATGCTTATAATACCTACCCAAGATTAGTGAGAAGTTATTAAATACGTATCAAAAGAAATCATCTGGTCCTTATTAGCCCCATAATATAATTAATTGAATAACCAGGAAAACAAAGGAGAAATCAAAACTATTGTTTATAAGGTTAGTGATAAAGTAACAACTAGTTTATATTTTCTAACATTGATATTGTAAAGTCTCTGCAGGGCATTAATTATCTTTTATAAAACTATATGCATTTTGTTGTTTTGTAAGCACAGTTAGTAAGCAGTGCTCAATGACATTTCTTTTAACTCTGGTAGTAGGCTAATTTATGTTTGTACATCACAAAGCTCATCAGTAGTCAAGGGCTGAGGTCTTTAAGCTGCTGGAAGAACTTTGTAGGTGTCCTCAATCTTGAGGATAAGGAGGAATATTATAAAGCCCTCCTGTTTTGTTTCTTAGGTTAGCTCAGGGTAATCTCAGCCAAGAGCAATGTTACTCCCAGGGGTCATTTGACTACATCTGGAGGCCTTTTTGCTTATATCTTCAGAGAATGGTTTTGCTATCTCATAGGTAGAGGCAAGATACGCTGCTAACCACTCTACAATATGCAGGACACCCCTACAATGGAGATACCCAGTCTAAATATCAGGAGGACCACTTCATATCACATTTTAATTAAAGAAATAATTCTGTCTGAAATGTAGATAACCATTGAATTAGAATAGTTTTATAGATAAAGCAATGAGAATGTGTAATATTTGTAAATAAATGAAGTCAGATTCAGTTTTTAATTATAAGTGTGAATGTATTTTTTTTTGTAGCAACAATCGTGTTAAATGAACTCAACTGGACAAGTGCCTTAGATGAAGTTTTCAAAAAAAATCGGGAGGAAGACCCTTCATTGTTGTGGCAGGTGTTTGGGAGTGCTACAGGCTTGGCCCGATATTATCCAGGTAAGTTCTTAGTGATTCAATAATTATCAGATGAAATTGTAAGTATCTCCTTCAACATTTCTTGTGAACACTCTGTTACCTTCTCCTATATTGGCATTATACTAGTTTTATTTAAAAGTATTCTCTTTACATGGCTCTAAATTTTTTTATATGACTCTAAACTGATCAAAATCACTTTGAACTGAAACACCGAAGAAGTGACTGGAGTGGTTGGTACCTGGGCTGGGTCAGGCTGGAGTGAGACCATGAGTAGGTTTTCTTAGGTCTGTACCTGGCACAGGAGGTTACTGTGAATCCTAAAACAAGAGATCCAACTGCTTAGCATAAATCTGTCAGTCACATTAAAGAAATAAATAGACTTTTTAGAAACTATTTCAAATATTTCTTTCCAGGTTTTTGGTCTACACTTGAAATTTCATAACAAAAGTGTTAGTGTTTTCCTTGAATCAGTGAATTTATGAATGTGAATATAAGAAGAAATAAGATAAAATAATAAGGAAAATTGAGCATAAGAGTATGTGTCAAGGGACTGGGGTTATGGCGCAGTGGTAGCGTGCTCGCCTAGCACGCGTGAGGCACTGGGTTTGATCCACATAAAAATAAAATAAAGATATTCTGTCCACTTACAACTAAAAAATAAATATTTTTTTTTAAAAAGAGTATGTGTCAAGAGTATGTGACACATAAGAGTATGTGTCAGTTTGTATGAATTTTGAAGGCATCTCAGTGAGTATAGGAACCTGTGAAGATGAGTGTTATTTTATAAGTGAAAATAGACCCTATCTTATAATGTTCTTTATTCTTATAAAGGAAGGTAAAGAGAAATAAATAGCAACTCCTATAACAAAACAAAAAATTAATCACTAGTACATCCTGAGAACCTACTGAAAACATTTTAAGTGAAAACATTTAAACATTTAAGTCTGTTGTTATTTTTAACTTCTCCACCTTTAGAACAAGCTGACAAATACAAAATGCATTTTCTTTCTCCAAGGCATGACCTAAATTATTGGAAATATACCAGAGAATTTGGCTTTCAATGGCCACAATATGACTTTAAGTAAAATTATTTTTAAGACATGAGTTTTCTAAACATGTTCAGCAAATTGAATTACTCATAGTAAAAAGGGATAGGAAAAAGTGACTTAGAAGTAAAAAGGAGTAAATTAAAAATTAAACTACATATAACTTTTTATTAGGATAACAATAAATAACATTATCTAGCTATTATCAGACTTAGTTCTCAAATTAGTTAAAAATGTTATAATGTCTGCATGGTTATAAATGCCAGATGGTACCACCAGTAATATTTATTTGTTTTAGAAATCCAGAACACTAGGAAAGGCAAAGTTTGTATTAGATATTGAAAAAAATGAATTATAATAAAACATTAATGTTAGTATTTGATAGGGAAAAACTATCACCTAAGTTGTTATCCTAATTGAATCTTCCATTTCATGAGTATTTTTTACTCTAGTAAAATACTTCTAAAACTCTTAAGTACTTTTTTAACATGTTAAATATTATATATCAGAAGATTGGAAATTTTAGTATATAAGATCATATCAATGAAAAAGAAACAGTATTCATGCACATAATAAACCGAATATAATAATCCTTAAAATTACATGAGGTGTTATAAAGCATCTTTAAGTACAGTTTTAAAATATAGGAATTAGATACTTGATATTCTATCTAATAATACACAAATCTAAGGATATTTTTATTCATAACAGAATTAGTTTTTAAATATTTAAAAATATTACCTCTGTATAAAATTTCATATGTAAGCAGTTCAGCGAGAAGGAGGAAAAGGAAAAGTGAAAGAAAATTAGGATAATAATGGAAAACCAAGAGCCTAGGATCTGAGAAAAATGGATGATGCAGAGAAAGAGTGATAAAGAAGTGTTATGAGAGAGAGATGCTGAAGAGAGGAAAGGAAGAGTGCTCCTGAATGTGGGCAGAGAACACTGACTGGGTCCAGAGGTGGAAGGAAAGATAGGTTACGTTATAAACCCTGAAAAGTGGGTAATTTTGCAAATAGCAGTTAATTTTTAAACTTACAAATATCATATTCAATAATTCTTTCATTTTAAAAGCTAAGTGAGGGATGAAGGCTTTTTTTGTTGTTGTTGTTCTTTTTTTTACCCTAATAGATATTTTCAAATGTGTTGAAATTTGTTCTCTTCATCTTGAGAATCATCATTAGATGTTTAATTTGGCTGAAGCTATGTCGTCCTCTGAGGCATTCGCTGTGAAAGCAACCTTGTGCCCAATATGTAGTTTTCAAGTCAGGATTTGTCAGACAAATCGACTCACTGGTAGACTGTCAGGCTCAGCTCATTGACCTGCTGGAGGAAGTTTTTAAAATGGCTCTCTTAACTTCTATAGAAAATGCTTCATGCAGTTCCAACTGTTTTAGTGATTCTGCTGCTGAGTCGGTCTTTATGACAATAATGACATAATAGAACCAACTCTTTTTACCAAAGGCACTAAGACAATGTTATAATTTTAAAAGTGGAACACCCTGTTTATACGACATCATGTTTTCAGCACACACACCTTAACCATGTTTTAAAGACTTTTTTAAATGAACATTTTTTTAAGAAAAATTTCTTAATAAACCACCCTACCTTTTCTTATCAAACAACAAAGAAATATTTAGTGTAAGTATGCCTCATGCAATATTTGGAACATATTTTTATGAAAAAATGTTTTTAAAATTTAAACTTACTGATTGTTTTATATTTCTTTGTGCTATATCTGTCAACACTGTCTCGAGAGTCTCAGAGACATTTGTAATATGAGAAAATCATTGTTCCCATTGCTTCACAAAATTGTCATGAGGGTTAAACAAAATCCCTTTCATACATTTGCCCAAATGCAAAATTTCATAATATTCTTTCTCTAATTCTGTAAGGTTCTCATTTTTATTTTCCTGAGACTTCTTGCCTCAGAGTAATAAAAGTAAAATTTTGTGGAAACTAGAATCATCTGATTCACAACATTCTAAATATATCATTGTTCATTAAGATGCCAGTAAATGAACAGCCACATATTGTGAGGGGGTGAAGCAATCATCTTCCAGAACCATATATCAAGTTTACAAATCCTGCCTTCAATACTAGATGTGGTAGTGACCTTTAGAAGACCCTCAGAAAAGAAACAAGGAGGATCATCAGGGTTGAATTGTAGAATTATTATGAGATTAAAAAGCATTAAATATCTTTGTTATCATATTGCCTGGATGTAGGGAACACTCAGGGATAGGCAGCTACCCTCATGGTTTTAGTTTATCAGACTATTTAAAATATGTGGAAATACTAGCTTCCAACAAGGAGATTACTAGAGCTAACAGGATGCAGAGCATATTCTGAGAATTAGTTTGTTTAGTAAAAAGTGGAAATTTGACTCTAGCATCTGTTTTTGGACTGAACATCTACCTGCTTTCTAAACTCTTGATGTATTTGGAAATAAGCTATGGAAATCATTGCTTTCTCTTTTTTTGCTTCTCCCTTCTTCCATTTTTTACTCCCACCTTTGTCCTTCTCTTAGCCCATTTGGAACATAGGTCACTTGATAAAAGGAATGTTATATTGGGGGAAGTACTTGATTTATCTCAATACTGCCTTTGGCATCATTTCATGCTTTGGTTAAGGCATGTTACACTTCTGTATCTGCTTCTTCACCAGTAACATGGGATGCTGCACAAGATGGTCTCTAAGGCAGATGTTAACATCATCTGCTGTTTGCCCAAATCTGTAGCATTTTCTAAGTTCATAGTGCTTATTCTGCAGGAAAACTATAGTAACTTGCCCTAGTCATTTAGCCAGCTGTTGGCATAGATGAAGCTGGAACCTGAACTGATTTCATAGGAATACAGAATCCAATAGTGATTACCAGAGGCTGGGGAAGTAGAGATGAGGAGAACATGGGGAAACATTGGTCAAGAGATGCAAAATTACAGTTAAACAGTAGGAATAAATTCTGCTGTACTACAGGAGGGTGACAATAATTATAAATATTGTCTGTATTTCAGTAATTAGAAGAGAGCTTTCAAAATGTTCTCACTACAAAGAAATGATAAATATTTGAGGTATTAGATATGTTAAATATCATTATCTGATCATTATCCAATGTCCACATGTATCAAAACTCCATCCTGTACCGCATATATAATTTTGATGTATTAATTAAAAACAAAATAAAAAAAGCAGGAACCCATGTCTAATGCCATCTTCAGTGAATATAGCTTATTAGAAAATTAGTTTCATTTATGGGTTCTTTCCTTTGGAACTCTAGTTGATTTACATATATTAACTTTAAAGCTGTTAAAACTACTTTCATATATTTGAACTTTGTGAATTCTTATGCATTATACAAAACTGTAGGTACAAACTGCTCATTTCACCTATTAGTGTCTCCTGAAATTGTAACAATTACTGTAGTAACTGGATTGTAATTAGGAATCAGTGGCTCATTGAAATGCCAATGTAGGCAACACTTACCCTTTGTAGATAATTAGCTGCATTTACAAAGGGGGAAAAAAAAAACAGAAAAAAGCAAAAATCTGCTTCATCTGCTGTATGATGTTTGCGGTCTTATTAATCATTTGTTTTTTCTTTGCCTCATTTATTCCTTTTAAAACCACGTGGTTACAAAAAAAGGTAGCTAATATGTTGCACTGGTGTTTAATAGACCTGTGGGTGACATTCCTCATTGCTCTATCTGCTGGAATTTTACTGGAATAAAATGCAATAGAATCAGTTTGTAAGGTACCTTATCAATGGGCAGCCAATTTTTCTAAAGCTGTGTAACGCTTTTTGAAAAATAGCTTGATAATACTTTAAGAATCAGATAGCATATGGCAAGGGTAGTCCAAAGGGTAATGCTTTTTAGTTTAGTTAGTAAAGAAGCATTTGATAGATTTCTAGCCAATGTGAAGCCTCAGAACTTGTGATATTTCTAAATTTAAGGACTTCAAGGATTCATTATCTTAAAAAATTCTCATCACTTTTTTTTAACCCAGATATCTGTGAACAGACACATTACTTAACTATAGATACATTTAACACACTTGTGGATCACTGTACAAACAAACCTTAAGTTGAAGTGACTATTACTTTTTTAATGCCAATAAATATTAAAATATAGTGTGTCTATGTGGACTTTTTTTAGTAACCATTTACTAAAAATCAAAAATTGTGGTTTTTTAACACTATGGAAATTTGTTTTTCACCCAAGTCGATCAGCAATACACAGACTATGGCTGCGAGGGGGACCACACAAGAAAGAAATGGCTACACAATCCAGCTCATTTCTCTGTCATCTTCTGAGTATGGTCTCTGCCTCAACCACTGTAATTTTTACTTCTTCTTAAAGGACAGAGGACTGTATCCCCTTCTTCCTTTCTCCCTCCTTCCTTCCCTCTCTCCCTCCCTCCCTTCCTCCTTTCCCTTCCCTTCCCTTCCCTTCCCCTCCCCTCCCCTCCCTCCCTTCCTTCCTTCCTTCCTTCTTTTCTTTTTTTGTTCATTTCTTTCTTTCTTTCTTTCTTTCTTTCTTTCTTTCTTTCTTTCTTTCTTTCTTTCTTTCTTTCTTTTCTTTTCTTTCTTTCTTTCGGTATGGGAGACTGAACTCAGGGATACTCCAACCACTGAGCCACATCCTCAGCCCTATTTTGTATTTTATTTAGAGACAAGGTCTCTCTGAATTGCTTAGTACCTCATTTTTTGCTGAGGCTGGCTTTGAACTCACCATCCTCCTGTCTCAGGCTCCGGAGCCTCTGGGATTACAGGTGTGTGCCACTGTGCCTTGCTCCCCCTTATTTTTAAGAGAACTTCCTGGAAGTTACACAAAGCATTTTTCATAAGTGATACTGGACAGAATTTAGTGGCTTTATGGTCAGTTTCTTTTAGTATGGCCATGTACCTGACTTTAAAGCAGATGCTATATTAACTAAGAAAGCGACAGGAGGTGTTGGGAATACAGAACATCCCTTTCTTGGCTACTATGTGAAATCTGTGTTTTAAACCTTGTCTGCCTTCCAGAAAATTTAAATCCAATTAAATTGTTAGAACTTATACATCCTGAAATTTAGATTTTTGCAGTACAGATCCTTGAGTAAATGCCAAATAAGCTAGACAAAGTGTAGCAATAGATTCCCACTAAAGTTGTGAAAAAAAAGATGTAATCATGGATTACCATCATTGAAGAGGTTTATTAACTATGAATTGAAAATTAGGTCAATTGCTGGATACGGTGGAACATGTCTATAACAACAGCTACTCCAAAGGGTGAGACAGGAGGATCTCAATTTTAAGGCCAGCCTCTGCAACTTAGTGAGACTGCCTCAAAAAATGAACAAAGAAAAACCAAAACAAAAAGACTGGAGATGTTGTGCAATGGTAGAGCACTTGTCTAGCATGCATAAGGTCCTGGCTTTCATCCTTAGCAAGACTCCCCAAAAAGACAAATAAATAAATAAATAAATAAATAAATAAATAAATAAATAAGGCAATGAAGAAAAAAGGCATACTCTTACAATTTTTCTGGACAGAGGTAAGGCACAGAGCAAATAAGTAAAAATAAAACGAGATAAACAAGTATTGTTGGGAACTAGTGAGCCATGAATGGTTTGTTAGAGAAAAAGTAATTAAATCAAAACGCACATTAATGACAAATGATATGGCTTTGAATGTCAGAATGACTTGGGATTTAATGCGTTGATGAAATACCACACACTTTCTGGGCAGTGTGATACGAGACAACTAAGGAGCTATTTGTTCTTACTGGAAGGAGAAAAATAGGCTTGATATGAAGCTATTGCTATGTATAATGGTCTAATATGCAATTTGAAAGATACATACAAGGAACCAATAGGATAGAAAGAAGAATCTTTGAATAGAAAAGTTGAGGATAACAGAAATTTTACAAAAATAAAAAAGTGTAAGCAAACTTAATTTTTTTTTAGTTTGAGTGTGCATGGATATGGGAATGTAGGGGCAGTTTACTGAAATTATATATCAGAAGCATATCTTTTGGGGGGCAGTAAAATGATGGGTTTAATTTAGAATAGAAAAGTTTGAAATGTTAACTGGAGGGTGCTACTAGCTCTACTTACTCTTAAGTACTGAGTTTATGTTCTGAATTATGTGATTTGCTTTGTTGTATGCTATCTATCAGTTTTGTGGGGGGGTATTCATCCTATACATAAGTGAAATGTTGTCATACTATGTTGTAGTTCTCAAGTAATCCTGATTTACATAGTTGATTCTATAGGCTAATTTCATTGACTTTTGTATGACCTTGTCTCTTATCTAAATCTCATTTTTCATAGGTAAGGGTTATAATAGTTGTTCACATCATATTCAACTGTGTATCCAATCATAGTTGGCTGAATTATTTATTTATTTATTTTATTAATTAGCCTATTTATTCTAATTAGGTATATATGACAGCAGAATGCATTTTGATTCAGTGTACAAAAATGCAGCACATCTTTTTATTTCTCTGATTGTACACGATGTAGAGTTACACAATATGTGCAGTCATATGTGTACCTTGGGCAATGATGTCCATCTCATTCCACCATCTTTCCTGACCCACACTCCCTCCCTACCCACCTTTGCCTAATCAGAGTTCCTCCATTCTTTCTGCACTACTCCCATTATGGATCAGCATCCACTTATCAGAGAAAACATTTGGCCTTTGGTTTTGGGGGTTTGGTTTACTTCGTTTAGCATGATATTCTCCAGCTTCATCCATTTACCTGCAATTGCCATAATTTTGTCATCTTTTAATACTGAGTAATATTTCATTGTGTATATATACCACAATTTTTTTTTATCAGTTCATATATTGAAGGGCATCTAGGTTGGTTCCACAGTTTAGCAATTATAAAGTGTGCTGTTATAAACATTGAAGTGGCTGCGTTACTATAGTATGCTGTTTTTAAGTCTTTAGGGTATAGACCAAGGAGTGGGATACCAGGTAAAATGGTGGTTCTATCCCATGTTTTTGAAGGAATCTATATACTGCTTTCCAGATTGTTTGTACCAATTTTCAGTCCTACCAGCAATGTATGAGTGTGCCATTCCCCCTACATCCTCACCAATACTTACTGTTGCTTGTATTCTTGATAACCACCATTCTGACTAGAGTGAGATAAAATTTTAGATTAGTTTTGATTTGCATTTCTCTAATTACTAGAGATATTGAAAGTTTTTGCATATTTTTGTTGATCAATTATATTTCTTATTCTGAGAAAAACTCAACTCAAAGTGGTTCAAGAATCTATGAATTAGACCAGAGACCCTACACCTAATAGAAGAAAAAGCAGGCCCAAATCTTCTTCATGTTCGATTAGTCCCCAACTTCCTTAACAAGACTCCTAAAGCACAAGAAATAAAATCAAGAATCAATAAATGGGGAAGATTCAAACTAAAAAGCTTCTTCTCAGCAACAGAAGCAATCAATGAGGTGAAGAGAGAGCCTACATTTTGGGAGCAAATTTTTGCTACATGCACGTCAAATAGAGCACTAATCTCCAGGATATATAAAAAAACTCAAAAAGCTTAACCAAGAAAACAAACAAACAAACAACCCAATCAATAAATGGGCTAAGGAGCTAAATGATTTATTTTACAGATCAGAATAGTTAAATTAACTGCTAATGTGAAATCAGGAAATGCCTGTAACTTAGCTAGGGATAATAACCTGTTTATAAAATATGTATATAAATATTGTTAAAAACATTCAGCTGTTTTTAACTTCTAAAATATTTCTCATTCTCATTCTGTTTTTTTATGTATTGCTAATATTTTTTTACTTCATGCCATTTATTTGTTAATATATTAGCATCATCTTGTGCATTTTGTTTTTATGTTTAGTATATTTGATTGAGGAAAATTTAAAAGACTTTTTACTAAAATTCAGAGATGTTATGCATTTTTGGGGGTACACCAAATGTATACTTTTGAAAGAAACATCATCACTATCATCCAAGAATATGAGTTAACCTATAGAAACAGGAAATTTATTCCTATAGAATCATAATTTTTTTCTCTTCTTAGAAATATATCATTATTGGATTTATTTACTCACAAGCAAGGTCCTATGTATTTGTCAGCATTTACATTTTTTTTTCTATGTGGCACATGTCTGACATTATTTTCCAGTAAATCCTCCCTGTCATGTACTTCATAAAATGTACTGTGCCCACACTTATTTCTGAATGACTACCTGTGGGCCATCAAAATGATAAAATCTTTGTGTGCCATTTATTTTATTGAATATTCTACTGAACCCCAAAACTTGACCTTGTTAACTGTTCCTTCTGCTAGCAAAGTATGCCTGTCTATCTTATGTGAAAATGTTTTACATGATTCATCTGGCACCTAAAGGATTATCAGCAAACCACATAATCAACCTTTTATTTTTAAAATTATGATGATTTATCCTTAGCCATGATACTGTATATGTGTTCATCAGTTTCTGTCACTTGCTTATCTGTAAAATGTGAGAGCAAACTTCTGAAAATATTTCAGTGGAGATATCAAAGTCTTTCTCCAGCTCTTATAATGACATCATCTGAACATCCTGTACATGGAGTCTCTGCTCAGAAACTAAATTAAAACTTAAAAATTATTTGATTAAATCAGTATAATGAAGTCTGGGCAAAGGGAGGAAGACTGATAAAAGCAAAACAAAACTCTTGTTTCTAAAGAAACAGAGGAATCCTGAGGATTCTAATATCAGTGAGAGAGAATTTTTATTTGGAAGAGTTTACATGCAGGTGAGAAAGAAGCCTTATCAAAATATTGAATTATAATATAAAAAGATATATGTAATTATTAACAAGGTCATCTGGAGTACAATTTGGATGATCAGTTTCCTGATAAAGTATATAAGCTGATGTCCATTTAATGACATCTGGCTGTTAAGACCATTAGAATATTGTACTTTGCCCTATATCTCCAGTTTTGACTCTCACTACACAGTTCAATCTTCATCATATACACTTCATGGCTTTTACCTCTTTAATTCTGATTTTATTATATATAAATGTATGCTTTCAGCTGGGCGCAGTGGTGCAAGCCTGTAATCCCAGCACTTAGGGAGGCTGAGACAGGAGAATCGTGAGTTCAAAGCCAGCCTCAGCAACGGCGAGGCGCTAAGCAACTCAGTGAGACCCTGTCTCTACATAAAACACAAAATAAGGCTGGGGATGTAGCTCAGTGGTCTAGTGCCCCTGAGTTCAATCTCAAGTACCAAAATAAATAAATAAATAAAATAAAATAAAATAAAAGTATGCTTTCTTTTCCTATCTCTGTGTATGTTGTTCCTAGAGACCATCTCTGGTCATGTGCATCTTATCCATCATTCAAAATAAGATGCAAGCACCACCTTCTGTATGAAGGCTTTCCTAAGAACAGTCTTTCTTCAATTTATTTTTGGTGGACTTAGTTTTGATCTTTTTTAAAATAGCTATAAAATTTTATCTTCCTTCAGATATTATTTGGGATTTATTTATTTTTCAGTCCATTGTAATGTGTGCCACTGCAGGTGGAGATAATTTGTTATTCTATAGCACCTAACATTGTTTTGCATACAGTGGGTAACCAGTATTTATTTAAAAAAGCTGGATAAACGAGCCAAGATAATAGAGTACTATAGTTGAAAAAAAGTGTTAGAGTAGAATTTTATAAAAGTAATTGCTAAATAAAATGAAACAAGAAAAGTGAAGACAAGAAATTATTAGAATAATATTGTCACTATTTTCTAGTTCCCTGCTTTGGACTCCTGTCAGTCCCATCCTCTTGCTTATTCCAGTATCCTCCATGGGGCTTCTGGGGTTAATGTCAGTTTTCATATTTCTAGAAAGTGACAAGAATCTGTATCATGGGGATGTAGCAGGATGGAAAAATGGTATGATGTTATGTCAAAGTGGAAGTTAGAAGAATATGCTTTTAAGTGTCTCTAAGCACATCTTTAAAAATATATTATTTTAATTAGCAAACTGTACCAAAAGTGTGTCAAGAAGATAATACACCATGATCAAGTGGGCTGCATCCCAGGGATGCAAGTTCAACATATGCAAAATAATAAGTGTATTTCATCACTCAAGTAGAATCAAGAACAAGAACCATATGATCATCTCAAAGCAGAACATTCCTGTGATAAAATACAGTAGCTATTCATGTTAAAAACACTGAAGAAACTAGAGATAAGAGGAAATTACCTCAATGTTATAAAGACTGTACAACAAAGTAAAGCCAACATCATATTGAAGAGAGAAAATAATGAAAGCTTTTCTTCCAAAATCAGAAATAAGACAAGTCTGTCCACTGTCACCACTTCTACTTACTATTTGAAACTCTAGTCACAGAAATTACTCAAGAGAAGTAAATTAAAGGGATACTAATAGGAAAAGAAGTCAAACTATTTGCTGATGACATGATCCTCTAGAAGACCCCAAAAATTACACAGGAAGACTCCTAAAGCTGATAAGTGAATTCAGTAACTTTAGCAGAATATAATATCAAAACTCACAACAGCTTTCCTATACTCCAAAAGTAATTCAGCTGAGAAAGAAATTAGGAAAACTGTCCTTATCACAATAAACACACACACACCAAAACAAACACACAAACAAAACCCCCCCACATACTGGGAATTAATCTAACCAAGGAGGTGAAAATATCTACAATGAACACTATGAAACACTTAAGAAAGAAATTTAAGATGACCCGAGAAAACAGAAAGACCTTCCATGTTTTGGGATGGGCATAACTAATATTGTCAAGGTGGTCATACTACCAAAAGCAATATACAGATTCAATGCAACCCCCATCAAAATCCCAACTGCATTCTTTGCAGAACTAGAAAAAAACATTTCTTAAATTTGTTTGGAAGAAAAACACCAGAATAGTCAAAATAATTCCATGCAAGAAAAATGATGCAGAAAGCGTCATAATTCCAAATCTCAAATTATACTGAAGAGCTATAATAACAAAAACAGTGTGATATCTTCATCAAAATGTACAGGGACACCAGTGAAGTAGAGTAGAAGACACGGAGACAAACTTACATACTTACAGCCATCTGGTACTTGAGAATGTTGCCAACCATATATGTTGGAGAAAAGGTAGCATTTTTTACAAATGGTGCTAGAAAAACTGGATATCAATACATAGGAGAATAAAATTAGATCCCTATATCTAACCCTGTACAAGTCAAATCAAAGTGGATCAAAGAATTAAGAATTAGACCAGAAATCTTGCAATTGTTGTGAGAAAACCTAGGGTCAACACTCCATCATATAGATATAGGCACTGACTTCCTCAACAAAACCTCTTATGTTCAAGAAATAAAACCAAGAATTAATATATGAAGAACTCAAAAACCTCAATGCCAAAAAAACCAAATAACCCGATCAATAAATAGGCAAGAGAACTAAATAAATTTCTCAAAAATGCAAATGCAAATGGCCAACAAATATATAAAAAATTGTTCAACACCTGTAGCAATCAGGTATATGTAAATGAAAACTACACTGAGATCCAGGCGTGGTTGCGCACACCTGTAATCCCAGCATTTTGGGAGGCTGAGACAGGAGAGTCGCAAGTTCAAAGCCAGCCTCAGCATCAGCAAGGTGCTAAGCAATTCAATGAGACCCTGTCTCTACATAAAACACAAAATAGGGTTGAGGATGTGGCTCAGTCATTGAGTGCCCCCGAGTTCAATCCCTAGTACCAAACAAAAAAAACAAAAAACAAAAAAAACTACACTGAGATTCCATCTCACTCTAGTCAGAATGGCAATTATCAAGCACACAAATAATAATAAATGTGAGGGTCTTGGGGAAAAGGTACATTCATACATTACAGATAGTACTGCAGATGAATGTGACCATTCTGGAAAGCGATGTGGAGATTTCTCAAAGAACTGGGAATGGAACCACCATATGACCCAGCTTTCCCACTCCTTGGTATTTATCCAAAAGAACTAAAATCAGCATACTATTACTGATACAGCAACTTCAGTATTTATAACAGCCCTTTTCATGATAGCCAAATTATAGAATCAACTGAGATACCATTACATTTGCCAGTAAATGGATGTAAATGGAGAATGCTAAGTGAAATAAGCCAGACTCAGAAAATCAAGGGTTGAATGTTTTCTCTGATACGTTGAAGCTAGAACAAAATAAGTGAAAGAAGGATGTGTGGAGGGGAGATCAGATATCACAAATATATCAGAAAGTTAAGTGGAGTAGAAGAGAAGAGGAGGGAGGGAAGGAGGGAAAAGAGAAGAAAAATGGAATGAATTTAACACAATCATGTTATGCTTATATAAATGTACCAAAGGAAATTTTACCTTTGTATGCAGAAAATGCCAATCAAAAATAAATGAATAAAGGAACAAAAGGAAGATGAGTAGAGTAGAGGAAGGAGAATAGGAGGAGGGAGGAGGATAGAAAAAGGCGGGGAATGGTTATTGAAATAAAATTTCTTGCATGTGTTTTTGTCAAAATGAACTCAAATACTAGGTATAATTATATAATAAAAAGCATAAGCAAAATATATTTTAAAAATCTATAATAAGTAATTCTAGTGACTCAGTAATAACTTTTCAAGTATCTATGAATTGCTTTTTAAGTGCCAGTTCATAGAATCATAATAGTCACCCATGAACGTGGGATTGCTAATCTCATTTTACATGAAAAGGGTTCAATGCTTTATCCAAATTTATGCATCCAGTGAAAAATCTAGGTAGGTTAACTCCAAAACTTATGCTCCTCTTAAGTTCTACATTAGGCTACTCCAAGCCGAGAATATAGTTTTAAAGAAGTGATAATAGACTCTTCCTGTTATTATTCATGCAATTGGAATGAATGCCTTCCAGTTTTATCTTCTGCTTCATTAGAAGTTCTAAACCACAAAGCTTTAGTCATTCAGCATTTTAAAACTTGATCATGAAATGTCCATTGTCTTGGTTCAAGTTACTTTTCAGAAAAATGTCACCCCCAAATCCAGTATTGACGCATAAATATGAGGCCAACATCAAAACTATCCAATTCTAGCATTATAAGTATTACATAGCAATAAACTGTTTCCTAGGGCCAAAATTATACTCATATAAGTATATGTAGGAATGGAAAAAAAAGTAGTGAAGCGGGGCTGGGGTTATGGCGCAGTGGCAGCGTGCTCGCCTAGCATGTGTGAGGCACTGGGTTCGATCCTCAGCACCACATAAAAATAAAATAAAGCTATTAAAAAAAAATTAGTGAAGCAAATTTAAAACATGCTATGAAGATTTTTCTCCCTGTACATTCTCCTAGCTTTAAATCTTTACTTAGATTTGTATGACCAAGGAAAGTTTTGAGCCATGTCAAGATACTGATTCAATTATTTAAACAATAGTCAGCATAAGAGATCAGCATAAAATAATACTCTTGGGTAAACCTCCTATCTTGTAGGTGAACCAGTTGATTAGGGTAAGTGGCCTATGAAGTTGTCCAGCAACTGAAGTTATACCTAACTGCCATTCCTTAGAGTGTCATCCTCATCTGTATTATCCATTTGCTGCCCAAATGTATAATATACAATGTTTGCTTCTGCTGTACCCAATAAAAACTTTCACTTGGACACTAGCATGTGCAAACATGAGGCCACAAGAAGGGTGTCAGCAGCACTTAGTGAAAGGCAAGCAGTGTGACATCCTATCTACTGCAAGTTTATTAAATGGCCCCATTGTGGCAAGAGACACTGAGAAGTATAGTCTCTGCATGGACCTCAACTAATACTTGAGGCATGCTATTTCTAGAAAGAAGAAGGAATGCATATTGAAGTCCTGGCACAGTCTGTTCCTCTGACAATTCATATATCATCCTATACTTTCTTTTCCCACATGTTGAACACTTCCCTCTTCCCACAGATGGTCCAAAGCCCCAAGTAGTTTGTACCTGCAGGTCAAAATCCAGGACCTCTGGGTCACAGGCAACTTCTCCATCATTTAGTATGACTTTTTCTAATTTGACTACTTTATAATTCAGCAGAATACTATTTTGTTGACCCTATTCAATCTAGTTGCAGCCCATGTGTATGATATACAGTGGTTGCTTCTGCCATGTACAATAAAAATTCCCATTTGGAAAAAGAGCAAGAAAAACAGAGCAATCACTGATCCATTGTTTTCCCCACCCATTAGGTCAGAGAAGAAACTCAAAGCCCTCCTAACTTGCATAAAGCAAGTTTCTCAGCCCCTCTAACTGCTCCTGTAGTGCTCAGTGGAAATCAATCACTTGCCCAAAGTACTGTCTGACACATGTGAAGGGCTGTGCTTGGAGCTAAACACCTCTCATAGCTTGCTGTTTTCCAGTGGAACATTGGACCCCAAGAGTTGCTTTAGGGCTCAAATAATTAAAGTGCTTCTGCAGACCAGGCTTGTGATTTGTTTAGTAATTCAAACATCAACAACAATTCTGCATTGGTTTCTAGTTATTTTCTTCCAATGAATTTCTTATGTAAGCAATTCTACTGCTAAATTTAGTCAGAAATGATTTTTTCGATCTGACATCTTTCATTTATTTACTAGGTTCTGAATTTAGTCCATTCCATTCTCCCTCATTTCAGGGATGGTTTATTTGAAAACATTGCTAAGTACAGAAAATTTGATATTATCATTAGTAGTGGACAGTACTGATTTTTTAAAGTATCCATCTGTACCTGTGGCAGAAGGTAGATAGCTTCCCATAGAATTTTTTCTTCCTCCTTCATTATGAAATCTTCCTTTGGAAGTGACTAACCAGCCAGGGACTTCATTTCTTAGACCTCTCTTTGATCTGTATAGGACTATGGGCTAGTTCTTCTCAACAGAATATGTAGAAAGCAGTCTATTATTTCAAGTCTAAAATGTCATGACTTGGGTGTGCCTTCTCCACAGTTACCATCCTTTAGTAGCTGCATGTCCAATGACTTGGACATGACCTTGGAAGACAGGAGTCAAAGGCAAAAAGCTCATCTAGCTTTAGATCTCTGAGTAACTGCCTGGAGCAGAATCTATATCCTCAATGACTACTAATATCTTGGTCTGTTATGAGTGAAAATTATTATTCTAAGACACTATATTAAGACTGTTACTATGCTAAGACTATTACTATGCTAATTGCTATGCTAAGAATATTTGAGATTTATACTTTAAGGCATTTTGCATCACCATAACTAACATACAATCATCTTTCTATGTTTTCAATATTTCCAAGATAAATCAAAATATGAATAGGTCAGCTAGTTGCTTTCCTATATTTCCTGGCATGTTGGTATAGGTACATAGACTGTGGAGAATCTGTTCTCACATGGGAGTTGTTAGATAGCAATACTCAGATTTCTGGAAATTCATAAGCTATGCAGCAAACATTTGGCAAATTAATTTTTGCTTTAAAAAAGAATCCTAGTTGATTATCTTGGCTAGCAATCCAGAGCATGACTAGTATTTATAGGAGATGACTGAGACAAGCCTAAAATAATGGTCTACCAATTAGATCTGGGAAAAAGAATCAGGAGTGATTTTTAAAAGCATTTTCAATTATATGAAATATGCTGCTTTTTATTTTCATGAGACTACAAATGTGAAGATTGTTCAAGTTAGAAAAATACACTTAATAATTGGAAATAGTTATCTGTTATTTATTTGTCATTATTCTAAGCCCTGTTATAGTTAATTTTTTATTAAAATATGAACTTTTCCTGGTTCAAATTACTATTTTCCCCCGCCCCCCCCAATCCTGATTGGATCAAGACTTGGTACAGATGTACAGAGTAGATGAAAGAAGGGAGATTAGCCCACCGTCAATGACCATGAATTTTTGAGAGTGGTTAGCAATGAATTTGATCAATGATTTAATGAAATGGGAATTTAATGATGAGAATGGCCGGAATTACAGAGAATTCTAAAGACTAAATGAATGCTAAATATAATATCTTATAACCTAACATACAATTACTATCCCTAAGCATGAGCTACAGTGCCCAAGAGCAAGCCCTAATATCCTTACCCCTGGCCTGAGATTCAGACCTTCTTCTACCAATAGCATCAGTCCTCAATGCACTATTATTTGTTCTATTTTTCCCAGTCACTAAAATTAAAACTGGACAGTTTCCTATTATCTTTAGTTTATATTAACTATAAAATGGCTCTAATATTTGCATATCTTCTCAAGAATATACCTCTGCCACGTTTCAGTATTCAGAATCAATGTACAGGTAAATATCTGCTTAAGTCAGTTTGATAGCTGCTATAGCACACCCTTGATAGCATGTGAAATAGTATTACAGTAGAACTGGTTAAGAGACACATCCACAATTCATTTATGTTCAGAGGAAAAATGTTCTCATAAGTGAACATCATTGTCTTTAATGATGGCAATCAGTAATGAGATGCCACATTGTACGCTATTTCCATTCCTCTGTCCTGCATTCCCAAAACCTTTTTGGAATACTAATAGGAAATCTAAAATGAAGGATATTTCACATTTTGCAGGGATTTGAGAAATTTATTTTGCAACATGTAGTATCACTATATCTGATTATGAAACCAATTATTTCAGGAACTTTATGGTATATGGTTATTATTTCTTTTACTGTTTGACATGCTTTAAAGTTGAGCTTATATAAATAATATGCTACTTAAATGCCACAAGGGTATTTTATAAGTTAATTGGCAGTATCGCAGAAGAAATTATATTGTTTAATTTTACCATAGTATAAATAACTTAGTCTAATCTTGGGATATGACTTAACGTAAATCTCAGAAAGCTTATGTAAGACTATTAGTATTTTTAAATATGGCCACCTAAGATTATGGAATATTATTAAAATTTAATAGTCTGGTTCATAATGTATATTATAACCTTTTAATTTTATTGTCTTTAAAGAAAGACATAAATTTTATGAAGTATAGTACTTCTTATCAGTTCATTTCATTCAGCAATTGTAGTGAAACAAATCCTAGATGAATGTGCTCTATAAAGCATTCAGAAATCTAATTTTAAAACAATTTTCAAATTCCCATTTCATTAAATCATTAATCAAATTCATGCTAACCACTCTCAAAAATTCATGATCATTGCTATTGACAGTGGACTAATCTTACTTCCCTCATCTCCTCTGTACATCTGTACCAGGACTTGATCCAATCAGGGTTGAGAGGGAGTGGAAAATAGTTAATTGGAACCAGGAAAAGCTCATATTTTAATAAAGAATTGACTGTAACAGGGATTAATGATGAGAATGGCTAGAATTACAGAGAATTCTAAAGACCAAATAATTGCTAGATATAATATCTTATAACCTAACATACAATTATATTCCCAAGCCTGAGGTAGAGTACCCAAAAAAGAGCCCTAATGTCCTTACCCCTGGCCTGAGATTCAGGCCTTCTTCTAGAGGACTGGTAATGCTCCACACTGACTTGCTGAAAATTCACCTTCTGGGATTCCAAGGAGTCTCACTGGAAGCTTTTCACTGCAAAAATGCTTGGGAATTACTGCTGGCCTTTAGGTGCCTGGTGAAGCTGCCCAAGCTGTAGAAACCTGGGGGAACTGCAGTGCATTAGGAGAAGAGCTCTGGAAAACAGTTTGCACAGCAGGAGACAGACACCAGAAAAGCTGTACATGCTTCACCCGCCTGTGAGTGAAGGGGCCAAAAACATGAAGAAAAGACCCTTCCTTGCCTCACTTAGAGTTTGCATCACCTATGGACAAAGCTTGATGTTATATTAGCTGGTAAAAGACAAGTGTACAAAGAACTCAGATCCATTTTCACAATAGCAAACAAAAAGGGTAGATTTAGAGTTAAGAGGCAATGAATATGTACTTGGCCTAATGAAATTAGAGTATGATTTCTTTAAATTTTTAGTTATTACTAAGATATTAACTTGGGGAGTCAATAATATAGAGGAATAGTAGAAAGTGAACTTAGGTGTCTACCAACATGCTTGTTACTCAGTTACAGAGTAAAATAAAAAAGATCTTTTTATATCACTGCAAAATAAAAAGATCTTTTGTATCACTGGCACTTAGATTCTGCAAATGCAAATTGAAAGAATAAATTTACCATATCAGTTACATTGACTATGTCAGTAACTGGTTCTTGGGGGAGTGCTATATTTAAGCTTACTGTTTCATGTAAATATGATTAGTCATTTAAAATGAATAAATCATTTCATATTATAGCCACTAATAGGAAAGAAATTTCACAGTCGAGGTGAGATTTAGTTGTATATATTTTAGACATGTCCTAATTGGCAAAATTATCTTCATTGACTAATAAACCTGACTCTCAGTAAAGTTCTCCTTAATTTCCATAGTTACCCAATTAAAAAAAGGGTAAAATAGATTGTGCAACATCAATCATATGATTTAATTTTTCCCAAGAGTCCCATGTGTAAATATTTTCAAAGAGAGGGACTTTTTCAGTATAAAAGTATCATCCAGTTCATCAGCATTTATTTTCCTTCACTAGGTCTAAGGTGTGTGTGCAAGTTAAACCATATAAAGCATTTTACTTAGTGTAGATATAGACAAATTAGAATAAGTATAAACTAATTGCATTTAAAAATTAATACAATTAGGCTAAAGTTCTTACTGATTACTGCCAAATGATAGATGCTGTGAAACTAACAAAAAAAACATTGATTCCAAACTAGAACTATTCCACATCTCTCCAATAAATTTTCTAAAAACTTATGGAATTATTTTAATTATGGTCTAACTTTTGAATTAGGATTTTAACATAGATCGGCCCATTATCAAATACATGATTATGAAAATTAAAAAGTTATGATATTTTATGATAGCAGTCTAAGAATGTCTTATGTAGACCAAAATAGGATTGTATTGAATGAAAATAAATGAATCAAACAATTGAATGCATAATTTCCATTAGTGGCAGATACATTAGCAATCAAGGTAAATTTTCTGTTTAAAGAGGGGGTGGGGAAGTGTATAACCTCTGGATACTTACTAAGGTATATAAGTTAGCAGCCTTGGTAAGACATAAAGTTTAGCATAAAAACCTTATATCTGAGGGTTATTTATGAAATGATGTGAGAAAAGAGAACTGGCTCATATTAACTTTCTTTTGCACTAGTGTGCTGTTTTCCACAATAAAAAATAAAACACTGAGGGCATAAAAATGGTATCTCCTATTTGAATATTGGTACAGATAAATGGAATGTTGTGTCTGTGGTGTTTTGTGAGGGTTTTTTTGGGGGGGCGGGGCTTACATTATTTTTGTACAGCTTATCTAATATATTATTGTAATCTCTCCTCTTTTTTTAAGCTTCTCCGTGGGTTGATAATAGTAGAACTCCAAACAAGATTGATCTATATGATGTACGCCGAAGACCATGGTAAAGATTTTTAGTTGACTTTAAATATGAGAAAGACAAAAGGAGATTATGTTATAGTTTTTGTTCAAAATGTTGTGGGGAGGTTTTCATTACTAGGATGAATGTCATCTAATTATGTAAAGTACTGTTTTCTTAAAAGTAAATATAATTAAAGGTAAGTACAAGTGATAAGTTTGAGGAATGAATACAGATATTGCTGAAATGAACTATCATATTCATTTCAAATGGACTATCTTCAGATTTATATGCAATCTCAGCTCCAAATCTCTTTTGGCTGGTGGGGGTTTCTGTTGAAGGGCTCCCAGCTTGCTTGGGATAGATCTCTAACAGAGATGGCATGGAGTAGGTGATAGTTTGCCTCTGGCAGTGAACTAATGAGAACTGGCCCTAAGGTAAGAGCTGCCCCTAATTATGTTCATATAGCTTAGGTTTTATTTTTTTCCAAAAAAGAACTTTTATTTGTCCCTCAATACAAAAGCAACTGAGTCTGCTAATACAATGTGGAAAAAATATTGATAATCTGTAATTGGATTCATTGGGAAACAACTATCAATTTTGAGTTTTCTATTTTATTTCAATTTTTGAAAATAGTTAATATATGAATGTATCTTTTTAATGCATTCACATTATATACAACATAGCACTTTGTATCTCATCATTTTTGTATCATTACCTTTGAATACACATTCGTGAGAAGACATCATTTTAAAAAAGAATGTATGGTAACTTATTTAAGAAATACATTATTATTGGATATTTAATTTATTCCTTACATTTGGCTTGTGTTTCCAACAGATTCTGAGCAGAATAATGGTTGATTCAATGGACATGTATTTAAGACTTTTAAGTGCCCCAGTTAATGTCCCAGTAGCAATTTGCATGAATACCACACACATACCATAGTGACCAATGTTAATGCGTGTGTTATTCTTGACAATATTTCTCTGGTGTGTCTCTTTGGAGCCATATGTTGTTGAGTGGAGGCAAAGATTACTATGACACATGATTTGGTTTCAGAAATTTTTATTCTTTTGGGGGAAACATGGAAGCTAGATTCCAACCATAAGAAGCAGTCAGTATCCTCTCCTGTTGTCTTCCCACTGAGAAGCATACCAGGATCAGTGGTGTTAAGATGCTAGGCATTAAGACTGATGTTCTGCAGGCATCACCTTATGTCAGATGATAATGCATTGATTAAAAATAAATAAATACAAACAAAAACCAAACCAAACCAAGTAAAAAAAAAAAAAAGACACTAGGCACGAACTAGATTGGTCTTCCATGGGAACACGCTGGCAACTCTGCCACTTTACCTTCTTACAGGGAAGCAAGCAAGCATGGGTACAGATTATAAACCAACTGCTTCATCAACACAGACATGAATAGATAGAAACTGTGCTGCAAGTTTTATGAAAACTAATTAGCAAGTAACCTGCAGGCTTATGAGAAGTTAGCTTTGGAGTGATGGGCAATGAGGCCACAGAGATGACTAGAAAGTCAAGATCCTGTTGTGGCCTGGCAGCAGGAGCTTTCAAGGTTGTTGAAATCTCTTTACAATCAATGAACCATGTGTGTAAAACTCTTCTAAAGTCTCTTTAAAATGCACTTTCTGATTCTCTAGGGCTGTGGTTAAATTGGGAATCATCATTTTGAGCTGATTCTTGGAATGATTTTTGGATATTGTAAAGTTTTTGAGAGGCTACTTGACATTCTTGGTGCTAACATTACATACTGTGTGATTTCTGAGTTACCTTACTGGCCTGTTTGTTTTAAAAAAATTTGTCAATGTTACTTTTGTTGTTTTAAGTTCCTAGACCACTGGTATTTTTGTGTTTACTTTTTGTATTTTAAAATAGGACAATCTGTTCATTGAAGTGGTCTAAAAACATGTTGTCAACAATTCCAGCCCAGGATTTTTGTTTTGTTTTTGTTTTTCCTGATAGTATTAGAAATCTATCTCTTGATCTTTTGTTGTAAATATCTTTTTTTTTTTTTTGGTACTGGGGATTGAACTCAGGGGCACTCGACCGCTGAGCCACATCCCCAGCCCTATTTTGTGTTTTATGTAGAGACAGGGTCTCACTGAGTTGCTTAGCACCTCGCCGTTGCTGAGGCTGGCTTTGAACTCGCAATCCTCCTGTCTCAGCCTCCCTAAGTGCTGGGATTACAGGCTTGAGCCACCGCGCCCAGCTGTAAATATCTTGAAAATATGCTTTAATTACCATGCGTATGCCATCTCTAATGGCAGGTTAAATGTCACCTTTTCAAGCTGCCATTGCAGAATGTGAATAAAAGACCATTGTCTACTGAGATAACATGGAATTAGGTGTTTGCTTGGAAAATGCCAATGACAGAGATCTGTTAAAATCAAGACAATTAATATCTATGCTTCTTACATTGCAAAGAGAAAAAAATTTACGTGCTGTTTGTTTCAGGTATATCCAAGGAGCTGCATCTCCTAAGGACATGCTTATTCTGGTTGACGTGTGAGTAGTTAAATATTACATATTTTTATGCTGAGCATTTGAGAGAATTTGTAGGTAACAATAATATGTTAGAATCGTATGACAGTTTGAAAAAAAAAGAAACAGGGCATGATTATTATACTTTTATATCCACATAAAGAAGCCACAATAACAAAATCTGCAAAAATTATTTTATTGAAAATGAGAAGTCTTTTCTGTTTTTAAAGTGGGAAATTATGGCATGGCTCTAAATTCTGCATTTTTTTTGAAAAATTACTTATTGGCTTCTAATTTTTTATTTATATTTTGAATAATATTGAAGTACAGCTGAAAACAAGCAGTTCTTTCTACCAGAAAAGATTCATTTGACACTTGAGTCATTCATGACTCAGTTAAATTTTAGGAAGCCTGGGAAAGTGAGAGAGTGCTTGCCTGACAAGCCTGAGGCCCTAAGTTACATCTCAGTACACAATGAATGAATGAATGAATGAATGAATGAATAAAATAACAGAGAAGAAGAAGAAAAGTGAGTTAAGTTTTAGAAATCTATCCATAAAATAGATGAATGTTCAATATATAATTAAATGTTAGTACTGTGACTTTTTCAAGGGACATGTTGATATGTAAGACAATTTCCAGGAGTTTATATGTTGGTCATTTTATTTATTTTTTACATTATTTCAGGTTAAGATACTGATGAGTGTCTATGATGTAGAAATGGGAGTTAGTTGGGCACAGAGGATCATAGAAAATGTAGAGCCAAGGAAAATGAAGACTAAGTTGTAGAGGATATCTGATCTACTTTAGGGTACAGAACAAAGCATTCTGTCCACAAATCTACTGTCACACAGTTGTTTTGTGACTTTATAATTATTAGATGAATAAAGTCAAACAGTGGGCCTCTAGGACATTGACTGTGCCTATAACCTCTATACCACTCTCTGCTAAATTAGCTTTCAGGGCTGGTATTTGATAAATATTCCTTGAATGAGCAAATATACCATGAGTATCCATGTATTTTATGAATTGTTTCTTGCAGATACTTTTGGCAGTTTTATTTTAAAATATTTATTGATATTGATATTGGTAGAAAATGAAATGTAAGGTTTCTTATTTCTACTGTATCAGAAAATCTCTTCTACAGATTTTTAGAGACATTTATTATTTTAATATTATATAAATGATCCAGGGTTAGTGTATAACTTGTCTTTCTTTTGATGCTATTGATGAAATAACTGGTGAGTAACTCATGTGTATTTACTTGTCTGTCTCCAGGAGTGGAAGTGTCAGTGGATTGACACTTAAACTGATCCGAACATCTGTCTCCGAAATGTTGGAAACACTCTCAGATGATGATTTTGTGAATGTAGCTTCAGTAAGTATAAGATGACTGCATTTTTCTGAATTATATCTGCAAATCCTGTCTCTCCCTGACTTTGGATACTTCATATTTTTCATCTTAGGCTGAGGTATGTGATACTGTTGAAAGATTGTTTTACTGAGCTTTCCTACCATTGTTACTGATTTTCCTATACTTCCATGCCAAGATCCTTTTTGAATTCCTAAAGGTTTATCCCTGCTATGGTAACTGAAATAATGAATATAAATGAAAAGCATCCCTGATATTCTCCTTCAGTCAGCAGAGCTTGGATAGGTAATGAGAGCCCCTTCACCTCTCAATACCTTTGGGACTCCTGGGAAGTAACATCTTCACAGTATCATTAAGAATAGAACCTAATATTTATGGTACACATTTCCCTGAAATGTCTACAGGTGCCATAATTTTCTGGAGAATAAGTTGGAGATATGTTGCAGTTTAAATAATTTCCCAAGGAACCCTGTGAAACTCTCTTTTGAGACCATTTCATGTAGGTCAGAGAGATGTACATCCAACACAGGAAGTGAAAGGTTGGGGAGCTAGCCATCATTCTCCTCCAGAACTCCCATGTCCACTTCATGTGGACCTTACAGATCCTTTGGTTTTCCCATGGCCTTGATGTTACTTGGTAAAGCTTGATGCTGCATAAGACCTCTGATTCATGTCAGTTTGATTTTACAGACTACTTATTTCAATAAAATGCAAACAAGTAAAATCTAATGCTTGATCTCTCAAATAAGAAAAGACATTTATTTAGCTTTATTTGCATATGAACATATTAATTGTGAAGACATTGCTTTGAATGTTAAGAAAAGATTATCTTTGTCATAACAAAAGATGAAGGCCTAAAACATCTAGTGCAGATTGACATATTTAGTGAAATTTATGTAACATTAGCAGATATGAAATATGACTACTGTTTCCAGGAGCTGAGCTGCAGTCATGGACTCAAGTATTGCTAGTTTATTTGGGAGAAAGTCACAGAAAGAACTACTAATAAGGGAGTAGTGGGGAGTGAGGTCAGTGAAGGGAGGAAGCCAGTTAAAGAATCTAAATTTAATTTAAGGGAACTTAACTCTGCTGAGAAATTCTGGAAACCAAATAGTATGTTCACTTGAGAGTGATCCTGTCCAAACCCCAAGGAGCTGGGGTGTTAGGCAGCAGTCTTCCACATGTGTAGGCAGGACAGATTCTGGCCACAAGAGGACATACTGAAACCAAAGACTGCCGATGCTAGGAGCTGGGAGATGGCCAGTGTCCACTCTGTTCAGTGAGTGATTATTAAAAGTGGAGACTGGTCACAATTTTTCACAAATAGACAAGCACAGTATACCTGGATGGTGGACTTCTATAGTCTGAATTAAGGTCATAATTTACTTCATCTTTTTCTAATCATTTTCTTGTACCTGTATTCAACTCTTTCTAGTAGCTTGCTTGGTGGGATGGCTCAAATGTTTTTTTCCAGAGGCCTATGAATCTATGATTTCTGTGCCCATTCGAACAGTGGTTTCTACAATTTTTCTTAGTTATCAACATTCAAATAAATTCCTTGAGTTCCATTCATGGTCCTTCCAGCCCACAGTATATAATAGCAACCCCCATGATAATCACCTTTCCTTGTGTGTTTGTTTGATTTGTTTGTTTCATGTTGATCTACTGCCATGAGAAGCCCACAACACCCATATAGTAACTATAGATTTATATTTAGTGAAATCACAACTGACCCTGGCAAAAGCCCAGGCCCCACGCCCATACACACAACTGAAAAGCAGAACATATATTTCAGCAAAGCCTAAAGTTGGAAAGACAGAAAGTATAAATTTCTCAAAGGATCACTTTGAGTTATGGTGACAGGAGATAGTCCTACTTCCTTGCCATGGTTTTCATACTCATGCATTTAATTTTTTGGAGGCAGAGCCATGGAAGATGGGAAATTTTGTATGTAGCCCTTGATAGTTTTCATGATGTAAATACACTGTAGCCAATTTTAAGTTACAAATGTGAGGTCAACTGGCCGTAAAAATTCCTCAAAATGTAGCTATCATTTTCATGAGCTGTTCCAAGCTGGCTATAGCACATACCATCATGGTTCATAGAACCACAGTTCAGAACTATGTCACATCTTGAAAGACAGTATGACAAATTGAATCGTCATCTCCAAGCTGGAACCTGTTTTACTAGGCTAGCAGCTTCTAGTGGTATAGATTTGGTGGGCTTAGTGGGTTATTTTGTCATGTATCCATTATTGAACTTCCTTTACCATAAAATTGTTTACTTCATTTTAAAAGATGTTATAAAAGGCCCCATGATCATAAATCAAACAGTATATGAACTCCAAGGATTAGTGAGCCACAATGAAAATGCAAGAATCTCATCATGGAAATAAATATGTGCCAACAATAAAAATAAAATTTATCCCTACCTTGGGGAAGTAACAAACAATATAATATCTTTACATGAAGTTGCTGGTGTGTCCTTTAAGAGATATCATATTCAAGACGTGGAATTGAACTATTCCCATTGGGTTGGTCACTTACTAATGGCAATAGCTACAACGAATAGGCAAGAAAGAGTTCATACCTATCCTCTCTTACTACTACTATTTTTGCTCCATTCAGGGGACAATTTTGCAAGTACCACAGTTAGCACATACAGAGCTGGATGACCTCTAGTGTACAAATCATCTTACCACACAATTGTTCAGTACCTCCTCTGTAATAAATATCCTGTAGTGAACATAGATGTGAGACAAAAAGATGTGCCTATTTTGTGCTTCCTCCTATCAGTAAGGGGACTAATTAGATCTGTCTGTCCAGAGTAGGTAGGGGAATCCAACAATTCAGTGTTCTCAATTGCATCCATTGAACTAGTCTTAGAGTCCCATTCTTTACTTAATAGTACCCTGACATTTGCATAGAAATCTGCCAAGGCTATGAATATAGCCTCTTTTATAATTCTGATTCTCAAAAGCAAATGCTGAGCCTAATTTCTAGCTCATGTTTAACTTCCCACAGTAGGAAATGAGAATCTCTTTATTAACTGACATTGAAGTATTATGGGTTTCTTACTTTGCTCTTCATTCATAGTTGATTGACCTTAGCAATCATTTTCTTTAGGGAAATTTAACAGTCAACTCTTAGCTTTATGACTACTAGGTCCCCATATCTCTCAGAGGGTATGTGCATCCCCTTCAATTTATATTCTGTTCAGAACAACATAGATGGAAATCTTAGTAATTGTAATGCATCTCAGGTGTTACCTTGGCTCCTGTTGTGACTGGCACACCCAGTTACTAAGGGGGTTTTTGTTGCCATATGGCTTGTGCATAGTTAAATTCTAGAATCTTATACTGAAAATCTGTTTACCAATACCACTGATTATGTCAACTTTGATTAGGTTTCCCTGGAAGTAGACACTGAATCAAGTATTCAAGTTCAAATTCTTTATTTGGAAAGTGACTCCAGGAAATGTAGGAATTAAAACAAAGGAAAGAACTAAGAAATGATATATTATTAAACAGGTTACCACCCTGAGTGAGTGAAGTTTACTCCCATGGATAATTCTGAGAACCAGCATTGATTACAAGAATGAGAATTGTCCTTTCCAAGGGGAAAATGTGATGTACTATACAAAATTCGTGACTGCTCCCAAGGGAGTTCAGTTCCCTGGCATTTCCAGGCCCCCATATGCAATGGTAAAGGTTTGCCTGCAGGCTTAAGCAGCTGAAAGTTAGCATGGTATGAATGGAATTATGAATGGGACATCAAAAGTATATGTCACAGAAAATGAACAATGCTATTAACAAATGTCTTGAAAGAATTTCTGATTAAGTGGCCTTTGAATGAGTTTTATACTTTCAACATTTGGCCAGCAGTTAATAGTTCTTTTTTAGTTAAATAAATTGGATGAGATTTGTTATCGGGATTCTTAAAGCCTGACAGATTCATTATCCTCACTTGGTGTGGCTTGAACATGTGAGCTAAAAGCACCTGGGCAAATAAAAAACAGGGAATGCTTTTGATCAGGAAATAATGCATCTGATAATTCACTTTAAGAATTGTGAAAGTATCTGAGGAAGATATTTAAAAATTAGAGAAGAGTGATACTGAAATGTACACACTTATGAAAATGATAAGATGAATATTATAGGAAACCACTGGGGAGTTGAAGTCAGTAATTTCTCCTTTCACTCCCAGAGAAATTTCTTACTGATCTTAGCTTCTACCTCCTTCTTAGGCTTGCTTAGTTTTGGTTATTTTCTTTACTTAAGTTGCATATGGCTCTTACATAAGGAGACAATTTTTTTTGTTTGACTGTTTTTTGGGTTTTCATTTTTGGGGGGGGGGTGAACTGTACTCTGAAATTTTTGTTTGCCATGTACTTTGTTTAATTTTATTATTTTGTAATAATCCCTAGTACATTTTCAAGACTGGAAACTGACTAAATTATTTTAAATGATCATATTTTTCCAGACATAGATTCGCCCTTCAGAAAATCAGTACAAATAAAATCCAAAGTAGATGTGCATTCATTGTTTATCACATTTGTGAATTAATCTTTAGTTTAATCTTAGGTGATGGATAATTATAAGAATATAATTCTGCTCATGTGGCAGAAATTATTCTGTTTCCTTCATGGTAACTAGTTCAGTCTTTCAGAAAAATCTTGTGAGGTAGATAAAAATACTAAATTTTGTGAATTAAAAAACAGTTCTAGTAACTTTTCCAAGGAAGACAGAATTGGAGTATATAGCCGTTTTCACAAATGAATCCGGATTTAACACAAAAGTTCTGAAACTGAGTCTTCAAGAAAAATATAAAATATATTCGCTGATTTCATAGTTACAACTAGTAACTATACACTAAAATAAACTGTAAAATAAAATTCAAATAGTTGGGTTATAAAAGCAAAGAGAAGTACACTTTTAAAAACATGAATATTCCTTTTTGAAGAAAGATTCTACTTGTGTTTATGTAGAGGGATTCTTTCAGAAAATTTGCTATAGTTTGCTTTGAGAAACTTTAATGTGAATTGGATTATCCTTATACTTGCAGATAAACACATAAATACCATATCTAAATTATGTAATTTTCCTAGGTTCTTTATCTTTATTATTTATATATTTATTTACTTTATACTTTATGTTTTTGCTCCTATCAAACTTAGTGTATTCTCATTTACATTTATACAATATCTAGTGACAGCCACATTAACTTCATAATTTATTAGAAATTCTTTATTGGCTTTACTTTGGGTACAAATTATCTGAAATGGGTACATTCAAAGACAGTTGATTTTTTTTGTACAATATTTTGCTAGCAGAAAAGAAAATTTATGTTTTTGGTTTTAACAGATAAGCCCTTCTCATTACATACAAATTTTATACTTTAATAACATGGTAATTCTCAGAGGAAAAAAGTTTAAAATATATTTATAATGTCATGTAGTATTTATGTGTGTGTACATATTTGCCTAATTATTTTTTTCCTGATTTTCTTTCTTAAATTGTTTGAAAGACTAGGAAAGAAAAGCAATAGTGTAAGTTTTAGCTTGTCCAACTCCAGAGATCCATGGTAACAAGGCACTGAGTATACTGGAGAGGATTCATGTGCTGTGAACCAAAAACACATCAGTCATCTTTCCCAGGGTTGGCTGGAACCACCAAATGGAAAAGTCAAGCAGCCTCTCATTGTTATCTTTGTATGTCAAAGTTTTTTTTTAAGTAATTTTTATGCCTAAATCATGTATAAAATGTCAGAACTAATGCTGCACCATTTTAGAGGGTTTCCATTGTTTCCAGGGCTGTTCTTTGTTGCAGAAAAGAAGCCTGCTGTTAGGCAAAGCCTAAATGCAAGCATACTGGAGCTGTTTTCCCACTAATCCAGTTATATGCTCTGATGGGAGAAGTAGTAGAAGATAGGCGCTGTGATCCGATCACAGCATGTTCTGATTTACAGGCAAAATTTCAGATGTTGTCAGAGGCAGTTGAGTTTGTTTATGAAAGTGAGGAGTCTGGCATTTTACAAGTAAAGTACTGCAAGCCAGTGGAGAAGGAAAGAAAAATGTAAGCTGATTGTAGACAATATGTTATAAGGTAACTACCAAAGATCTTCTGTTTTCAGTCCAACCCTAGCTTTTCTCACGTAAGAATTGGACAGGAACCTTGTGACTGTGTCAAAGGACTCCACATCAGTGTTCTCCCTGGAAGCTGCTCTAATTCATGTTCATTATAATAATGCTGTCTTTGGTTTCTTACCAGAATCTAATAATCAAGACCTAATTTCTTACAATAACTTTGTAATTGTTGTAGAAGAGGACTTTTAAAAAAAGGAAATTCTACCTTTTGCCCAGATTGTAGTCACTAAAGGATCCTGCAAGTAAGAGTCTTTAAAGGCAAGTGCAAAATGGGAGTGAGGAACCGTGGCCAAGTTAGAAACTGCAATAGGAAGGTGAGCTCCAGTCCAATTGGAGTCTTTTCCTCACAGATAACTTCTAAAAAGACTGTAAGTTTCCTTGATAACAGCTCTCTGTATGAGATGTGTCTGTGCTAATGTTCCCAAATAAACACAAATTACCTTGGTAAAAATTGTAGAATCTTCAGATTCATTTTGCATAGTATGTGGATTAGGGAACCAGTACTTGTTGGTTTATGTTGGATAAAGAGCAACATGATGAAATGATCCGACACCACTTCATACCTGCTTCACCTTTATTGATAAGGCTCACCCCTGGTTCAAGGACTCACTTCTCTCAGACACTCCTGTCTCTCAGACCTGTGTGTGGAATTACATGGGGATAATGCACAGCCTCTGAAAACACTTGTTAGGTATCCTCCTAAAAGGCACCTAAAGCCGATAAAATTCAACTTTTCTTTTTTATAAAATGGACAGAATTATATTGTCCAAATGTCATTGAGCATCAAATGAAATGTCACATGTAAAGTGCTTATACAGTATAATCATTATTATGGTTATTGTTTTTGTTATCATCTCCCTACACTTTTCTACCAACTGTTGTAAGATGATTCTTCATGAATCTGTCCTATTTCTTCAAGTCTAAGCAATTTCCTCTGATTTTTGTGCTTTCCATAATAGTGAAGTTAGAGATTCCTCTTTCCCAGAAAAGATTTAAATAGCAGAATAATTAAGATACTGTCTCTGGAAGGGAGTCAGGTGTGCTGCCAGGAGTCTTAACATAAGATTAGGACTTCATTTTGGGATTTCTTGTCTGAATCACACCTCTTTGCCTGTATAGGTGACCCCTGGCCATCTGCCTGTCACTCTGTGATACCAGGGTATGGTAATCTTATACAAACGAAGATGTTACACTGGCTACTGCTGTTGATGAGAATATCAAACTATCCTTTGTCTCTGGCCCAGAGGGCTCATTTTTGTTTATTTGGTTGATTAGGGTTTTTGTTGTTGTTGTTTTTGTTTTTTGTTTTTGCCTGTTATCTGTGAAACTGTAGGAAGCTGATTTGTGAGCTTGCAAGTAGAGTAAAATTTCAGGCACTTGAAAGTTCCTGGCTTGACTTTTTAACACCAACCAATATTAAAGTGGGTGTCTGTTGAAATATGAAGTTGCAGTGTGTAAACAAATTCAGCATGACTTTTAATAATTCTCTTTCCTATATGCTTTAAATTTTCAGTTTTTCTTCTAAAACATGTATACCATTTTCCAGAAAAGGACCTGATTTTTTTCTTTAAAGATTAGGAACTTTGTTACTCAGTATATGGTAATTTGTAGATTATTGTACAGTATGAACTTAAAAGTGATTTCTACCCCCTAAAAAACTCAAAACACTTTATAAAATAGGCCCCCTTTTGTCCAGAACTCAAATAAAGTAAAAGGCAGCATGCCAATAGAATTCTGTAAAGGATAGTATCTAGGAGAGTAATTTCATTTCACGTCATATAAAATAGCCATTTATCTAGATTTCAGGATAACATTATGTTGATCCATAGCTCATTTATGTCAATGAACAGACAGATTGTACTTTATACCCTTGCTTCTTAAATTGGTCAAACAGCATGAGCCTTGTCTGGCCGCTCCATCAGGCAATGGTTAGAAATGCACAACCTCCAACTCCATCCCAGACCTCAGAGCTAGAAGCTGCATTTAGCAAGTCCCCAAGTAAATCCAAGAAAATGGTTTTGATCACATTACTGTTAATTGAATGTACAACAAGCAGGTTTCACATCATTATGAAAAAGGAAATCGGGAAATTGGTGTACATGAAGGAGGTACATTTAGCAAATTTAATAGGCATCTGGGGCTTGTTATAACCTGTGCTTATCACCACTGACTTGCATTTTAAAATCTTTTTTTTTTTCATTTTAAGATTTTGATAATTTATAGAGTTAATATTGTGGATATTTTTATTTTAGAATTTTAATTTTTTCAGTGTGATTTTTAAAAAATGGAATAAGATATGGAACTAAGGTCACTAAAAAAACCCAAGAATATTTCCTTTTATATACTTTCCATTTAAGGTAAATGTGGGTGCTTGGAAAATTATCTTCATTTAAAAGACAGATGAAGAAATTATACCCCATGAAGAAAAAACTGAAAAGAAAAGACAAATTTAGAGATTATAATAATGGTGCAAAGTAATGAAGGTTATTTAGTTCTTAATAGAGATGCCAGAATATAACTTAATTGCTTTGCAAATATGAGGAAAGTTTATATGAAGGTGTTGACAAGCATGATACATATTTTTTTTCCATTAATTACTTGTTGCACTAGGTTTTTGGTACTTTGAAATTAGTAATACATGCAATTTTGGGAATGGGGAAGATGATATTCAAGATGAGACAAGGGAATGGTTTTATTCTGAACTGAGCATTGTTTTTAAAAAGATAAAATTATTGACTTAGTTGTTAAGATGAACTAGGATTAAATCCATGTATTTCAGTACTTGTTAAGATTTTTCAAAGTATGTTTATTCACTTATTTTTGAGTATACGTAAAGAGAATGATTTGGGCTGAGTCGAGCCATATACATATTAAAATTGTTCAGTTACTCAAATTATTATATTTGATCTTAAGCATTTAGCAGACAAAAATTCAAAAAAACTATAAATGGATTCTGCAGGTAATTATTAGTAGAATGCATACACTTTAATCTTAACTATTAAATAATCAAAATCCCATTTTCAAATTTTCAGCAAATTCTTTAGAGACTAAAAAAAATTTTGAGAATTTTGAGGTATATACTACAGCTTGAAAAACAGGCACTAAGACATAAAAATTGTGTTTTTATTTTAATGTTTAAAATGTGAGGAGCTGTATCCTAAAGGGATAGTTTGCATAAGTTCTTTTACAAATTTCATATAGAATTATTTCATCACCTGGTTTTATTGATCCCATGTGCCTTTTTATGTTTAAAATAACTCACTGGTGATGTTAATAACCTTGCTTAAAAAGCATATCCATTAATGCACATGTTCAGTGCATGTCTTATAGACCTGTACAGTTTAGAAATCACTCCTGTTTATTGTGACATTAATCTTGATGCTTCCAACTCTTCCTAGTTGCCTCCTTATGCCCCATTGTACTGAGTTCTTGGTTCAAATGCTGCCTTATCACAGGTCCTCCTCAACAACCATGTCTCAGAGAGACGTCCAATGTCATTATTCTATCACTTCAATTATGTTCCACTTTGCCTTGCTTCATTTTTATAGTGTATTTCTCTTCACCTAATATTTTATAATTGCTTAGGGTTTGTTTATTTTCTAAATCTTTCTACTAATTCTTCCTCAAGAATGTATGTGTCTTCCTGTGAAAAGACCCTGCTTTGTGCTGCTGTTAGCATATGTAGAATATGTCATGGTGGATAGTGGCCATGAGTGAATCCATACTACCACTCTTTCAATCCTAACAGTGCTGTCAGGATTTTATAACAAATTCCAATAACTGATAAGATAAATTTGCTTTCTTCTGTGATCCAAGTTGTCCTCACTCATTACCAGTATTGCTGTATCTCTGCTGTGTAAACACATCGATATGTGTATATCATTCTCTGTTCAAGGAGATGGAGTTATGACCACAGTGTCACTGCTGTTTTTTCTACTAAGGAAAAACTTCCAAGTAATCAGCTTCAGGTATCATGAAAATATTGAACGTATTGATCGGGTTGTACAATGGTGTTGTTAAAGATGTGTAGATCAAGTAGTGTATGATCATTTGTTTTATTTCATTAAGATTTTATCTTGAGGAGATGGCATTTAAATTTCCAGAGGGCTATGAAAAATATTTGTTATAGAAATAATACCAAGATTATTACATCTTGAGAATGATGGACTAGGAAAGAAAGCTGCCCTTATTTCCAGCTGGACAATTGCTGTGGAATCGGGATTGCACTGTAGTGGATTAAAAGATGTTTGAGGAAATAAATATGTCAAGGAGAGATCAGCTAGGAAGCTACATACAAATTACTTTTGATGTAGAAGAATAACATATGCTCAACTGTTTAAAATTCTTCTAAATGCACTTAATTAAAGGAAAAGTGTCTGTATCAAAGTATAAATAGAATGTATTTAAAATGATACTTGGAACTTATTTACAAATACACTCACCATTTCAATGAAAGTGAATGGACTGAATACTGAGTATGTCATTGTTCAAGTTAATTTAAAATGTTTAAAAATTAAAAATTCTGATGTATGATCACTTATATTTATAGGCAAGCACAAATTTTTTCTTTATAATATGTAGTATAAAGACATATTTTGTCTTAATAATTATACAGTGTACATAATCATAGTACTTATAATTAAACAGAATTCTGTTTTGTCTGTTGGTACTCTTTTCTTTTGACACTCACAGAATTCTTGATTCTTTTCTGATTGTTATCAGATGTAAGCACTTGAGTGGCCTTCCTAGTGATTTAGCAAGTAAAGTCCTTTATACTAGAAAAGAGGAAACTAAAGCTCATAGGAGGTAATGGAGTCAGTTGAGTCTTTGATGCGTTATTAGAGGCAAAGCCTGCACTCACACTGGTTTTCCTAAATGATGGAGTGGAAAACTGTTTACTAATATGTTTCTGCTTTCATGCAGTGAGCCAAAGAGCCTGCAGACCAGCAGCCACTGTCGGAAACAGTTACCATTCGTTAGAGGACAGCAATGACCAGTGCAAGAGTGTTGTTAGGGGGAAATATTCTCAGTGTTATTAACTAGAGCATGATCAACTTTTGGTTTTCCCTGCATAGAGATCAGCAATAAACTTAAAATCACATTAGCAACATGATGAAAAATCATGAATTGCCTACAAGTACTTTTAATAATATGTTCAGGACCTGTATTGAGAATAAAAAAAAGAATATATAAGTATGGGAAATATATTTAGAAGTGTTGAAATGTGGAATTAATGAGTAATTCTTCCTGTAATGAAAAGAAGACTCAGGCAAAGATGTCATTTTTTTTCTAATTATTGGTAAATACAGTTCTATTTTGACCAAAAAAAAAAATTATAAATTTCAAAAGGAAGATCTTAGTAACAGTATCATATCAGGGTATGGCAGGTTACTCTTCTCGTATTTAAATTTAAGTCAGAAGTGATGGTGACTCTAGAGAAAAGTGTATCAGGTAGTCTGGATTTGAGGTTACCTCTGATCCTTGGTGACTGTGACACTGGGCACTTTGCCTGACATCATAAGCCTCATTTCCTCAACTGTCCAATGGGAACCATATTACAACTAAAGCTGCAGCTTGTTGAAGGTTAAGCAGCTTAATACATGTTAGGTGTTCATCCTAGCAGTCATGTGATTCTCAATACATGTTAGCTAAAATTTTTATTAATATTAAAAAGTAGGAAGGTCATGAAATAATTGGAAGAGTAAATGAATAGAAGTTAGGGAAATATATCAAACAATCTTGAATTTATAAAACACAGCTTGTGTTCCAATGATTACTTAGTAAATAGTAAGTGGATTATTTGAACAAATAAATAGTATGTTACCTCAGAGTATTGAAGAAAATAAATTTCACCATGAATATACACTGAGATATAAGAAAAACAGAAGCCCATGAAATGTCAGAACAGGTTATAAATGAATATTTGTCTGATTGATGGATTTTTTAAGGTACATTATTTTTTTAAATTCATAAAGGAATAAATTCAAATTACAAGGTAAATGACAAACTGGAAAATAAGAACTTACAGTTCAAAGAATCATAAGAAAATTACTGTATGAGGAAAAGTTTCACTTCTCTAGCCATTAGGAAATCCCAGTAATTTAAACATTGAACAACTCTTTTTATCTGCAATTTAGCAAAAATGTGTTTATAAGAGCATACTAAGACTGGCATACTTTATACTGGTTGTACTTTAACTTGGCAGAGAATTTATGGAAACCACTTTAGTAGTAGATAAAATCCTAGCAGCTAATCTTGAATATATTCATATCCACATAGATATTACCAGCTATTTTCTTTAGGTTTTGGAATAATCATTTTGTTTTCATATGATTTTTAGTTTCAAATTTTCTATGAAAAATAAATCAAATTTTAAATTGTTTTTAATTGAAATACTTTTATAAAACTTAAATATACCAAGATTTTGAAGTTTACTTTCCTTTTATTTTCCTGCATTGCCATCTGGTGGCCAAAATATGAATAGCATCTGATGTTCTGTGATTATGCAAAATTCTGCTAATTTTCATAATTAATGTAAGCTATTTTAATAATATAAACTTATCAAATTTTATTCATTATAGTTAACTTATGTAAAGAAGCTCACTAATATTTTTAATGTAAAAATATACCTATGTTCCGGGGCTGGGATTGTAGCTCAGCGGTAGAGCCCTTGCCTCGCATGCGTGAGGCCCTGGGTTCGATCCTCAGCACCACATACAAAAGCAATAAAATAAAGACAATGTGTCCATCTACAACTAGAAAAAATTTTAAATATATATATATATATATATATATATATATATATATATATATATATATATATATATATATATATATATATATACCTATGTTCTGAAGCAAGTGGTTCTAGATTTGGATTATTTTTGCTGCTCATCTACACAGCTTGAGCCTACAATTTTGCACCACATTTATTTTACATGATAAAAGAGGGGACACTAAGTCATGTTATAATAAACAGTTTATATATTCACAGTTTTTCAAAAGCTGAGGAATTATGAATGAGGTCCCATTTTGCCCACTGAAAAATGTCTTATGACTAAACATTGTGCAGAGTACCTTATGGTGGGTCGGCCTTTGAGTCCATGAGGCAAGGGATTAAAAGGCAGGATGAGTGGGCAGTTTTAATGAGCCATTTCTTTCGGCATTTCCAAGTGGAAGGTGTTTTGGGGAATTGTTTTGTCCTTAATTCTTAATGTTTCTAATGCAAAAGTACTTGACCCTATTTCCCCAAAGAAGACACACATTGCCATTCCTAGACAGAGGCACTTTATAGGAAACTTACAAGTTTCTGTGACATGTGATGTGTATCCAGGCAATGGCAACACTTCACTGTGTATCCAGAAATGATGTGATGACTCCTAGGATCCCCCCTCTCAAATATTTTGGGGAATAAATTTAGCAGAGGACATCAGAAAAAACACAGATGTTACCTTTATTAAAACATGAGCTTGGCTGACTTTATTTAACAAATTGGTTTGGGCTCTAAATTGCCTTTATAATTGAACGTCTTCTCAAGTATGTTATTTAATAGGAAGGTGTGTTTGGAAGCCACAAAATGTACTGGTCATTATAGTCTCAAACTTTCTAACTAACCTGCTTGAGGTAACCTGTGTCATCCCACTAGTGATTTTTTTTAAAGCTTGATAAAGCTGATATTGTTTATATGAATCTTCGTTCTTAATTGGAAGTGTGGTCTGATTTCACTATTGAGCATACTAATATTTTGTTTTCTACTAAATAATTATTTAAATGAAGGAGTTGCATGTTATTTATCTACTACGTGCCAGACTCTATGATAGGTGTCATACATATCTTCATTTGACTGTCTTCATAGTTTCCCTTTGGACAGAAATAGAATGTACAAATTTAACAACATATTACAGAGTAAAACATAGTTCATCTACTTATTTGTGATTTATTTGATTATTGATCAACATTTTATACTAGGAGCTAATTTTCTTAAACCCCACATCCAAGGCATTCAACATAACATTCACACATGCATTCAGTAAATATTTTAGAATACCTGTGACATGTCATGTGCTGATGATGCAGTGGTGGAAGGATGTTAATTTTGGTCACATTGGCTAATAATCCAATGGAACAGCCTAATGAAGACATACAAAACACAAGATTATAACTATTACATTTTCTGTAAAAAAGGCCAAGAAGAGTTTGTGAGGTGTGATTTGGTTTAGTCAGGGAAGATCATGAAAGAATTTCATTGAATGTTGAGCTCTGTGTGATAACCAATGTAAAGAAGGGAGGAAATATTGGAAGTGAAGAAACAGATACATATTGAAGAAATGAGATGTAGGAAGAAGGAACAAGGTCTGTAAAGGGAGAAATGAAAGAACACTACTGAATTTGAGGTGCAGAGTCCTTTGAGATGTCTACTCCAAACGCTCATATTAACCCACACACCCTCCTCTCTTAGCATGCTGGCAACAAGAATCTTCTCAGAGGTTCTTATCCAGGAACTACATGACTGAGTCATTGGGGATCAGAGAAGGAATCAGTGTGATATTAGTTTGAATGTTACTTTGATGTTAGTTTCTGACTCTGCAATATTAAATATGAACTTTTGTGTTAGATTTTCATTGCTATTACAAAATACCTGAGAAAAACAGGTATTTCAGAAGTTCATATTTGGTTGGCTCTATTGCTTTTGGCATGGGGCAAGGCAGAACAACATAGCAGAAGAACATGGTGGAGAAAAACTGCTCACCACGTGGCAGCCAGGAAGGAGAGAGAAAAAATGGAAGAGTTCACAGACAAGAGATAGTCCCCAAGGGCATGTCCCTAAGAGCCCACTCCCTTCTACTAGGTCCCACTTCCTACAATTTCCACCACCTCTCAGGAGTCTATTCAGCTAAGAATCCATCTATGGATTAATCTACTTATGAGGATTATGAGCCCTGATGATCCAATCACTTCCCCCAAACTCCCACTTCTGAACACTGCTCTTTGGGGACGAGCCCTTCAACACATGAGTCTTTGGTGAACATTCCAGATCCAAACCATTATAACTTTCAAAATAAATATTTTCTTGTGGTATATATACGCAATAGAACATTACTCAGCCATAAAGAAGAATGAAATTATGGCATTTGCTGGTAAATGGATAGAACTGGAGTATATCATGCTAAGTGAAATAAGCCAATCCCAAAAAACCAAAGGCCAAATGTTCTTTCTGATTTGTGGATACTAACCCAAAACAAAGGAAGTTAGGGAGGGGAAGAATAGAAATAGATTGGACTAGACAAAGAGTAACAAAGGGAGGCAGCAGGAAGGAGAATAGGAAAGACAGTAGAATTAATTGGTCATAACTTTCCTAGCCTTATGTTTGTATATACAAAGTTACTAGAGTAACTAGTAGTTACTAGGGTAACTCCATATCATGTATGACCACAAGAGTGGGAACGTAATAGAATAATTTATACTTTGTGTATGTATATTCTACCAAAATATATTCCACTTTCATGTACAACTAAAAATAAAAAGATTTTAAAAATATTTCTTAATAGTTGAACAAAAGTTCCGTAAATCTGTCTGTTCACTCACCATACTCCATGATGCTGTATCTTTGCCTTTACTCTAAGGTTTTGAATATGTGGTTTTAATATCTGAGTCCATGTTAACAAAAGACTGCCATTTCAGTTTGTGAACTTAGACCTATAGATATGTATTTTTTCTAAGAGCAGATGAGTCTAAGATGTCTGTAATATATTCTTATCTAATTCAGAGCTTTGAAAGTTTGCCATCACTTTCCTAGAATAAGATTTGCTGTAGGGAGTTATACTTTGAAAGTTAGTTATTCCTTTCTCTGCATTATTTATGAGTTTTTTTTCATGAGTGCAATTGTAATATTTCTGTTATACACCACTGAATTTGTATTTAGTGAATTGAATTTACATTTAATTAGTTTGTATTAAAGTAACTTAATGAGATGCCTCACTTTGTGTTAAAAGCAGGTCAAGGCCAAATGAAAGATTTAGGGTAATACATTATTCAGTGCTCATTTTCAGCTAACTTATATCTTTATGATGATTCATGGTTTAAGTAAGTCAGTTAATAACAGTTCCTGTAACCATTACTAATAATTCTCTAAGGTCAGATGTTTCCTATTAATCTATTGGCAAACTTTTGAAATCCACCAATATAAAGGAATTCTCACACTCTTGTTTGCTAAATTGAATATCTAGAATCAGATCACATCAAATTGTTAGAAAAAGCAACAAATGACAGCATGGGAATGGTCATTTGATTGATGATATTAAGTTTTTAACATCTGCAATTGTAGAAAACAGTAAAATATTAGTAAAACAGTACTTTATTCTCATTTATCTGATGTATCTGAATGTGTGTTTAAAAAACAGTAAAACAGTACTTTATTCTCATTTATCTGATGTATCTGAATGTGTGTTTAAAAAAAGAAAATGGGAAAGACATGAATTATTTATCTGCACAGGACGTTTTACTTCCTGTTTCCTCTCCCCTCTCTCCAGACCTTACATTTGCCTGATCACCTTGCCTCATTGTTCACTAAAGAAGACACAAGCCACATATAGCAAATCTCGCATCTCCAGGCCTCCATACCACTGTGCCTGCTTCCACTCTTCTTTTTTACACTAATAAAGCTGACACACATTCTCCTATAGGGACTTTCCTCAGTGTGCCATCTGGATCCCATCCTTCTCACCGCTCCCCCCTCCGCCCCCGCCCGGGTTGTTGTTCACTTCTTTTCTATTTCCTGTCATCTTTTTCTTCCTCCTCTTCATCATCAATCCTTATGGTGACTCGTCCCTTTAAAGAAGTCTTTCCTTGAGTCCAGGTTCCCCTGACAGGTACCACCCAGTGTGTTTCTGCTTCATTCTGCCAAGGTGCGGTGAAGACTTGCCAGGGCAGACTGCCACTTCCCATCTGCTCTGTCCCTTCAGGAACTGCCCACCCAAAGTGGGTGAATTCAGTGGCAGTTAAGTCCTCCTCATCTCTGTCTCTGAACTATGACTTCCTCTTGAGATTTCTCTTCCTCTCTCTTACATCATACTCCAAGAAAGTAAGAAAGTCTAACAGCCTGATTTCCCTCCTACCTCTCTGGGAGCTCACTTTTAGTGTTTTTTTGGATTCTCCTGCTCTATTTCACTCTAATTCACATGGCTTTAAGCCACATTTTTATGATGAAACCTTATTTTTTTTTACGCTTAAGTCACGTTTTCCTTGAGCCATGTGCTATAGATGTTTTTTCTTGATATCTCCCCTGGTCTGTCTCACATACATGGAAATCTCATCCATAGTGGAATTCTGCTTCTCTTCCCCAGTCCTCAGTTATCCCTGAACTGGTTACTCCTCCAGACACCCAGAGGCTTCATCAGAAACCTGGCGGTTACTCAAGATCCTGTTCTGTTACTCATCCACATGTTGAATCCACCACCACGTCCTGTTCATTTTCAAAAATACATCTGAGTCTTTCCTTTTCTGACCATCTCCATGAACAAAAAAGCCACTAAATATTTTCAGCTAGGTAACTACAATAGCCTCCTGTCTTTCCCCTCGTAGAAAATTTGCTCATTTTAAATCTATTTTCTACACAGCAGTTAGAGTGATCTCCTAAAATTCTGGAATAAATTTATTTTGCATTTGGCATAAAATCTTTCTTTTGAAAGAGAATAAAACTGCATTTTTTTAGCATTTCCTTTACATTCCACATGATCTAGCCTCTGCCTCTCATTGGTCCTCATATGTTTCCTTAAAAGGCACCCCCCAAGAAAATAATAATCTGGACCTTTGCATGTGTTGTGCTATTTGCTTGAAATGTTCTTTTCCTCATGTTCCTCACTGGGACATTTCTCTGGAATCACAGGAAATGCCATTTCTGAGGGGAATTTCCTCCACAGTTTTTCAGTCTCCATTGGAAATCCCTCCCCTGATATTGTCTCTCAGAGCGCATTATTGTATTTCTTTACAGAGCTAATTAATTATCATACTACATTGAAAGGCATCCTGGGAATAGTTTGAACAATAGACTTTTGTGCCACCGTGCACAATTGTCACTTGGTCTCCTCATTATTAGTCAAGTGACTAAGGACAACTCAACCTCTACTAAAGTTTCTTATGGATCAAATGGTAAAGCTTATCTTGTAGAGCATTTGCAAGGAGAAAATGATTATTGTTTTTATAGTATGTATTAAATTGAGCACATAGTAAATACCCCGTAAGTGTTTGCTTATGGATATATGGTCCATGTGAGTGTGTGCATGTGTGTGCATGAATAATTTGCTTAAGTCTGAAAGCACAAAACTGTCATTTGCTTTCATTCTTGGCTACTAGTAAATATTTGCTTCATAAATAGCTAATGAATTTTAAATGTACCCTATAATTAAGCTCAGTGATCTTAGAGAAAAAAGAATGCTGCACTGTATTTATAAGAATTTGTAATCACCTGTGACCCACCCATTCAAAGCACTGGATTATATGTTCTTTGATTTGAAAGTAACCTTCAACATTTTGTCTGGCCAGTCCTCTGCTTTCAAGCAAGTATGGCTTTTATTCCAGTTTTGAACACATGACAGTTTGGGGCCCAATAGCCTAAGGAATGGATACAAGTTAGAATTAATAAACAATGGGAGTTTTTCACCATCATCATCCTGGATTGTACAGTACTCCTGCTGTTTTCATCCTTTTGGAAATACCTAGTGAACTATGTGAATACACTTTATATAATTGTGAAATTACTTTGTTGGTTATTCATAACTTTTCAGTTGGGGCATGTATCATCAGAAAGTTTCAACTCTGTCCTCATGGTCTGTTATTACTGAGAGCTTCACCACTCACAGCAGTATCTATCTGCAGTAATTTACTTGTCCTTTACTTATCTCCACCATCCCCATGTTTTTTATTTATATCATCTAGAGAGTGGTATTTCTAAAAAGCTTCTAGTTGATCTAGATTCAGATTGCCTTCTGGTTTGAGCTATCATAGACTCCACCTTTACATTTCAAAATTGCTATCTATCCCTATCATCCAGTGTCCTCTATTGCTAACCAACCTTTTCTGACAAGAGGCAATTAAAAATCCTTGCCTTTCCCTGCATCTTGGACAGGTATCTAATATCGGTTTTTAATTTGGAATTCATATCATTGTTTTTGTTTTGTTTACATGATCCTCAAACTTAGGACTAGAAGGGACCTCACATAACTCAAATTTATAAACAGGAAAACCAGGATTAGGAAGGTGACTGCCTAGGGGTAACAGTGTGAGTTGGAGACTTAAATGGAAACTGCTATTTGATCTTTGGCCTTTTGTTACTTAGACACACTTCCTTCTGAAAAAGAAAGCAATGCAATGAGGTTGAGATGGGTAAAACAAATTTATTGAAAATTATATGTTTGATCTTAATGTTCATTTATGCATTTTCTTCTTTATCTTTTGCAGTTCAACAGCAATGCTCAGGATGTAAGCTGTTTTCAGCACCTTGTTCAAGCAAATGTAAGAAATAAGAAAGTGTTGAAAGATGCAGTGAATAACATCACAGCAAAAGGAATAACAGATTATAAGAAAGGCTTTAGTTTTGCTTTTGAACAACTGCTTAATGTAAGTAGCAATACTATGCCTTTTTTTCTGTGATTGTATTGTTCTATCTGAATTGTAATGTTTTGAATGTCTTTAAGGTTTGTTTAACAATGTTGTTTTTATTTGTTTAGAAACCAGATGGACCAGATGGACACAAACGTATATGTGCAGGCAGTAGAAATTTTGAAGTATTTTTATTTTTAAATCCAAAATTCAAAAGCTGTATACCCTATTGATCTTTTTCCTTTCAATAATTTTCCCAAAAATGTTATTAAAAATTACTTGTAAACTAATGTTTTGATTTACTTTCACATGAGAAAACTCATTGACCTATGTAGAATGTAAATTTTTTTCTTTCCTCAATTGCTACAATATTTTTCTATATACTTGTATTGTCAATCATCACATGGTTACAAAGAATATTTTAGTTTTAACTATCTGGTCTGGATATTTAAGTTTCTTGTTCCTAAAGGAACAAAAATGTCCAAATGGTAGACCTTAAGATGAGCAGAAAGACAAGTCTCACAGCAGGAATTTCTTCACAGCAAAGATTCCTGTGCATTGCCTTTGGAGGTCTGCACTTAGACTGGCAGACCCTGGCATGCTGCCTGCCCCATGGTATAGTGGGCAGCTCACACTGTGGATGAGCATCTTCAAATAGCTATGTCCTCTGTTTCATGCTATGGTACTTGAATTTTGCATATCTCATGAGGAAGTATTATTTCAAGGGTTGTACCTTGGTTTCCTGACTTACAGAAGTGTGGTTCATCACAGCTCATACATAGAGATGTCTGTGTACAGGATGGTCCAGAAAACGTAGCACAAAGCACACCACCTGCAAGTGATGGCTATCAGGTTGGATTTGGGCTCATGATCATTATTACTATAATTGATGATTAGCCCAGGACTGTTATAGTCAGCTCATCTTTCCTGTCATATTTGTCAAATCACTGAATACATCAACCTTTACATATTAGTCTTTCTGAAAATCTGACTTTGTTGTTCTCTGACTGAATATTCTCAACAGTTTTTGAGATTCATTCATTTCTTCACTCTGCCAATATTTATTGAGTACCTTTCAATTTCCTGTCATAGTGCCAGAGTTAGAATTATAGGAGAAAAGATCATCTACTTTGAAGAAGGTCTAGTCTAACACACTAGATCATCATTCACATTATGATGGAAAGTGCGTTTATGTGGCATTCTCCATGTTTGCTGAAACAGCACAGAGGAGAGAAGGTTCCTGTACCCCAGGAAGTTAAGAAAGGGTAGCATTTCCTTGAGAATGGAATTTTGAACGGTGAGTAGAATCTAAGAAGGTAGATTAGAGAGGGAAAATCATTTCAAGAAAAGAAAAAACAAGGCAGTGTGGATAAAACAGAGAGATGAGACAACATGACATATTTAAAAAACTGCAGGTGGTTTGGCATAGCTGGACTGTCAGCACTATGAGAAGGTGATAAAAATGGAAAGACCACAAGATAGTCAGCAAAGGATGTAGGAGGAAACTAAAAGCTCATAGCATGAGAAGGGTATGGTGAGGTGTCCTGTAAGGGAGCTGTTACATACATCCTGGGTGGGAGTACAGGTGAAGGGAAGGTGGGGATAACTGATGGATGGCACAGGAGGGGTTGCTGAGAGTGGGAGGGGACTTAGATGACCCCAAGTTCTCTAAACTGGCCCTACTAGGTAGATGGTGGCAATGTGGAGTAGAAATAGCTCAGTTCATATATGTAGAATTTGAGGTCAGATTTTATTTGTTTAATAGACACCATTAGATAAGCAGTAAGGAGACAGGAAAATAAAGATGTTTTACACTGCCATTTTCTGGGGAAACTATCTTTGGTGAAACAACTATGCTTATTAAATAGTATATGCTCATTAATAAAAGCTGAAATCTTAAAACTTCAAAATTCAAATGTAATTTATCATTAGGTTGAGATACATTTGTCCTCTAGTAAAGGAATATAAATTTTCCTTTTAGTTATATTTTTTTTCTCTTAAGTAAATAATAGCATTTTCTAAATCTTGGCATTTGAATTATTCCTTCTAGTATTGACAATTTGGTTCACTTCACGCCTTCCTGTTCAGGTTTCAACAGCCTAAAGGAGGGCTGAGAGACAGCCTCACTGGAAACCACCTTAACCCCCAGGTTCATTTCTGGTGGAGGATAAAACATGATAACTCCTGCTGGCCCTCCTCCTGCCTTTTACCATAGTTGTAAATGATTTTTCATGTGGTCTCTATGCCTCATGTTTTTTTTTACACATATCCCACATGTATTGAAATTTTTTATTTAAATAATTTTCTCAAATATAATGGCTCACCTTTTTCAAAGTTGAAACATGTTCAGTCATTTCCTTCAAATACTTATTTTCTTATTATCAAGGTATTCCATTCTGTTTTTATTTTGTCCTTTCAGATTTACCATTTAAATCACTGAAGCAAGTATCAAATAGAATCAGGGATATTGTTAAGTTCAACAATAAACATTAAATTAAGATTTGCATTACTTTTCAGTTATAATTTCATTATCATTTTTCAGGTTTTTGTTGAGTGCTTATGTGATAGATGCTAAGCTATATCCTGGCCACACAGGGAAAGAACAGTTTGTTTAGTGATATCACATTATAGTGTATTACCAACATCATTAATTGTAAATTTATTGAAATAATCCAGTAGTTTTGCTTAATTTGCTCAAAGTAATGTTAATTATTGTGACTGTGTGACTTTTACATATTTGCAAACCCACAGAAAATTTGCTATGATTTACATTACTCCTATCACAAATCCTGAGGCAGTTATTCCTAGGAAAATTCATACTGAAATCAAAACATTTCTTGATCTTTCCTACATTTCCCTTTTTCTGTGCCCTGATATCTATCTCTCCTAGGAAGATATTTTTACACAAATGTACAAATACATTGACAATTGCATTCATTAATACTAATTATACCTCCAGAGTGGGAGGTATAATTAGTATTATACTTCAAAAAATATTAATTATACTTCAAAAAATAATTATACTTCAAAAAATAAAACTATTACCTATGGTAAAATTCACTCAATTGCTTAGATTTCACTAAATTGCTGAGGCTAGCCTTGAACTTGTGATTCTCTTTATCTTAGCCTCTGGAGTTACTGGGATTACAGGCATGTGCAACTGTGACCAGCTCACAAATGTATTTTTAAGCCAAAATATGTAAAGTTCTTTATAATAATCAAATTTGTAGATAAATTATCTTCAAAAATAAGGACTAAATCCTGTAATTCCACAGATTTAGAAGACTAAGGCAGGCAGATCTCAAGTACTACACCAGCTTCAGCAACTTCACGAGACTGTCTCAAAAAAAAAATAAAAAGTACTTGGGAATGTAGCTCAGTGACAGAGTGCTCCAAGTTTAATTTCCAGTTTAAAAAAAAAGAAAAGAAAAGAAAAAGAGAAGAACCATGCTTGAATTTAATAAACGAGTTAATCAATACTTATGTTTTCACAGTGCTTCATTAAAAGTTTTTATTGTCCATGTCCTAATAGCTTAGTCAATGAGGTGAGATTGTATGAAACAGGATCTTTTCACCAATAAGAAAAATATTAGCTTCATTAATTTTACATCAGAAAATAGGATTTATCTTGACTGAAAAAAGATAAGAATGTGGACCGTAATAAGCTTGGACACTAAAGGAGAATTAATGATTTTTTTTAAAGCATTAGTCATTCGAAGTCCAGGCCTGTGCTGTCCAACACAGTGACTACCATCACATGTGGTTGTTAGGCAGTTGAAACGTGGTTGATTTGAATGGACATGGGTAGAAGTGTAAAATACCAACAATGTTCAGAGACTTAATGCTGCAGAAGATAAAGTATGTTATCTTGATTTTATATTGATTTCATTTTGAATTGACATTATTTCAGATGACTAGTTAAATAAATCATATTATTAGAATTAATTTCATATATTTTGTATTTACTCTCCTTAAGGTAGCTATAAGAAAATTTTAAATTACATATCAGGCTCATATTGTGTCTTGTTTGGATAGTACTGAGCTAGAGGGCTGACATTTTCAAAAAAATTGAGCATGTATAATTTAATGTGATTTATTTTTCTCTGCATTTAAGAAAATACATTTCACAGCAACAGAAAGCTAAGATGATAATGTCATACCTCAATGAAATTCAGCTTTTCAAATTTAATGGCTCTTTAGTACTAGTTCATTGTTCTCCTTTGTCCAACTCTTTTGGAGACCTTAAAATTTAAGAGAACTTATCACTGGAATTGAATCTTTGAGGAGTAGCATATACAGCCAGGTTGAAACATTTTCCAGAGAAAAATACTCTGGAAATAACTCAGCAGCTACAAAGGAATAAAGGAGCATTTTATGTTAGAGGGTCAGTGAGGAGTTTGTCTCTTTGGAAATGTAATAAAAAAATAGAATGAGGAGGGAAGAAAGGAAGAATTATGTAGAAGTATATTGAAATTACATTGAAAGATATTCATATTTTAATATTATTTCCTTGTTTCTGCTATAAAATTATAGGGGCATAAAATTAACATGTGCATTTATTAACCTAAAATCTATCTACTATTCAGTCACTGAGGGATTATTAAGTGACAGACACTCAATAATAGGCAAAGAAACAAGACTGAATGAAAAAGACAAAATGTCTTGATTTTGTGGCGTTTACATTCTATTGGGGGAATCCACCAAAAAGCACACAAATAAATAAAATATATACTATTTGTAAAAGAATATAAACTGATATCAAGAGAAATATGGTCTAGGAGGGAGCTTACAACTTAAAACAGTTGTCAGGAAAGGTCTCACAGATAGTGTGAGATCTGCTCCAAGATGTGAAAGAAGTGAGGTAGTGAGATCTGCCTGGGCAAGGAGTGGGCCTGGCCTGGTCCAGGAACAGGTCTTAGAATCTATTTACTAAGAAGATGTTTCCCTCATTATTAGCAATCTCTGCTTGTTCTTTCCATATTGGTTTATTTTCCATGTCCTTCATTATCAACAAATGGGCAATTGTTTTGTTTTAACAGTATAATGTTTCCAGAGCCAACTGCAATAAGATTATCATGTTATTCACGGATGGAGGAGAAGAGAGAGCCCAGGAGATATTTGCCAAATACAATAAAGATAAAAAAGTGAGTGTAATTTTATAATATTTTTATTTTAATGCTTAGGTGGTTGTTAAAGAGTGGTGTTGGTGGTAAGGGGAAACTTTTGTTTCAAAATATTAGTCCCAATTGTAAAGTCACATAAACTATGAGTTGTGAAATATAATATTTTCATGAGATACACAAGTAGTATGTGAATAATATATTGGTAAAAACATTTGGACTTATTGCTCTATTTGAGTTTTTATGCATAGATTCTAAATAAGGATGTGTTATACAAAGAAATCAGAAGAGAACGGGAAAACAGGAAAATTTAAACTCTTCTTGGATATAAGTATTATATCATTTAATTATAAAACATTGTAATAGTACTTAAATTACCTAAAACACATCAAAAAGTCTTTGTAGGTATTTTGTATATGTGAAAACATATGTATAATTATATAATTTACAACAGCAAACTAAAATGCATCGGATTTTAAAATGGTTGCATTTTAGGGAAAGATTTCAGGCCAATCTTTTTATAGTCATAATATTTTAAGAGATTGTGAGCCCAATAATCAGTGAAGATCAAAAAGATCAGTATTTTGTAATTGGTATATTTCTTTCAATGTTTGTTTTACTGCAAGAGGAAAGCATTGTAGCAAGAAAGAGCTGAACTTGTTGACACCATGATCAGCTTCCATCAAAACTATATCTTTTCTAGCAATCCTCTATCAGTTTATATCAATTTTTTCCTTGTGCACATTTAATAACTAAACAATAATTCTCAACCTTCTTTCCTAAAAGGCAGTAAATCCACAAAAAATGTGGTCAGAAATTATAATCTATTTCTTGTGTTTCAAAAATTCCAACAAAATGTATGCATCTATCCACAAGAAAACTTCAGAGTAGAATGCCAATTTCTTTGCTTACCTCCTCCTCTGATTTTTTTTTTTTTTTTTTTTTTTTATGAGATGGTGACTCACTATGTTGCCCTGGCTGGTCTTGAACTCATGATCTTGCCTCAGGCTCCTTAGTAGCTGGAAGTAGAGGACTGCAGCACTGCACCCAGCTTTTCACATTGCATTTTTTTTTTTTTTTTTGGTACTGGAGATTGAACTCAGGGGCACTCGACCACTGAGCCACATCCTCAGACCTATTTTGTGTTTTATGTAGAGACAGGGTCTCACCGAGTTGCTTAGCACCTCGCCATTGCTGAGGCTGGCTTTGTACTCGCGATTCTGAGGTGGCTTTGAATTGCGCCACTGCGCCCAGTTCACATTGCTTTTTACTTCAGAATTTTTTGCCACTTCAAAAGATTTGGCTCATCACTAGTGTTACTGGATTATATTGTATGTGTTTGAGGAAAACATTGTTTATGTGTTAGAAAGATTGAAATATGAATTGATATACTCAGATATTTAGCAGATAAAATGCCATGTGCAATGGGCTACAGTTCTGATGAAAATGTTTGGAACACTTCGAAACGCTCCAGTGCTTTTGAGCCTATGTGCATTTAAAAGTGATCAAAGAATTGAAATCATACACACACATATAACTTCAATTAATCACAAATCTTAATATTTAATATTGAACTCACATAATTTATGCGCTATAATGTCTATATAACAGTATAATGTCATACTGTTTAATAATGTAACAGTAACATAAATAACAGTATAATGTCATACTGTTTAATTCAAAGTTTAAGTTATTTTAAAAATATCTGTTGATTTAATTGTAAGGATAAGCCATTCCTTTTTTAAAAAAGAAATTTGATAAATGGAATGAGCTGTTAATAGAATATGATTTTCAAGTGATAACCTGATTCTATGAATACTTTTGGAAAATCACCAAAATTAAAAGTAATAGGAGGATATAGATGCATTAATCAGAGATATAATGGGCATGTCTTATATAATTATTCATTGTTCCAAAATTCAGAGCAGTCTTTCTCAAATGGAGATGTCCTTCATACCTCCCTCCATCTTCAGGCTTGTTTGGATGGTCAACCTCTGATCCCATCTTGCACTGTGCAGAGCCCCTGTGTGTCCCTCTCTGCACTGTCTCCGTGGAATCTATCCTCTGTCCCTCTCAGAATTACAAGGTCTTACAATATTGGTCCTGTATTTTATTTAACTTTTGTCTTTAACCCTCCAGTGAAGAATTCAGATTTTTGTGATAGTTCTTCAATATATGACAATAAATTAATTAAGAATATCTAACAAAAGTTATCTTATAGGAAAAATTCATACTTATAAAACACAACTGGCAAAGTAATATTCTGCTTGTTGAAATAATCTGAATCTAGTATTTTCATGTTTTAAAGAACATAAATATAACAAAATAAATTTAACACAAAATTCAACTGTATTAATATTTTAAAATATATTCATTTCAAAAATTAATTAATCTTTTAAGAGAACTTACATTGTGCCTGTTTTTTGTTTGCTTTTTTGTGGTTGTGTTTTTTTTAACTAACCATGATGGAGCACTATTCACAATGGTTCAGTTGTAAAAATGACCTAAACATCCATTGACAGTTAAATCGATAAAAAAAATGTAATCTATATATACAATGAAATACTATTTAGCCTTAACACAGAATTAAATTCTATGTGATGATAGGGTTAAATTTTGAAGATATTATGCTAAGTGAAATAAGCCATTGAGAAAGAGACAAATATTATATTTTTCCACTTATATGAGGTATCTTAAAATAGTCAAATTCATATCATCAAAGAATGGAATGTTGGTTGCCAGGGACTAAGGAGAGGGGGAGAAGGGGTGTTCCTTCAATGAGTATAAAGGTACAGTTAAGCAAGATGAATAAGCTCCAGAGATCTGCTGTGTAACATAGTATTTGCAATCAAAAACTGCATTATATACTTTAAAATGTTATCATGGTAGGTCTTATGAGTTCTTACCACAATAAAATAAAATTTTAAAAAATATATAAAAATTATAGTCTTAAAGTTATGTGAGCCAGATCCAAAGGCACACACCTGTAATTCCAGTGACTCAGGAGGCTGAGGCAGGAGAATCATGAGTTCAAAGACAGACTCAGCAATTTAGGGAGGCACTAATAATTTAGCAAGACTCTGTCTCAAAATAAAATATAAAAGGTTGTGGGGATATTGCTCAGTGGTTAGGCACCCCTGGGTTCAATCTCTGGCACCAAAAAAAGGAAAGAAAAAAAAAAAAGTTGTATGTATTTTTACAAAGTCTGAAAACTACTCTCTGAATTCTACTTTTCCCCCAAGTCTCTCCTTTGGCATTAATGCAGCTGTTGAATGATTCATTTACATTCATTTTTCATCCAGATGAATCAGATATCATCCAGAGCAACCAAGGAGGTGTGATGAGGTTTATCTGGAAAACTGCTGAATGAGGCTGTAGATACACAGCAAGATTTAATGAAGCCAAAAGTTTTGAGAATTAGAACAAAATGTTTGGGTTCTTATGTGGAATTCACCGCTCTTGGGAATTAATCTACCTGATTATAGATAGGTACAGCTTTAAATCTGAATCCATGTTAATCTCTTCACACAGCTGTTCCAAATTAAAGCACATTCACTTTCTAATCTTTACCTGCAACAATACCATTTCTCAGGGCTCAACCATGTGTACAAGACCTCCTCAAAAATGGTGCCAAAACCAAAATGAACTCTATCATAAAATCCAAACAAATGAAAAAGAAAAGTAAAACCAGACACAGAGTTGAAAGATAATTCCCAGGACTAGCAAAATTAAATATATTTGATTTTCTGTATACTAGCAAAAGGGTTGCTTAGCAATACACACTTAAGATTACCTGGCCAGCTAGGAAATAGTTCTCCAATTCTTTGCTTAATTTTCAGAATTAATGAAAAAAAGAGGCATTTAAAATTAATAGAACGAAAATTTCAAAATACCTAGTAAAGTGAGTAAGAAGAACAAATGAGAAAAAAGCATGTGATAAATGTGGAATCATTTTCAAAATAAAGATTGCATAGCCAAAGATATAACTGACAATGTGTATTATCATTAACTCATTTGATTTTAAGGAATTTTAAAAATTAGGAGAAAATCTTTCCTATATTATTGCCAGATCTCAAATAAAAGAGAAATATTCTGTAGTCTATAAAAGTCTAAACCAAGTTACAAATAGCTGAACACCATAGTCAGAGTGAACATTATCACTTTTTCAACAGAAGATAAGAAAAACAATTCACAGGAAGTAATTCATTGCATCCTCTACTAGCTCTCTGCCTGATTTTCATAATAACCCTAACTTTATGTATGACTGCATATATGATGTGATTCTATACAACTTACAACTAGAGAATTGATATGTTATCCTCTATCTATGTACAATGAGTCAATTTACACTGTCAACATGTAAGCCTAAATAAAACAAGAATAAAAATAAAAAAAAAAAAATGAAGGCTTAGAAAGGAATGTTCAAACATATGATAATAAAGGGCATGTAACTTGTAAAATATTTATTATTTAACAACTGCATTGCATCTAAGAACTTTAATTTCAGATATTTTCACAATTTCAGCAGTTTCTGAGATTTTCAGCTTTACAATAGGAGCTATACCTTTGCTCATAAAAATGGCATGCATTTGTTTTGCTGCAGTCACTATAGAGCTGAGAACAATGCAGCAGACCCTCATAGTGAGAGACCATCAGTTTAACAGGCATGTTTTGTACGCATTTATATGTGTGTGTCCTTGTTTGACAACATTTGTTTACATTTGTTTCTCTTAAAATTCATACTGACAACTCTTTCCTTACACTGATACATTTTATCACATTTGAATAATATTACATGCATGTATTTTACAGACTTCTTAATTTAACATCTAAAGCAAATCTTAGGCACAGTGAAGTTACTTAGGCACAAAGAATATGAATGATAAATTAACTTTAGAATGCAGAATGTACACTTGAAATAATTTTTACGCAGAATTGTACCATCTGGACTTGAGATCACCATTGTTTGTGTTACAAAATTTTCAGAGAAGGTGATCTGTCCTGCTGTTTTTACGCTGCCTTCTTTTCTCAGCAAAAACAGTGCAAAATGGGGATATGGGCTAAAACTGACATGATGTTCTACTCTTGCATAGACAGCTTGAAAATATACAGGCATATATTGACATAACAAATGATTGGATTGATGGCCCCTTTCCTTTTACAGTAATCATTCCAAAGTGCAGTTTTTTTCTGAGTACTCTGATTATCAGTGTGTTATATTTGTCATTATACAAGTAGGTTATCTGAAATGAATCCCTGCATGCCTTAAACCTCTCAGTTGATGATGGTCTTTACAAAGCTACAAATTGCTTGGATATGCAATCCCTGCTTTATCAAACACTATAAACCTATATAGAAAAAAAAGGAATGTGAAATTACTTCCATATAGCCTGAAAATAAGAGGGCGATTCATTATAGTTGTTAGTAAATTTAAACACCACTACAAATTCAAAGCATGTATGCACATTTTATATGCATATGCAAAACATGTGAGAGAAATATTAGTTGGGTTCTCTAAGGTGGTATATACAAAAACCTGTGTGGCAACTGTATTTTGTTTCCTTTTCAAACAGTGGTTTTATGTTATTTATTTACTTGAACTCATTGAACAGACACAGATTAAATTTTTGCCTCTGTCAGAACTTTGGAGACTTTAAACAGATCTATCTTATGTAGATACAATGACATTTAAATAATATTGTCCCCATGATATGAGAATTTGTTGCTAAACAGAATGAACAGAGTACAATCTGCTTCTCTGGAAAGGTGTTATTTTGAGTCATTATAAGATCTTTTTGAGGCAGGAAAGGCTAATACCCCACAAATAGAAAATATTACATCATTGAATTCTGGAATTTTGTAGTCATCATCATCACCATTATCTTTATTACAATAGCTAAAATTCATGGAGCTTATAGTTCTTATATGTTATAAATGCAACCTTTACTTTTTATGACTGGACTGCTCATTTGATAAGAAGTATCATCATCATCATTGCTCCCATTTTGGAAATATGAAAGACCAACTTAGAGAAGTTAAGTAACTTGTTGAAAATCAACAGCTATGTGTCAGAGTCAAGAATTTAATTTATAGCCTAAATTTCATACCCTCATTTAGAATCACCCTGGCTGGTCATCTGTCTGTGTCTTTCATCTGTCTGTGCTGATCACCATTTGTTCACCTGGGAGCCTGCCTTCTAGTCAGGCAGCTGGGCTTTACTTCTCTGGGATACACTTATCACAGCTTCAACAGCCCAAGATGGATTGTCAGAACTCTGTAGGCTGCAAGTACCTTTCAGATTATTTGGGCTTTTAAAATAAATGGTAACACTGGATACTTTTATTTATTGTGTAATGCAATAAAACTAGAGATGTAGGCTAATCAAATACTCTGGGTTTGAGTAAATGTGTGAATTAAAGAACCTACTGTAGAATTTTCTTCTAAAACATTCAGTCCAGTCTAATATTTTGATAGGCTTAATACCAAAAATTTTAGTGCACAGAGTAGATTAATATGGCCCATCTCTGACATCATTTTTCTAACATATCTCAATAGCTGAAGCTTTTATTTTAGTTTTACTGGCATCCTTTCTTCATAGACTCAATTCCATTATTCTTTGGAGATTTGCCTGTTGTAAATTAAACTTGAACTCTGGGTAACTGATAATTGTTGAGGTGACAGTTTCCAGTAACTGGGTTCTGCTGGGAAGCAAATTCTTAGGACTTTTTAAAATAGGATGACCCTACGGCTTTGGAAAACTCTTAATTGAAGAATAGTATTTTAGTATTCAACAAACAAGATAAAACAAATTATAAAACAGATTAGCAAAAGTCAGAAACATAGTGTAACATTGTGAACTAATGGTATATATGGAATAAATAAGTAGTATATTTTAAATAATCGAATTTGCTAAAAATTAAGGTTTTTTGTTTTTGTTTTTGTTTTTTTGAACCAAACAGCCCCAATTTATCTACTTGAACTATAATATTCAGTTCAGAGAAAAATTTATTTTTAAACAACTAAGGGTAAAATTGTACAAATTTACAACTAATAATGACTTATTTTTAATTTGCCTAATCTTATTAAATCTACCTGCAAATTACTATTACTTTTATGAATATACTTTTATACCTAAGGGTGAGTCAAGAATTACAAGTTTTTTGCTATTCTCTAGGAATAACACAGCACATAGATGTTATAAGTGTATTAAATATCCTTACATTTCACCTAAATTTTTTCATTTAATTCCAGCAAGCAGATCTACATTAAAAAAAAAAAAGATTAGAAATTTTCTCTAAGTATAATGAAACCACCCAAATTACAAAGTGTGATTACTACAAGTCCAGTTATAGCTCTGCTCTTCTTAAATATCATCATGAAGTGACTTATATACAATACAGAGAACAGAACTTGTCTTCAGTCTCTCTAATAAGTAGAAACTATTCATTTGGTTATTCAATTTTCTTTCACTTAATATTTCCATTTATGTGTATGGCACTGTAATAGATCAGGGGATTATTTTATCCCAATCCAATGTTAATTCCATGCTGTTTTCCCACATTACCTGTTGAGTACTTGGGCTCTGGCATTATGAAAAATATAGGTCAAAGCCATTTACAATGGATTGTGTATGTCTAATATGTGACCCTGTTATGAAAACTTCACATAAGTAAACCTTTTTAAATGACAATTTAAAATCATTGCTGAGAAACTTATAACTAAATATGAATATTTCACTTAGAAAATTTCCAGTGTACATTTGTTACATGATTATAAATATGCTAGTCGACATAATCTTTTCTCCACAGAAGTTGAGTTTGCCATGATATAGGCATAGTCCAAAGTAAGTAGTTTGTGTTTAAGAGTTCAGATAAAATATTCAGCTTGTGTGACTACTTATTTAGTATTTTGAGTTGTTTTGTATGTCTTTTTTGTTTTTATGCAAGACAATACAAACACACTAAAAGAGCTCAACAATTATACACCATCTTTTGAGAATGAAATTGACCTTACATTTTAAATTGTGCATATTTGACATCATTTTTCCAAAATTATGGATAAATAAGAATTGTAAATTTAAAGAAATGGAAAGCACCAGAAGATGGGAATAATAATAATCTCTGGATTTGAGCATCTGAATTTTCAGAGTTCACTAGTTCATTGAATGCTCCACAGGGTGGCAGTAATATAGTACACTTCAGGAAAAATGAAGCCATTTGTAATTCTAAGTGAAAAATCAGTGCACAAGGATTCTTCTAAATTTCACCAATTCATTATCTAAATGCACTATGAAATGTGTAATGTAAATTTTTATGAAATCAGTGAAGTTAAAGGTCTTACTACATAATTAGCTAAGGTGTTAACAAAGACAAATTTAGCTGTGAGATAGCACCTGGGAATGAAATAAATTGTCCATTGATTCTTGTGATGGTATAAAGAATGTGTAAGGCACTATAGTAGATGCTAAGATTTGAGTGACTTACATTAAACTTTTTCTGAACTAAATATATATATATATAGATGGATGTGGTGATGCATGCCTGTAATCCCATTGACTCAGGAGGCTGATACAGGATGACTTCATGTTTAAGGTCAACCTGGACAACTTGGGGAAACTCTGTCTTGAAGTAAAATGAGATGGGCATGTATGTCAGTGGTACCTGCCCATCATGTAAGAAGCTCTGATGCAATTCCTAGTACTGAAAGTGCGTATATTTATAAAATAATATCAGAAAGTTCTAATATAATCTATATAATTTATAAAATTTTTAAGTATATATGTGTGTATATATAAACCTAGGAAGAAAGCAAACATCTCAGATATGGTAGATTTTGTAAATATTGTAATGGTAAGGCAGTTGAGAACATTAAAAGAGTACATCTTTATTCTTAAGATTTTTAGTATCTACTGAGAGAAATTTGTTCAGAAAAATTAATAAAAATGTCTACAGCAAAGTAAGTGAAAATTGAGAAAAGAGCTCTGCACAATGGTGCACATCTATAATCCTAGCACTTTGGGAGGCTGAGACAGGAGAAACATGAGTTCAAAGCCAGCCTCAGCAATGGCAAGGCGCTAAGCAACTCAGTGAGACACTGTCTCTAAATAAAATTCAAAAATAAGGCTGGGGATGTGGCTCAGTGGTCAAGTACCCCTGAGTTCAATCCCCAGTACCAAAAAAAAAAAAAAAACGAAAAGAAAAGAAAAAAAAGGAAAAGAAAAAATAAAATTGAGAAAGGAAGTACAAATTAAACACAAATAATAAACAAGATATTCAGTCAGTTAATGATTGGTTTACATGTAAATGACTAGTTAACATCCTAAATAACCAAAAATCTATGTGAGAAAAAGAACAAGGAGGGGGAAAAAAACAATTTAGCATGCTTAAAATTTTGTAATTCAATGTGACAGGATATACACCCAGCTCTGATCCCAAATTCCTTAATTTTGACAACTTTTGAGGGCCCCATGTAGGCAAACATATGAAAATTAGGTGAAACTTTTGTAATAAAACAAAGCAATCAGTCTTTTTCTACTGCATTTTTTTAAAGTTAAATATTTTTTTGGACTATGTGAATGATAACATTAGTCAAAATAATCTTACAGTGGGAGTCTTAAGTGTAACCTCTATGTTATTAGAGGTGCTTACCTTCCAGAGACATAGACATAATTCACTTATTCATATTCATTTAATTCTTTACACTGCAAAGTATCTTGTGGAAAATATCTCATCACAACACTATTGTGGTTACAGTAGACACAGCTAGTGGTGACAACTAGACACAGCTGTGCTTTGTTTGAACATCTGAAACTTGACTTACCAACCTTAGTTATGAAGGACATACCCAAGTGCTTTCTGAAGCATCTGGATTTTTTGTTCCCTGTCGTGAATTCATGTGATGATTGTTTAAGGTATGGCAGTCAAATTGAATTAACAGTTAGGGTAGTCAGCCTGCTTATAAAAACACTTCCCTTTAGGAGTAGGCTCAAATATGTAAGCAGTAAGGTTATTTTTGAAATATATAGAACCCCCTAAAATGGCCCCATTGGAGAAATCAAGAAAATGAAATTATTGCATTTAGAGGAAATTATTGCATACAGAGAGAGCATGTGTGCACAAGAGTGGGCAAGCATGAGCCCCTTCCACCATTAACCTAAATCCAGTCATTTATCCTTATAATTTTGAGGTAATTAAAACTGAATCGCTTCCCACATTACTAGCTAAGGCAAATCTGGATGACTTAAACAGTGGCTCAGATAAAACCTTAGCAAGAGAAACAGCAACATTCCAGTATGAATGTTGGGGGCAGGGATTGTTATGATGTCATCTGTGTGGCCAAGTCCACTGAGAGAAAAGAAACAGATGTGCAGTCTCTGAGATTTGTGCTCTGTAATCATGTGCAAAAGATTAAACAATTAGAAAATGTCAATTCAAGTAGACAATTCACATAAATTAGGAACAGCTAGGAGTATATTTGCCTATTTATCTATATCAGCCATCTTTTCTAGAAACTAAGTCATATAATAGCATCATAATTTTATGTGTGCATCTTAAATAGTTCCATGCTGTGAAAGTACCCAACACTGAGTTGAGTTGCCTTAAGCAACTAAAATTAACATGACGTTCTGTATATATTTTCCTACCTATGATATATGGAAATATTTTTTACCATGACTATATGTGTGGATGATACAACCAAGTGAGGCAGATTTAACCAGGTGAAATTGAGTTGGACCTGAAAGATACATTTTCTACTAATGAAAGCTCAATCATGCTCCTGCCTGAGGACTGGGATACAGTGCAGGACACTAAAGTACTAATCTAAATTTGTCAATTGGAGTCTATGTTTATAGAAGGCTATGTGATTTCACTCTGGTGCCCTCCTGAATTCTGTACTCGCCTGAATTTTTCTTGTCTTATGAAATTAACTGAAAAATGTTATTGTGTCTTGCTGTAGCTATTTTTATTTGGCATTCAATTATTTTTTATTGAGTCTAATGGATACCTATTTTTTCAATTCATCTAGGTACGGGTGTTCACATTTTCAGTTGGTCAACATAATTATGACAGAGGACCAATTCAGTGGATGGCTTGTGAAAATAAAGGTAATATCTGTTTTCTTGACTGTTTTATTAGAAGAAAAGAATTGAGTGTGGTAGCTTTTAAGTTTACATTGTCATTTAAAATAATCCATAGTTATAGTTAGCTCTTACAGGAATCAAAGCAATATGGTTTTTGTTTTTTGGTACCAGAGATTTTATCTAGGTACTACTAAGCTAGTAGTCCTTTTTAGGGTAGGACTACTACCCTAGTCCTTTTTACTGTTTATTTTGAGACAGGGTCTTGCTAAGTTGCTGAGGCTGGCCTTAAATCTTGTGATCATTCTGACACAGGCTCCTAAATCACTAGGATTATAGAAGTGTACCACAGCACCCAGCTCAAAGCAATTAGACTTTAAAAATTTTTTCTATAGTGAAAACACAGTACATTTTTGGCATTAGCATTATATTGTAAAAAAACTCAGACATTTTATCATAATATTGCAAATTCATAAAAGGATATATTGAATGATAATGATATATAACATACAATTTTATATGAAAAAGCAGGAATGAAAGAATATCTGAATTAAACTTATGTATGACAGTGTTACATGTGAGACTTTTTTTGAGTTACTAAATTACTGTTTTTTGAAAAATGTCTCATATATCCCTAGATAAATTTTATGTAGTGAGTCCATATTTCTTTTGTATCAGAAAAAAATGTTATTTGAAAAATAAACTATGATATCATAGCTACTAAAATAACCTAAAGTATTTTGAAAGTTATACTTAGGCAAATCTTTTATGTGTGTGTGAATATGTGCATGTATATATGTATGCATATATATATGTGTGTATATAATATATAATCTGCATCTTTAATAATATGTATAGTGAAAATATATTTAACTATGACAGTTTTCCTACTGCTTTGTAGAAGAATATTTGTTTTATACTATCTAAGAAATGCAGTAATATTTCTCATAAAGCCTGTACATATGTTGTGAATATTTATTTATCAAATATCTTCTGAATTTGTCAGTTGTATATATATTTTAATGTTTGCTTAATTAAGAAGTGAAAAGGATATCCTTTTCTCCTACAAAGACATAAAACAATTTTGTCAATTATAATGAAATGTTTATTTATACAAATACATATGTGTATTTCAGGTTATTATTATGAAATCCCTTCCATTGGAGCAATAAGAATTAATACTCAGGTATGTTCATTTAAAACTCACTTATAATATTTTTTTCAACGTTTAAGATATTTTTCCAGTTTAAATGTGCTCAACATGGAAAGAATAGGTGAAAATGAAAAAGATCCAAAATGTTACATTTTTTATTAAAATGCTGAGTATTATGATGATGGATTTTTATTTCATTAAGGTTCCACGTGATTTCAAACATCCAAAGCTCAGATAAAAATGTGAATGTTATTTTTCTCACCATAGAAAATGAATAAAATCGAAGTTACTAACAATCTCATGTTATTGGAACTTGATTCTGTTACAAATCGTTTAAGTAAGTTCTTAAGAATATAGAAGATTAAACAATGATTATTCTTGACAAATTATGCAAGACCATTTTCAAATAATCCCTTAAGATCTATTTACTGATTAAAATAGTTATAAAGAGATGATTTTTCTAACTCATTGAATTGAAAACATGTTATTGGGTAACTTTTTGTAGAATTAATAATTAAATGAATTTAAATATATATTATTTTCAATTCATAAATTACTATTTAAAACTATCAATTTTAAATGTAGCTGAGAATCTACAAAATAGACTGAGTCACAATTTATCATGAATAACATGGCCTTTGTGGATATTAATACTGAATACACTGAATGTTGAAATGAAACAGCAGCTGCATTTGAGTCTCATGTCTAGATTTGGCACTGTATTTCATTTATTTTTTGATATGTTTAAATGTAGTTTTGAATCCCAGCCAAACAATCTGTAATATGAAAGCAAGTATGTGGCTGCTTTAATATTTCAAATTTGTGCAATTTCACACAGTAAATCACAGTGCCTTAAATAGTTTAGATCAACATGAAACAATTTATAAAGCACGTATTTTACTTATCATGGGCTGTACCTTGAGAAACAATGTTCTGATTATTGTTGCTAGAAAAAAACTAGGGTAGATATATTATGTAAATATGTCAAATATTATTGCTTCAAAGTATGGAGACATACCACTTATAGAATGCCCAAAATAGGAATCAAATAATTATTTACTCACTCTTAATAATTTGATCCATATTCATTTTTACCTCTAGATTACTTTTTCCCCTGTGGAGATTTGGTTTGTTAAAACACATAGCATTCCTAGTTTTGAAGCACAGCTTCTTTCCTTTTTCTCTTTCCTCCCTCCCTCCTTTCCTTCCTTCCTTCTTTCCTTCCTTCCTTCCTTCCTTCCTTCCTTTCTTCTTTTCTTTTCTTTCTTTCATTCTTTTTTTTGTTTTTTGTTTTTTTTTATAAATAGGAATATCTGGATGTTCTTGGAAGACCTATGGTTTTAGCAGGAGACAAAGCTAAGCAAGTCCAATGGACAAATGTGTACTTGGACGCACTGGTAAGAGGCTGGATGTTTAACCAGACTGCCATTTAAAAAAAAAAAAAAAAAGGCACACAACTGACTTCTTTTTAGATGACATTTCTCTTTATCCCTTTAAATTGAACCCTTTTTAAATGCCTTCTATCACAAGCTTTTGTAGCATGAATTTAGATAATTTCAGTAGAATTTTAGAGTTGTATGTAATACAGAGCTACAAATGTCAAGTATTATTTTATTTTATAGTTAATCCAATGAGAATAAACAATTTCTATCCTAGAATGTTGAATTTATATTTTCATAGCTTTTTGAATTGTAATGTAAAAAAATACTCAATGTCATGTGAATGAGAACCTATTTCTGAAGATTTTGAAGAATTTTGAAGAAAGTATTTTTAAAGTAGATGTCAGCTAGTAGAAACATACAACCTCAACTGTAGCCAGACTCATCAAAATTTAGAAGTGCATTCCATTAGGCAAATATCTTACCATATCCTGAAATCATTACAAACATAGTTACTTCTTTATATGTAATCTCATATTTTAAATTCGAACCCAGATTTTTTTTAAATTTATTTATTTATTCTGTTTAGGTTTACATTATAGCAGAGTGCATTTTGATTCATTATACACAGATGGAGCACACTTTTCATTTCTCTGGTTGTATGTGATGTAGAATCACATCATACATGCGGCCATACATAAAGCTAGGGCTATGATGTCCATCATATTCCACCATCTTTACTGTCCCCCTGCCCCATCCCCCCTCCCACCCCTGTGACCAAAGTTCTTCCATTCTTCCCATGTCCTCCCCCACATTGTGGATCAGCATCCACTTATCGAAGAAAACATTCAGCATTTGGTTTTTTGAAATTGGTTTACTTCACTTAGCGTGATATTCTCCAGCTCCATCCATTTACCTGCAAATGCCATAATTTTATTCTCTCATTGCTGTGTAATATTCCATTGTGTATATATACCACAGTTTCTTTATCCATTCATCTATCGAAGGGCATCTAGGTTGGTTCCACAGTTTAGTCATCGTGAATTGAGCTGCTATAAACATTAAAGTGGCTGCATCACTGTAGTATGCTGTTTTTAAGACATCTGGTCAAACCCAGATACTTTTTATGGAAATAGGATGCTGGTGTTTGGTTCTAGTGTGAAACTACATGCACGTGCTAAAATTTCCACAGTAGAACTGACATTTGAGAATAGGTATTCCATCACACTTTAAAGCAGTAGTTCTCAAATGGGGGTAATTTTGCCCTTCACAGTTAATTTGGAAATATCTGTATATATTTTTTGATTGTCAAAGCTGGAGGGTGAGGAGTTGCTACTTGTCCTTATGGACAGAGGCCAGGGATGCTGCTAAACACCCTGCAATGCACAGAATAGCCCCCTTGTGTGCACACACACATGAGAAAAAATTATCCAGCCCTAGTTGTCTGTAGGGTCAAAGTTATGTTTTGATGTTATTTTTACTTTCCTAATATGAAATTTATAAAGAATTATAACACTTAAGATTTATTTATGTGTTTAATCTTATTTTGAAGTCTTTATTCATGCTCTGCTAGAACAACATATCAGGGAGAGCCAAAATACTAAGTCCTAAAAAGTAACTGCTGATTCAGTAGTACCCTTTCCCCTACTTGGAGTACAATTATGTGCTATTACTTCTTTTCTCCATGCAATGCTGAACCTAAAGGGCAAAATACAACCCATTTAGAGTTACTTATCATTTGATTCTTATAAAGTAAACATATACAGGAAGTTAGAAGAAAAATAGGCACTATTAGCAGTGGCCTTGCACGCTAAGAAAGATAAACTGAAGCTTGCTTACCTCAAGTCCTAGCTAAAATTACCACCCAGTGTTCCTTCTTGACATCACTTATTTACTTAAGGTCACATGGTCATCTGAAGTTATGGACAAGATGTTTCACTTTTTCAAATCCATCCAAGACAATGTATGATAGGAGGAGCCAATAATTATGCTTTGTTGCTTTCCTATGTCCAGAAGTTCATTAACCAGAATGTCTACATTGCTGGTAAGGTTCCTACTGATAGCACAAATGACATTAGTAGGAAATGTTAATTCTAAATGTGCTGTTTACAAGCTGAAACTAAATGTAAAACAAAAAAAATGGAACACATGAGTTGGCCATGCAGTGCACACAGATAGCATTCTTTTTACTGGTTTGAGAAAAGGGACTCATTGTATATTTCTAAGTATTTCTTTATAATTGCTGCAGATTCAAAATATGTTAGTCAAATCCACAGTTTTATTAAAAAGAAAAAGTATAATATTTCAAGATAAAATATAATGTAATGTGAAATATTCAAAATGTTCTGGTATTTAAGAAATACCAGAAGCTGGGCGCAGTGGCTCAAGCCTGTAATCCCAGCACTTAGGGAGGCTGAGACAGGAGAATTGCGAGTTCAAAGCCAGCCTCAGCAATGGCAAGGTACTAAGCAACTCAGTGAGACCCTGTCTCTACATAAAACACAAAATAGGGCTGGGGATGTGCCCCAGTGGTTGAGTACCCCTGAGTTCAATCCCCAGTACCAAAAAAGAAAGAAAGAAAGAAAGAAAGAAATACCAGAACAAAATAAGTCATGTATCTGAAGTAGTATGTGGTTCAAAAATAGTGACATTTTAGCTGAACATGAGTTCAAGTACAGTTTTTGTAATTGATGGTGAAGACAGAAACCACATAAATATATAGTGTAAGATTTGGGAATGTGCTGGATATATTGAAGGACTAATACTGCTGTCACCTACAGAACTAATAAGAACTGAATGAAGTAACTTGTAGAGAGATCATTTTATTTGGGAGATAACATGAGGCTCTTTAAATGAAGAGAGAGATGAAAGAGTTGGGTTTCAGAAAATAAATATTAAGTCCAAGGAAATAGAACTATTGTGGGTTTTTTTGGATTTTATTATTTAGAAATACATGCAGTGCTGGCAAACACAGTATACTTTTTTGGTTCACTTGATAAATGAGGGAGTAATAGAAGTTTGGTGCCAATGAGTTCATCCATGGTTATCTTAAATCTAATATGTTAGTTATCTAGGACCTCATTTTGAGGTACATAACATTTTTAGAAGCAAAGTATAGTAATCTATACAAATGCAGAAATGAGGCAAAGATAAAGACTGCATCCATATCTACATTGTCTATCGTGACACCAATTTAATAACTGTGTATTTAGTCATTTTTTTGAGTTTTGTGACCAAGTACCAGACAAGAAAAATTTAGAGGAGAAAATGTTTATTAGGGGCTCACAGAGCAAACATTTCCATTCCAAAAAATGATGAATAGGGGCATAGAGAGAAGTGATGGAGGCAAAGCAGAGCTGGGCAAACAGGTTGCCAACTATGCCTACAACATCTAGGACACCTGGCTTTAATATGGTTATTTCCAAAGGGTTTGGTGAGCTCTGTCCCTTTGACCTTGAAGTTTGCATTGCACACAGGCTCTCTTTTAGCCTGGTTTTCTGCTCAGTAAGCAGCTTTTCTCAGTAGACAATCCACATTACTAGAATCTGATTTGCTAGAGTCTCCCTTCCAGCCTCGCTTCGCCTTAACACATTGCCTTCTCAGAGACAGCCCACTGGAACTCCAACAGTTACACTTTGCCTCACCTCATGGAGGTCAAAGCCTCCATGACAACTTAACTTTATGCAAAGTACTTAACATCTCTTTAGGGGATGTTATCTCTTCAACAAGCATACCATCCTTGGCCTCAGTTTCACATCCACATTTCTGCCCAAACCACAAGTTTTTTAACTCCTTTAGCTGTTTTCTGCTTCCAATTCTCAGTGTAAACCTAGTTAAGAACATAATATCTATGCCACTGATTGAATGCTGTGCTGCCTTAAAATTTCCTCCACCAGATTTAGTAGTCCATCACTTTTAAATTCAGCCTCACATAAAGTCTCATGACATGGGCAAAATGTACCCAAATTCTTTGCCATAATATAACATGAATTATCTCTAATCCTATTCCCAAAAGAGTCCTCATCTCTCTCTCTCTGAAACCTCACTAGCACATTCACATTTCTGTTGGTACTCTGTCTTCTAATTTCCCACCAGAATTGCCCATTAAGCTCCACTTACAATATTTTAAAGCTTTTTCAGCCTGCATCACCAAACTTTTCAAAATTCTTCCCACCAACTAGCTGCAAAACTTCTGAAACTCATGGTCACTCAGTACCAATGTGTGTTTTAGTCAACTTTTGCTTCACTGTAACTGAACTACTTGACAAGAACACTTTGGAGAAGGAAATGTTTATTTGTGGCTTACAGTTTCAGAGGTCTGAGTCCATAGATGGCCAACTCTGTTACTCTGGGCCCACAGTGAGGTAGCATATCATGGGTAAGGGCCCAGCAGAGTTAAGCTGCTCAACTTGTGGTGGGGTCAGGAAGCAGAGAGAGAGAAGGGAGCACACACAGAAGCAGCCAAAGGGAAGATGCCCCCTTCTAGAGCACCCCATTGACCCTCCTTGAGCCACTTGCTACCTTCCTACAGTTACCACCCAGTCCATTCAAACTAGGATAGAATGATTAGGTTGTAGCTGTCACAATCCAGTTACTTTACCCCTGAACATTCCTGCCTTAACAGAGGCACTTTGTTGGGGACCCCTCATCCAAACCATAACACTATTCTTATCACAACTTAAATAGAAAATTATCTGAAGTAATCTTCACAGAATTATCTTTTGGATACCAGCTTTATGAATCTATGTTTTGACTTTCTATTGAGATAGGATGTTTTCACTGAGAATATTAATTTGCATAATTAGTTAAGGATCTCTTCATTCAAATGTTCTTGTTTAGGATGAAATGGAGAGCCAGTATGTATATCATCATGTACTGAACTATCTGTAGTTATTCCAACTTACCTGGTGTGTTGTTCTCCTTCCTCCCTGAATCAGTTTTCATTGTTTGGGGGCTTCTTGCATGCACAATTAAAAACCAAAACCTATTAAAACGTTCTCTCTATAAGACCACACTATTAATGGAATCAGAGCAGAGTTCGTAAGATTTGGATTTGGGGTTGTTTTTTTAGGAGATTACTAATATTTTCTCAGTTTATTAACAAATTCAAAATTTCTTTAAAGAGTGATCTTGTTGAAAATGTAGTTTTAATATGAAATAATGTTTAAACACACACACATGCACAGACACATCTGGCACAGATATCAGTAATAAATAAAAAAAAAAAAACTTCTGACTTACATGATGTCCATGTATTCTTTTAATATATGAGAATATCAATCTGCTGATTAATAGAAGAGCATTATTTTGTTGTGCTAAATTGCTTCATGACTAGATTTTCATTTTTGCCATTTGCAAGAGTCTTTTCTACATTACTTTCTTAAAAAGTAATATTTATTTTGGGTGCTATTTAGAAGTAATATTACTTCTTTTGTACAGCATAGCATTTGTTTAGAATGTTCCAGAAATGCTATGTCACAGCATATTTCTTTTATTTATCACATTATTCAGCTATACTTGTGAAATAGCATGAATCATTTGGGTTAGGTCATAAAAAGTTAAGAATGAAGCTACAAAAATGAAGTAAATCATTTAAAATAATAATTTTATACCACTCTGCTATGGAGGGCCCTGATGGTAGGTAAACTGTTTCTGTGAAAAAGCACATGGAGGGTGGACAGTTATTGAAATGTTTAGAGGCTAGTGAATCTTTACATAAGTAGAATATTTTTTATTTATTTGCACTGCACACTGGAATAATATTGCAAACATTACATGCTTCAATAGCCACCTAAAAGTCTTTTATTATTTCCAAGATACTTTCATTGATACTTTGCAAACAAAACTTTGATATTCAAAATTAGCTACTGTTTTTTTGTGGCTCTTTATCAAGTAACTATAAAATGAAGTCTGGGATATCAGAGTCTAAGGCAGTAGGACAAAGTTCAAATTGTAATTTTCATTTGCCTTTTCTCTCAATTTGTTTTTAGGAACTGGGACTTGTCATTACTGGAACTCTTCCGGTCTTCAACATAACTGGCCAATTTGAAAATAAGACAAACTTAAAGGTTAAAAGTTAATTGATAAAATTAATAATAATAAATGATAAACTGTGATGTTGAAGTTTAATGTGCATAAGATACTCCTATAAGGAAATGCATACACTGTAATTGTCTTGTGAGGCCAGAGGTCAGTGGCAGCAGCTGCCTATGTGATAACCACCTGGGAAAAGGAAGCACAGGTCAAACTCTCTGTCACCCCAGAGTTGAGGTTGAGCTTTATTCTGTTTAATTATGACCTGATGAGAACACAGATTCAGACTCTGGGAATAATTACATGATAAATGGTCCATACCATGCATCATTTTTAAAATGCATTTGATGTATTTATGGAGTTTAGGTGTGAGGGGAAACCAAAAACTACAATGATGTTTGTATCACGTGTACATAGGTGCATTTATTGAATCCTTACTCTTCCAATTCCCAAACAATAGATTTTTTGAGATTTGAATTTATAATTCAAGTATCTGATTTATAGCTCTTTTTTCTGTTTTTTTTTTTTAAGATACAGGGAAAATATTTAATGAGTTTCTAAAAAATGTTAGATTTCTATAACACTGATAATATTGTCATGCAATGAAATGCTACTTAAAAGTTCTGAATAATAATTTTAAAAATCATATACTTATTTTGTTAATTTTGATTTAAAAATAGTGATGCATTTTTATTATTTTGATTCAGAATGAATTTAAGAAGGTAGGAGTTAAGAATTTTTAATAACAATACTTATTTTATAATGTAACTGATTTTTTTTATTTCAAGGGATATTTATTTCTAGTTTATGGCTTAATGAAGTCTGTTATACTTAAGCATTATTTGTACAGTTATTGTAAATCTCAGTTGAGCTCCTTATCTTAATAATATAGCCATATCCAATATCAGTTATTTCTCTTTAGAGGCCCATTACCATTCTTCAATATCTGTGAGTTCTAAAAATTGCAATTCATAAAGGAGTACTTGTCATACACCTTATCATTTGCATTTAAGTTCTCTATATGGCTTGTCTCTGAGATGGCTTTAATTTGAGAGTTTTGTGCAGAGTAGGATTATTTCACAGCAAAAGAGAATAGTTGCTGACATGATTTTTATTTTATTGCATCCACACAGAGTTTAAAGTGCTTTTGTAATTACTACATAGATTTATAATTTTCTTTGTAAACAAATTTTGAGTTATTATTTTAAAATTTATATAGTTCTATTTCAAACAAAGTTTCATGGCTTAAAATTTTAACACAATTTCCAAATTTATTTCCCTTAGATGAGTATGATAGTTATTTTCAACATAGCTCCTTGACTTGTAATTAAAACCATGATGTCCATTGTTTAGTATTTAGAAGTTATTAGCAGCAGTTAGGAACATCATCTTGAAAATTTGATTACTAATAAGGTCACACATTTTGAAGATAGTTACACAAATATGGGTGCTATTATTCATAAGAATCCAGTGTGTTTTTTATTCTATATTGGTCAATTTTTGAATTAGACGTTCTTGTGTTTTCTTAATTTTAGTATACCACAGAGTTAATGCACACACACATGCACACTTACAGCTACAACAGCCAACAATGCAATAAGTATTGGGAGAAAAAGGTACAAGAATTATCAAATAAAAGTTTTCAGTTATCTTTTAGTCTTAGTCATCAAGATTTCATTTAAGTTTAATAACAGTGATAATAAAACTGTGGAAAAGATCAAAGCAGAGAATCTTTGTAAATTGATGATACCAAGATACCAAGTACCTCAGTCTACGCACACACACACATACATACACATATGTTTACAGTAGTATGGAATACAACCATTATTACAACAAAAGGATGAGCATTTATAATTATTGTGTGGAAATATATAATTTTTGGTACAAGATACACTAACTTTTTGCCATCTTGTTACAGAACCAGCTGATTCTTGGTGTGATGGGTGTTGATGTGTCTTTGGAAGATATTAAAAGACTAACACCACGTTTTACAGTAAGATACTATTTCCTTTTTTGGTAACCTTTCCTGTTCTTAGAATTGTATACTAACTTAGCTTGTCTATAAAGCACTTAAGTAATTCTGAAAAATGATATGCAATTATCTTAGCAAAGGGGCTAAATATCATCCTTAAAATAAAAATTAGAGATACCATGTCATCCTTTAGCATGCTCTAAAATCTGATATGCCAATTAATTTAACAAACTTTTTTTAAAAAAATTATGTGGATTTCTGATCGTGAGCACACATCTCTAAATTTTTTGATTATTTTTCAGCTCTGCCCCAATGGCTATTATTTTGCAATTGATCCCAATGGCTATGTTTTATTACATCCAAATCTTCAACCAAAGGTATGTATATAATTTGTTTACAATGCATAGTATTTATAAAATTAATGATATGTTCTTAATAGAATTGTCATTCTAAAATTCACTTCTAGCATTGAATACAAAAGAATAGTCTATAATCTGGCACCCTTATTAGATGATATGACCACAGATTATGATATATGAAGAGGTAAAAGCAGTTTTCATTTTCCCTTACCAATTTAGGTGAACTAATATTCTTACGTGAAAGACATCCATTATCACCTCCTGAACCTACCTTCACACATCACATGTGTGGCCTTCATTAAGGCTGTGGGGCAGTGCTGCTGTAGACATGCCTGTGACCCTCCTAAGCATTAGCAATGTTCTTTTCTGCCCAGGCTGCATTTCCCATTGTCCTTCTCTTCTAGTAATGACTCTGCTTTCCATCTCTCAGAAATTTTGGGTCAGGTTTGTAAAGACATAGGAAATTCAGTAAGTAAAATGTATGTGATAGGTTTCATAAATGAGAAGTGTAACTTTTAATGAGTGAGTTGGTCTGGAAGCCATAAAATCCATACAAACTATTTTATCCTAATATTTATATCTATTCTCCCAAGATACAAAATATTTTCAGAAAATACTTCATTCAATTCATTTCAGTTTTCACCAATGCTTAACAAGGCATTAATGGCAAAACTTATTTATCTATAAGTGACTGGTAAAATTTGAGGAAAATGCTGAAGATGCTATAAACCATGCAGACCACTACCTCCTCCTCCCTGTTCATGGATGTTTAATTAGTCCCAGATTAGTAAACACAGGTGTGCCCACACATAAACACATGAAATTGTGTCACTCACATATTCAAAACAATAATAAGAACAATTGATATTGAGTTACATATATTACCTATTAATTGTAATGATTTATTTTAATATGTTAATACATATCTTAATGTTTCTATTTTATTTCTTCTCACTCTGGAATTTATTTCCATGTAAAATCCATCATGATATAAATATTTGCAACCACATATGGCCATTGAGCATCCTATATTATGTTTAAACATATTCTTTTTATAGAAGTTTATAATAGTTGTTCTTCATGTTATTAAATTATTACAGTTCTTTAAAGTATATCATTTAAATTCCTCTTTAATATCATTGCTTATGAATAGGTAATCACCCTATGGTTTTTGTCATTGTTAAAAATATTTAACTTTCTAAATATCAAAACAAGTTTTAACTTTTGCCATATTATTATTTGGACTTTATATATCCAGTGTATTTCAAATTATATCTTCTTAACTGAAGTAATCTAATAGCAATAAAAATAAATGGTTCTTAGTGGTACAAAGAGTCCCACTTTTTCTGATTATAGACCTTAAACTTTCCCCAGAGGAACTAAAATATGTCATAGACCAAATAATAAGAATAAGAATAATGCATGTATGGTACAGATATTCAAATAACAATTTAGGTTCTAGTTTTCATAGTGAAAAGGAGGTAACAATTTGAAAAAGGTTTCCCCTATTCTATATTCTCCTAATGACCAATATTTATATAGAAGGTATTTTATCACTATATGAATGTTAATATATATTCAGCTTATATTTGGAATAATCAATAAAATTCATTAAATTACAAGAAATATACATTTCAAAAGATTTGCATTAAAAGCTAGTTGACTTTTTTTCTTCCAGCTCACAAATTAGCTCTCATGTTTTGGTGTTGGATTTTATTTAAAGTAAGCATGCAACAGGAAGGTACTTTTAAAAATACTGTTTTAGGAAATTATGAAAAAAGAAACAAGTCTGAAAGTTAATATACTATCTTTCCTGAAACTTGTGAATTAAATATTCTTGTGAATTCTCATCATTAGCAGGATAAAAATTATGATTGCTACTTTGTAAGTAACAGTGCATGTTGTATAGATGGATCCTAAAACCTCATTAAAGAAACTATATAGTATGAATGTTTTAGAAATTTACAAATACAGAGAACCAATATGGTAACATATGGTATTCCAACAAATTCAATCTTATTTCTTTTATCAGAAATTTATCAATACAAATGAAGGAAAATAAAACTATATCCACAATGCCAATTATTAATTAACAAGCTGAAAGCCTAATGTTAACCAAATATTCCTGGCTTGGTGTTTTTTATATTTTCATTCTGTTACTGTAATCTTATTTCAAACTATTTTAGTATAATGTTAGCTCATATTAGTTAGGATAAGTATCTTCTTAAAAGCCCCAAATGTCAGTAAATAAAGTAGCTATTAAATTTTCATATATATAATTTTCAAACACATTGTTTTGTCTCAATATATACTATAATCTTATGACCACAATTTTAAAAATGTAAATATGTCCCCTGATTTATCCTTAAATAAATTTTTTATTTCCACCATTTTGTTTCATTAGAATAACCAGATTGGGTCTATTTATAAAATTTAATATTGACAAATTCTGGTAGATATTTATTATATAGAAAATGGAGTATAATCTATGTTTTGGAAGTCAGTGTCTAAAATGAGTATACAATGTTATTGTTGAATTATTCATCAGTTCAATAAAAGTAACATTGGCCATCCTTTCCAAAAACAAAGCACAAATTTCAAATGTTTAAGAATTTTAAATATCTTGTAGTATTTCTCTATTCAGGTTACTGTGGTTAAAAAAAAAGTAGACTGGTGGTTTATAAACAACAGAAATATACTTTTCACAGTTCTTAAGGCTGGAATGTGCAAGATAGAGGCATGGGTAGGTGGACGCCTATTTCTCACACATAGCCGTCTTGCTCTAACCTCACATGGCAGAAGGGGAAAGAGTCTTTTTCAGGCTTCTGTACAGGTCACTTATCCCATGGAGGTGTGGGCACCTCCACAGCCTAATTGTTTCCCACATCTCTCCCCTCCTTTACACCATCAATTTTGAGGTAAAGATTGCAACATATGAATTGGGGGAGAAAGTTAGCAATATTTGTAATTTGCACATTTGGGTCATATAAATTCTAACAATTCCTACTTCCCAATCTATTTTTTTTCTAGATCAGGAAAATGCAAAACTGTCTGGGACAAATTGTCTTTACCACTTTCCAAATATGTATTTTTCTATGAAAAACAAGAGAACCTTAACAATTGGTTTGCTTAAACAGTGATTTTTATGAGAATAATAGTTTTTATTCATTAAAATATTTTTTAACTTTCATTTTTTTTTGAAATCAGCTCATCATGATTCTGTGCTACTTACCAAATATTTTTAATTCTAAGTATCAACTGCGTTTTGACCAAGGGAATATCTGATCATAACTGATTATAATATTACCTATGTTGACATGTAGTGTGATGAATTATCATTTCTTTATTGCTTCAGCCTATTGGTGTAGGCATACCAACAGTTAATTTAAGAAAAAGGAGACCCAATGTTCAGGTAAATGAATGAAGGTAGACTTAGCAGTGCTTTCAAATTTGCTAAATCAGAATTTGGGATCAAGCTTGGTTTTATAGCTTTTGATTAAAACTGCATTTCCTGACATTAAGCTTATAGAGCATGAGATGGAAATGAGCATCATTTTTCAATAAACTGCAAAAAAAATGTTGTGAATTATGATAGAGGGTATGCATTGGCGAACTAAAGATTGCTATGTAAATTATGTAATAATATTAACAATCAAGAGTATTCATAATGAGATGGCTTCTAAAAAAGAAATGTTATTAAATATTGTGAAATTAGTGTGAAATTTTTGTGATCCTAACAATTTGCTTGTAAAATTGACTTCTAATTGCAAATAGAAATTCTTATGTGATAGTTTCCATAAAGCAGAAATTTTAAGCCAAAATTTCTTTGAATTTCTAAAAAGTATAATTTGGGATTGGAAGTTAATTTCCCTTCAGCTAATTAAAAATGTCCAATATTGCAAATAAATAGTGTGAATATGTAGCACCTGGCAAATTCATTGAAAACTCTGTGCTAGCAACAAGACTTAAAAGTTATTATATATCAGGCATGGTGGCGCATGCCTGTAATCCCAGCCGCTTGGGAGGCTGAGGCAGGAGGATTGCAAGTTCAAAGCCAGCCTCAGCAAAAGCAGGGTGCTAAGCAATTCAGTGAGACCCTGTCTCTAAAATACGAAATAGGGCTGGGGATATGGCTCAGTGGCAAAGTGCCCCTGAGTTCAATCCCCAGTAACCAAAATACTCCCCCAAAAGTAATTTTATCTATATATATATATGTGTGTGTGTGTATATATATACACACACACATATATATATATACCTCTGGGCACATTAAAAATAATCAGCATAAAAGGATACTTTCTACAACTTTGAGTATTTCAGAATTTCAAAGAAAGTTCACCATTTAATACTTTCTATGTAAGCTTACCATTTCCTTAAAAAAATGTTGGTAACATTACAATGGAGAGGTGGTGTGATTTTAGAAGAGGCTGCTAAGCTGTGAATTAGAACTAAGTTTGTGTTCAGTTCATCTGGAGGCCAATAGTAGAGTACTTCAGTTTATTTACCTGAAAAGCAGTGTCTCTGCTCTGCCTAGAATGTTCACCTGGGAAATGAAGTGTATCTGTTAATACTGGGCCCCATCTCTTGAAATTTCTGATTTACTTTGATCTTCAAGTCATTTTTAAAGCTTCCTAGGTTGTTCTGAAGTGCAGAGAACTGAACTAGTAGAAGCTTTAGTTCCCTTCCAGCTCTAGAGCCCAAAGAAAATCTGAATTGCATATGAGTCCCTGAATCTTCTACAATTCCTATAGAGATTAATACTATGTATAGGACATTCTTGATATTTTGTTTTCTCATTGCATGTTTTCTTTTTATGTATTATCTTAAATTATACTTTTGAAATTGTGCATTTTAGTGAATTTTTATTTTGTAGCAAAAACAAATATTGCATGTCAATATTATGATTAAAAAATAAACATCCTGAATAATAGTTTATTTTTGTTTTCATTCTAAGCAAACTCCAAATGGCAATCTAGCAACCATATAAGACTTCTCAATTTGAGGAATATTTTTGAACAATGAAGTATTGTAATAATAGTTACTAGTAATTATTTCATATTCAAAAATTTACTAATATTGCATCCTGCCTTTTATTTTCATAAAAGGTGTAATTGTTATGATCGTTGATATTTAAATTTTGCAAATAGGAAATGTCACATATTTAAAATAAGCAAAAGTAATTGGTATTCAGGAACTACAGGATTAAACAAATTTCCATTCCAAATCTGTGTTTGCTTTTTCTTATTAGAATTTGGAAGATTTAAATTTTTCAGTCCTCTGATGAGCCTTTTTAAAAAGGTTTTTTTAAAGCCTTTTTAAAGCCTTTTTTTAAAAAGCCTTTTAAAAAGTCTGCCAGATTGCCATTTAAAAATACAAGTAATGCATTGATATTTTTCTGTTATGATTTCATTTTCTTCTCTATGTCTTTATATGTTGGATTGGGACATGATCTCCATATTGCCAAATCTTCCTGATAATGCCTCCTCCCTGCATGCTGTTTGGGTCTGATCATGCTATGCATTATCCATTGCATGTAAGATAAATATTCTTTTTTTCTGTTTTCATTTTATCATTTGGATTATTTTGACTTTGTTTTACATTGAGTTTGTGAAAATTTTAATGCTGATTTGAGAGTGTTTGTATGAGAATGGTGTATTTCATGGGAATTCACATAAGCAATTCTGAAATATTAGATTCAGAGTGTCCTTTCATTAGGAGCTTTCTAGGTTTCTTTTATTTTCCTTTTATAATTTATTCATTTATTTATTTGTTTATTTATTTTGATACTGGGTAATGAGAATTGAACCCAAGGGCACTCCATCCTCAACCCTTTTTTTAAATTTTTTTTTTTTTTAATTGAGACAGGGTCTCACTAAGTTGCTTAGGACTTCGTTAAGTTGCCAGACTGGCCTCAAACCTGCAGTCCTTCTGCCTCAGCCTGCTGAGTCTCTGGGGTTACAGGTGTGCACTGCTGTGCCCGGCTCATTTTCTTAACCACAGATTTGAAGACTTTTCAGTATTATCTTTTACTTTCTTCTTATAATATGTTTTCATTTTCTTCTAAAATGAAAAAGAATATTTATTTGCTTCTAAAGCAAAACCATGTCCTCCCAGTGATAGTATTTAGGGGGAGGGGTTGTAACAGGGATTGAACTAAGGGGCACTTGAGCCAAATCCCCAGCCCTATTTTGTATTTTATTTAGAGACAGGGTCTCACTGAGTTGCTTAGCACCTTGCTTTTGCTGAGACTGACTTTCAACTCAGGATCCTCCTGCCTCAGCCTCCCCAGCCACTGGAATTACAGGCATGTACTGCAGCGACCAGCCAAATGATAGTATGTTTCTCCTTTAAAAAAATTGAATAGTTGGCCAGGCACAGTGGTGAACAGCTGTAATCCCAGGAGCTGGGGAGGCAGAGGCAGAAGGATCACAATTTCAAAGCTACCCTCAACAACTTAGGGAAGCCCTAAGCAACTCAGGGAGATGCTATCTCCAAATTTTAAAAAAAGAGCTGGGAATGTGGGTCAGTGGTTAACCAACCTGAGTTCATTCCCCAGTACCAAAACCAAAACACTAAAAAACAAACCAAAAAAAATCAAATACTTACACTTTTAGTATTATAGAACCTTCTGACTATAGTCATAGAATTCTTAAGCAGTGAATATAGTTCAGTTAAGAAAATACAAATGAGATTATCTTTTTTTAAAAATTTGCCTTTAAGGATCTTCATTCATCACAAACTAAGAGATTAAAAAATTATCATTATTTAAATGTAGCTATTCCTTGAAGGAAATTTTATCATGCTTATAAATATATACCATGTATGCTGTCAGGCCACATCCAAAAAAGATATTAAAAAAGATTTAATTTTAATACATTTTTAACTGTTGCTGTTGTCTTGGGAAGTCTACTCTCTCTCTCTCTCTCTCTTTTTTAATGACAGAGATGAGTGAGCAAACACCACATTTATTGTAGCAGCCAAGACAGGCCCTGTTCTTGTGAAATAGGCCTGGATTCTCTTCTTTTGTTTATTAATTAATTAATTCATTCATTCTACTTAGGTATATATGATAGCAGAATGCATTTTGATTCATCATACACAGATGGAGCACAACTCTTCATTTCTCTGGTTGTACTTGTAGAATCACATCATGTATGTGAATCACATATATGCAGTCATACATGGGGTGTTTCAAATAACAATGATGAAAAAGGAGGCTGATAATTAGTAAGAATCTAGTGAACTTGCACTAATCCAGAACAGTGTGCATTTAATACCACTATCAAATTAACTCTTAGACTTGGATAATTTTTATTTTAATAAACATTTAAAATCTAGTTTCTAAAATTTTGCATTTATAAAATCACACATATTATGATTTATCGTTCTAGTGAACTTTGAAATTCTATGACATCTTACTTTACTTAGCAAGTGTTTTAAAGGTATGCATTTATTTAGTTCAGTAACTCTTCAATATGTGATTGTGAAATTAAAATAATGGCATATGATACATTACCAGGCTAATAGTGTCAAACACTTATATATAAATAAATAATCTTATTCAACAGTGAACTGTATTTGTTGTTATGCATAAGCAAGAAAAGTCAGTGGATGTTGAATCAGGAAATAGTATTGAGTTAAACTTTAATTAAAATAGATAGTCTTCATTAAAGTCTTTGTGACTGGACCACAAATTTTCTCATAAAATCTTAATAATTTGAATTATTAAAATATAAAATTTCTGAGGTTCAAATATACAAAAATAACTGACTTCTTTTCCTTATGCATATTCAGAAGGAAGTACAGGTCTCATACAATTTGTTTTACTTAAAAAATTCAAACTAGTTTAAAAATGTTTTTCCCTTACACAGTTTATTTTTCTATCTGAATTACAACTTAGGACTTGATTTGATTGCCTTTGTTTTATTGCCACATTGCTATATTTTGCACTTTGTCATTCTAGTTAAAGGAAAGAAAGTTGTGAGTAGATCTTCAAAAGTCAAATTACCATAGGCTTATGATTATAAATGCAGTGTATAATACAACACTCGAGATGAGACCTTTTTCATTTGATGATTAATTACAATTTGTCTACTGCACTTAAAGCTCAATCTCTAGCTCTGTCTACTTTCATGTACATATGTTCATAAAATAGTTTCATGAACATATGAAAGAAGATACCTTTATACAATTATTAATGTATCTTAGGTAAGTAATTTTCACAGAATTTCAACTTTAAATAACCATTAAATTACTCTGTACACAGCATCATTTTATAATATGATATGTAATTATTTATTTTTATCTTCTGTGTAGAACCCCAAATCTCAGGAGCCAGTCACATTGGATTTCCTTGACGCAGAGTTAGAGAATGATATTAAAGTCGAGGTGAGTGTGATCAACAGGACAAAGACTGACCTCAGGTCACTTTACTTCTTCCATGCCTCAAGTTATCTGTCCAGCAACTGTGTTGTGTTAGTCTATCTCTTAGGTACTGTAAACACATAGATGAACATCCTCTGTCTTTAAATTTTCTAAGTCCTTTCTTCTTCTCATTCAAAAGATGATATGAGAAGGCATAAATATTTCAAGTTGGATGCAATATAATTTTTTTCCTCCTTTCACAGATAGAGGTATTTTTTAACTACTCCAATACAAAAATGACACAAATTCCATAAAAGTCATAAAAATGGATGTTACCATACAGTTGAAAGAAAAGTTGGGAGGCATCCACCCACCTGACCATATGAGGAAAACATAAACAGAATTACTATGTTTGTCTTAGTACACTTGACTCAGCAAATTTATATTTTATTTCAAAACTAAAATCACATGTTGCTTCCTCTGAGAGGTCTTTTATAATAATAATTAGTTTAATAATTAAAAATAACATTAAGTACATGATGTCTGTCATGGATTTTCAAGAGCCTTTGAAATAGGTATTGATCATTTTTATTATATCTATTGCACTGATGATACGTTTGCAGTATATACAAAAGTTAAATAGTAACTATAAAAAGTTATGCAGTAAATTGCAGGAGTAGGCTCTTGCACCCCAGAACACAGGTTTTGGGTTTTTTCCCAGATAGATTAACTCCTCCTTACATCTATGCAAAAGTGACCATATTTCTTTTATAACTTGTCACGGCATATTGTAATTTGTCCTCTATTGACTCATTTTACATATTTACCCCCTCATTGCACAAGCATAAGATTTCACTATGATTATCCTAGTGGCACAGAGCTGGGATGTTTTCAATGGCTAATGAATACTTGTTGTCAAGTGTTATATACAATAAAGTAGGATGAGGTAGTGGTGGCAAAATGGATATCTGAACTCTCCCCTGCCCAGTCACCACAATGATCTTATTTAGTCTCTCTAAGCCTTAGTTTCCCTTCAGTTAACATAGTGATTGCATGAAATGATATCTAGAAAGAGCTCAGAAAAATACCTGGTTTGTGGTCAAGTCTTTATTAGTTTTGAGCCTCAAAAGACAATCAGCTTACCTACGGAGCTGCTATCTGCTCTTCCCTTTTGTATTTTTCATACCTCAAGTATTTTAACTGAATTAAACTGATCAATCACATACTCTTCACATTTAAATTATGTTTAGCCACACCAAGTTTGTTCACTTATCATCTGTAGTTACCAAAAGCCAAATATAAATGTCTGTTGAGTTATAAAAAAACAAACATAAGCTAAAGAAAATTCTGAGAATTTCCAGGGGTGAATATTTTGTGAATTAATGTGACCTACTTCATTTTTTAAATTTTGGGAAATTGTCTATAAGGAGGCTAAACTATGTTTTATTAAATCCTAGTAGGTCTTTATAATTCTGTCTATCCCTTGCTTATATTTCATTTGTTCTGCCAGAGATGATGAATAAAAACTGAAAAAGGATAAGAAGTACTGGGAAATAAAATTGACAGAATTATACTGTTATATTGTGTACATATACAAATATGTAACAACAAATACCATTGTCCTGGACTGTATAATTTTAATGCACTCATAAAAAGAATAAATTCTTGCTCATATGAAACTGATTATTTGAGTGAGGTTGAAATTTGAAATATTTCATATAACATGCTAATTCTGTAAATGCACATATATTTCTCTTTCTCAATGAGAACTTTTCATGTAAACGTAGCAAGCCTATAAGGCAGTTGACTACTTTTTTTTCTTTTTTTTTTTTTTTACTAATTATGCTTCAAAAATTAATGATTGGTTGAAAAAAATCATTTCAGATGCTCTTATTGTTTTGAAGTGATATAAAACGATCAGAGTTTGACAACTTTAAAAAATAATTCCCAGAGAACAGCTAATAGTCAAACCAGTCTACCATTTTTATCTATTCTGTTCAAAATAAGGAAAAACCTTGAAAAATGAATAGAATCATACTTCAGTAGGTCTGTTTGGTTCCTGAAATTATGTAGTTGTTTCATTTTCCCTTAGATTCGAAATAAAATGATAGATGGAGAAAGTGGAGAAAAAACCTTCAGAACTCTGGTTAAATCTCAAGATGAGGTAAGAATTAATTATTTTTTATTCTTAAAGTATATGTTAAAAATAATTGATATTGACAGTTTGTCTTTTCTACTTTCTACTAATCTCATATTTACTTACATAACAATGATGTATCTAATGAATAATTTTCTTTGACACTTCTTAACTAGGGAAATATTTTACTAAGATATTTTCAGCTCTTTTCAAAATATTTTTGTAAAATAATATTGCTTTAGGTTTCCTGATGTATTCTCATATCTTTAACAATATATTCCTTAAAAAAATTCTTGAAAGCTATATTTTATGCCTGTATGTTTTATCATTATAAGAAATATAACACACAAGATAGTGTTGTGCTATGATTTTAGCAACAATGAAAATTGAAGTTAATATTGAAGAGCTGTACATTTTATGATTCGTGCATACAGGCGTTCTAATCGTGTTCTGTGTATTGTTTTGTGTTTTAGTTTTTCGTTTACTGGTTTGCATTTTGACTCATCTTTTTTTTACTATTTATAAATTTCCTGCATTGAAATCTGAAATTAAAGTATAAGCTAACACAACTGCCCCCATTTATCACTTACTTGTGTACTAAACTTATATTTCTTGACGGTTTATATGTAAGATCTCTTGTGGACAAAGAGTAGCTAACCATTAATCACTCATGTGGAATGAAAAAGAACATTCATATATGTGAGTGTTTCAAAAATATATAGGACTGAAAGGTTTTTGTGCCTAGAACTTCACTTTAAGCTTTTTACACACACACACACACACACACACACACACATGCACATATATAAAATATCCATTCCCTCAAAATCTCATACTTTTCTCCCAAATTCTCCCAAATTTCTCAGCAGATGTTTCCTTCAATGGATGTACGTTCTAAATGTGGTCCTTCATTAGCATGTGGCTTTTCTCATTTTAATATTATTGTGAGTCTGTCTTACCAGAGCATGAGAAGGTATATATAAACTTCAGTCTTTATTGAGCTATCTACTCAGTATTTACTTAGACTTCAGCCATGCGCTTTACCTTTCTGCACATGAAGGATGTAAACTACTCAACAGTACTGCCAATTTCTCTGTGTTATTCTGGGAACTCTGACCTGCACTTTGTTTTCTCAGCTTACACAGTTATTCTCTTTCTATATATTTACATTGATATTTTCCCTCCCTGTTTATTGCAGATTTCTTTCTTTGAATAATATCCACTTAGAAATTACATTTTTCTATCTTTGAAGTTTTGGAATTTTTTATTGAATGCACAATTAAAAGTAGATATAGCTGCTAACCTTCAATTACAATATAATTCCCCCTCCAGATTTCCATGCATGCTTGTATTTTCAATTAAAGAAAATTTGTTTACTCTGTGAATGAGTACATCAGCTGAGAAGTGACTGTGAATTTCATTCTCTTTTTTTGTAGGAAATCATGTAACTTTTCTTTATACCATTCTCCATCTTTGTGAGATAGGAAACACAGCAAATCTTGAAATATCTGGCATTATTAGTTGCAAATAATTTAAAATTCCTCACACATTAAATGATTACCACAGAGCCTTTCTTCTCATCTGATTTATTGAATAGTTTTTACCAAAACTTGTCTCAAATTAATTTGTAAACATTTTCTTAAAAGTCATGTCTTTCAAGAATCCAACTATTCTACAAAATATTAAATGTATGGAATAAATAAGAAATTGTCTAAGTAATCAGAAATTCAATGCGCAGATGCAAACTCTCATTTTACTGTTCATTTTAATGTTACTGCTGAAATAAGTTTAAAACATAATTAAATATTTCTGCTTAAATTTATGTCCAATTAAGTCTGATTTGTCTTAATCTGAAAATAGTTTGTAATTACTATTTATACTTCATCAATAGTCCTTTGTTTATAACCATATGCTTGGAATAAAACAAGACAGCATTTGTACTGTTTCATGCAGGAGTTTACTGAACATATTGAAATTGAATATACTTACTATATTCCCCAAGCTTAGCATAAAGTTGAAAAAAGATTTCATGACTGAAAATTAGATACCAAGCATGCTTAAAATTGTGCAATTGCTAAAATTGAACCCTGAACAATATTATAATAATTTTTGCTATTAATATTGAAAAATGATTTCATATTTTTATTTCCCCAATCTGATAATGCCTGCCATGTTTTTTTATGAGTAGTAGTAAATATATACATATTGTCATTTTAATTCTCTAGGAATTTACTTATTCAAAACTTCCTCACCAATCCTGTCCCCCCAACTCCCCATCCACCATACACACACATACATACACATGCATGCGCACACACACACAGCAGTAGGAGTGTTTGATGTATAAAAGCAAAATTAAATAGTTGTTATAAAAGTGGATTTGGCCTCAGACATTTTTCTTAACCTTGCAAATGTAGGTGCCTAGTCTCCTTCTTAAGGCTTATTTCTTGATCAATAAATGATGGGAAATAAGATCTACTCCTGGGATTTGAGTAAATGAGGTAAATAACATTACACATAGTGCATAACGCTGAATAACCTTTCCACAAATTTTTTTGATATGGTGAGGATAATAAATCTGGAAATAACTGGCAAAATTAAAAGTCACATATGTGCAATCACTGAACCTAATGAAAGAAAGATTGAGAATGTCTTTATGCTATTATTCAATAGCTACATATGAAGATTCTATAGCCGTGAAGTTATTTAACTCTGCATTTCCTTTCTCTGGTGGATTTAGGTGTCTAACTAATCTTCAGTGACATCAAGTGATTATCCTCTTAGCAAACTATAATAATACCTTAATAAAAGCTTAATAAGAATAACAATAATATACTAATTTAGATCTAGACACACTGATGATATTCACTTCCTGATATTTCCAGTCACTCTTAAACATACTCTAAAATGAAAATATCTGAGTTATTATTAAACTTTGTTTATCAGAAAATGTTTTCAAGTTTTCTAGGATAGTACTTTGACATAAACTGTTAAGATCTAATACTCTAAACTCCTTAAAATGTGTCATTTGGATACTTATTTCTGTTCTAAAATTTTGTGTTTCTCTCAAATACATGCACCCATTAATGGAAAAAAATAAATACAGGATAGAATGCATCATACATTTGTGAAGAAGGCTATGGAATGACTGTAGAATTTATAAGTAGATATTACTACTCCATTCTTCATATGAATTCATGCAGATATGAGATGATAATAACCAAGTCAAACTTTCTTCTAGAGATATATTGATAAAGGAAACAGGACATACACATGGACACCTGTCAATGGCACAGATTACAGGTAATTAATTACATAATATATATCCATTGTGGAAAAGAGTGTTCAATGTTTTTTTTCTAGCTTTTAGTAGCCACATTTCAATGGATGAATATTGTCTTTGCATTTTCATAAGCTATTTTCAATGTGATTTCCAATATAAAGTTACTCTGTCCAACATAAAAATGTATTAAAGTTATAGCACCTGATTTTTCAAAATAGAAAAGTTGGGAAAAGCTAGTAACATAAAATTTATAAATCAAACCATAGGTTATAAATCTGTATGTTTGTGTAATTACATCAGTAATAAATGTTGACAGAATCCCCATAATATTTTATAGCTGCCACTTCCACTGACTTCCTCTTTTAAGTTGTCAGTTTACTTATTTTGCTTGCATTTAAGTTGCAAATTAACCTAAAAGTAAAGCCTATTTTCTCCTCATAGCATCTGTTATAAAAGGCTTAGTTGATGTAATTTGCTCCCATTGAATAGCAGTTCAGTAACATCAGGATCTGTCCCATTAGCTGAGCCTTGGATAATTGTACAGCCTACCCTGATCATCTCTTGGAAGATTCCTCCCTTTCTCCAAACTTGCTGAGCATTTCCTCTGCTTTCTTGCTTTAAATCTCCTCTCAGCTCACTGCTTTCCCTCTGGTCCAGCTTCCTGCTTTCTCATAATACTGAGGCTTAGATGAGTACATCCATCTTGTTACTCCTTTCCTCTTTCTTCTCATTGAAAAGAACTCCCATCTTTAGATCTCATGTCATCAGACCACACTATCCACCTTTGTTTAGCACTTTTCTCCCTCTTATTCCTATAAGATTGCCTCATTGTTACTCTCTCCTACATACATATAGATCAGTATTTTTTGAATTATTTATAATATTCTGACACTGGTATAATATAAAACAAAAAATTTAAAACATTTAAAAAATACCAGCTGAAAATTTTATTATTAGATTCCATAGACACAAAGTTAGTTTGTCGGATTGCTGTTAAATTTCCTAAATGTTTACTTTCAATTTCTGTATTTTTCTATTCATGGGCTAGTAATAGTTTGCAAATAAGCTAGGTCTATGGACTATATTTCAAGTAGTATAGATATAGATGAGTTTTCTGGTGCCCAAACTCCCCATTTTTGACTTCCTGTCCTCGACTGAGCTTGTCATCCCCCTGTCTTACCACACTGCCTTACCACTACTCCACAGTCATGTTCCATAGCTCTTACAGTATCTTCTGCAACTCCTTCACACTCTAATGGAGATTTCTTTATCCAGCCTTTGATTACCACTTTCAGACTTTCTATCCCCTCTCACAAGTAGCCCAACAACAATCCTTTGACTCAATTGAGATAAGAAATCCACCAGTCCATTCTCCCTTCTCACTCTCTGTAAGTCCTTGTGACCGTCTTTATTTAGCAGAAATTTCTTGGATCCTATGTTCACTCTCTTGCACACAACACAGCTCAGGTCCCTTTATCAGACTCCATTCAGATTTGGCAAAATGCCAATCCTGATTAAATTCAAATTATAACCACACTTTACTAAAAATGGTTGAAGCTAAGTATTTACAAACCCATGTCACCTAAAATTGATCAACTCTAACCTCAGGTGGACCTTAATAATGCCTGGGGTTCTCAATAGTCCAGGAAATATAGGATGCTTATGGATGATTGATGACAATTTCTTCTCTTTCTTCAAAACCATAACACTCCTCATCCATTTTCTCTTGGGTGGTGTTTTTGCTTCCATTTTACTGAGAAAAATGGAAATGGAGAGAACTTCCATTCCCCTGGCAGTACATAGCTGCTTACATTTGGAGCTCCACTGTTGTTCCTGTTGAATTCTCAACACACTAAGAGTGAGCTTAACTCCTGAGTTCAATTGTACTCTACACAAAACCTCCCAATAATTTGCTGTCTCATTCGGTGTAGCTTCCAGAGCCTGTCATGGTGGCCTAAACAATGGACCTCTCTCACCACCCCCTCTCTGAATCTCTCTCAGATTGTCCACTGCACATTCTCTGGTTAAGCATATCATCCCCCCTGCTGCTTCTCATAAACACTGGCACTCTTCTGTTTTCATAGCATTTGTTCCTGAAGTGACTTCTGCTCAACATGATTTTTCCTAGACAGCCACATCCTTATTTCCTCATTTTCCTGTTGTTGCTTACTTTTCATTTCCTTGGGAAGTTCTTTTCTAGTCATCCTAATTAAAAGAATAAGTGCCTCACCACACTCCACATCTCCCTACTCTGCTCTTTGTTTTCCATAACCCTATCACCATTTTACTTTACACTTAGGCACATGTACGTGAGTCATACAATACATATAATGCTGTTCTTGATTCTCATTTGCCTTTTTTTAGTAAGTTCTAAGAGGACAGAGACTTTTCTTTGTGTCATTTACTTCTGAATCATCAGCAGCTGTCTGACAGTGGCATATAGTAGGCACTCTATAAATATGTACAGGATTGAAGAATTTCAATTTGAAGTTGATAAAAAGTTTAATTGCAAAAATTTCCAGTCTGTCTCATCCTGTCAGACTCATATAATGATGTCCAAAACTTCCATTGCAATAATTAAGTATGGAAGCCTTCTTATTTATTTCTTTATTTGTTTTGGGTACCAGGGATTGAACTAAGGGGCACTCGACCACAGAGCCAAATCCCCAGCCCTATTTTTTATACAGACAGTGTCTCACTGAGTTGCTTATTGCCTCGCCATTGCTGAGGCTGGCTTTGAACTCGCAATTCTCATGTCTCAGTCTCCCAAAGTACAGGGATTGCAGGCATGCACCACCATACCCGGCTGGAAGTCTTTCTTCTGACACACTTCTGTGCAATTAACATGTATCCTAACTAATAGGCTGTGGGGGCCTCAAATAATTTTTTTCATATTTCTTTCCTTTTCAACTCCTCTTACATACACATAACTGTTTAGGGTAGCCTAGGATGCTAGGGATATTTCTAGAGCTCCCTGTTATCATAGGAACCTGTCCTTTGTTCCTGGAATGGTATATAGAACAGGTACAGAAGAGAACAACATACATATTAATGTCTTCACATGCTACATGGCAGTCCTTCTTCCTTTTCTTTGACATATTTTAGGATTTACTGAGAAACACCAGAATGATTATTTTAATTAGTTTACTTATTTCAATCTACTCATTCGTATATCTAATTTTTATCTAGGCATCTCTTTACATTTACACAATCTTCATGCTTATACTCAAGTCATTCTTTTTTCTCCCTCTTTCTTGATTATTGCCAAATGGATAAATTCAACAAAATGTGTGGAGAAGGCAGTATGGAACACAGTCTCTTGAAAGAGACTTTCATTATAACACAGGGCATTGGATACCCTGTGTGAGAATGTGCATTGTGCTCTGTCGCTTAAGCAACAACCAGATCTGTACCATACCTGTGTTAGAAATGTTGTACCAGGGGCTGGGGTTATGGCGCAGTGGTAGCGTGCTTGCCTAGCACGCGTGAGGCACTGGGTTCGATTCTCAGCACCACGTAAAAATAAAATAAAGATATTAAAAAAAAAAAAAAAAAAAGAAATGTTGCGCCATTTCGTCCCTGGCAATGAGGCAGCCACCATGGTTGGTTCTACTGCTGTTATAAGGACACTTTGGGAGTATTTAAAATTCTTGTTCTACCCTGGCTGAAGGTTAAATTGTCGCACAAATGGCTTCTGTACTCCCTCACACACTTAGTAATAATACAATGTGTGGGCAGATCAATGGTTCCTCAAATTCATAGTCATTCCCTATTCACAAAATATCAAATTTACACTTCCAAAGCTGGTATTGATATCACATATTTCTACCCTAAGCTGTCTTCCCTGTCACTTCTGTTATTTCCATTATTATACATTTCACTTTTCTCTGAAGAGGCCCTGATTCCCTCACTTTGGCATGTTTTTTTCACACATTCTCTTTTCCAAGTCTTTAATTCTGGGCTAAATTGAGTCTACACACATTATAAACATATCCCTGAATTTATAAACAAATTCAAAAGTAACAGTTTAGAACAAAGTATCACATCTGAGTTGAACAATATATGCGTTTTGATTTAATGAATGAGATACCAAATTTTAGGAAGGTGATTTCTGGTTCCATAAATTTTGATCCAACTTAGATACCATCTTTTGAATTGTAGTAATTTCATTGTTGTAATAGAAAGCTTTCCCTTATTTGATAGATTTTCCTTTGAGATGAATGATTGAATTGAAAAGTGTGTGATATTTTACTTAACTCCGTTAATCGCGTTTATGGGTCACATAAACATTGCATGGACTCTACTATCCATCTGGTGGCCACTTACTCTATTGAACTTTAATCTCCAAGAGGAAATAAAGCTGTCTTGGTCTATTGGGTTTATATGGAGAGAGACAGCAAGCACTGAGTATAATAGCACCATTGATTCTAAGTGTCGGTAAAGATCTTACCTGGCATTATGTGGAAGAAGTACCTATTGGCTTGAGTTGGAAATATAATGTAACTCTTTTTCTATGGAAAGGATTGTAGCCATGGATAACAGTATTAGTCTTGCAGGCCAATAAAATATATATTTGATATGCCAGTTCTAACACATTTATGATGTTCCTCCTGGATTTCCACACTATTTTGTGGTACATGAGATGTAACCCAAGCTTACAGAATGACACTGTAGCAGTCATATGATATAACGTTATTGGTTTTAATTAGAAGTTTCTCTTAGCAATAAGGCTGATGGAGCAATAAAAATGTCCTAATTTCCCTTGAGAGGAATTTGTTGGAGACAATCTTCAAATGCTCAGTAATTCCACTCTACATTTTCTAAATGGCAAGTGAATCATGAAAGGTCATCTTGCTTTCAGACTGATTACACTGCTTATTTTAATTTTAATCTCTGCCTCCACTTGGAGTTACCTATGAAATGAATATAGAAATTTTTATTAAATCTACATAACATTTTATTTCCCTGACCTTTTCCTGTAAGGAAAGTCTTATAAATTACTGAATGATAGTGAAAGATTTGGTAATCTAAGGTAAAAAACATCCACTTATTTTGCTATCTTTACTGCATAATTCAATTTAAGCTAGTAGGCCCTTGGGGTTTTTTCCTTTTCATAAAGAAAACTTTTAATATTTATATTCATAAGAAGGAGAATCTGAAATTTTATGCTTAGTCTTTTGCCATATTGTCCACAAATGATACATAAATGATATTACAGTTTGGATTTTCCAAAGCAGGTGATACATGGATTTGAGTGACTTCAAGGATCTGGAAGTGCCAAAAAATGCTCAAAAGCCTTGAATGCACACCTTTTCCTGTATATTACTAAAATTTGGAATAAATGTTAAAAATGTATGGCAGTGACTCAATTGGTCATATTAATCAAATTTTGCTTTTTTTTGTTTTTTGATACTGGGGATTAAACTCAGGGGCTCTCAACCACTGAGTCACATCCCCAGCCCTATTTTGTGTTTTATGTAGAGATAGGGTCTCCCTGAGTTGCTTAGCGCCTTGCCCTTGCCGAGGCTGGTTTTGAAATCACAATTCTCTTGTCTCAGCCTCCAAAAGTGCTGGGATTACAAGGCATGCGCCACTGCACCGGCTTCAAATTTTGCTTTTTGAAAGTAGTTATGTCCTCTTAGAGAGGTCTGTTAGCTGGTGTAGAAGTGGTTGGTCCTCTTAGAGATACCGTCATTTTTTGTACTTTTGGCTTACAAGTTTCCTTTCTATTTTCAGAGCATAGCAAAAGTCATTTGCAACTGCATATTGGGATATAGGATTATTACTTATGCCCCACATAAGGGTGTTAACTAGTAGTATGAGAATGGAATAATTTTACACACTTGCAGTTGTATTATTAGAGAAATTGCATATTTTGAACTTTTGATAATTGTAAAACATGTTTTATTAATCATTAATTTTGAGCACTCATTAAAGCAATTTTAATTATTTAATTTTTTTGGTGGTAGTGTTGGCAATTGATCCCAGGGCCTTGTTCATGTGAGGCAAGCACTCTACTACTGAGATATATCCTTAGCCCTAAGGCAGTTTTTTATAAAAGGCTTGTTTGATATTCTTTGTGTCTAAAACATTCTGAATTTGACATAAGATTTGCACTGAAACTGTCCTCCAGTTGGGACATCTACCATGAGACTAGAGGAACTCTGTGACTTTAATAAGCTACTGAACTCACGATGCATTTCCTGTTGTGTCTAATAAAAATCTACCAAATCATTTGGAGTATCAAGAGTAAATGAATTTGAAATAAATACAATTTTTAGTTGTACAATTGTGTAAGAGGCAATGAAACAAGCAGATAATCTGTATTAGTGCTATAATGGATCTGAATTTGCCCACCAGCAAACACGGGAAATCTTGCCCAAGGATGAGAGTTTTAAAATAGTAGGCATTTAATCCCTAAAAATAATCTATTTCAGATAACCTTATAAATTGTGCTATAGTAACAAAAATAATTCTTTTAATAGTATCTATCTATTTGGTATAAAACATTTGAACACCATATACATATATTAAGGAGGAGTAATCAATTGGTATGATCTATTACTTAATTTTAAAATACTCCTAGTATTCTATTTTTGTCAAAATTCAAAGTATTTTACAATGATTATCTGAAATCATAGTAGGTACCCCATGACATTCCTTCCTCAGCTAATCTATGGATGCATTTGTTAGCTTATTTTCCACGTGTCTCTTGATTCCCTACAATATAGAAAGCTCGATGACTCTGGATGTCAAGACCAAAATTAAGTACTCTTATTTGCTGAATGCATTTTCTTGTCAAAGTAATATGTCCTTTCCCTCCCATGAGGAAGATCTTTGGATTTTCCCATGAACTTGATGTGTCTTTTTTTTTTAAGTTATGTTTCATTTTTGTTTGTTTGTGTTTATGCTTCTCTTGTTTCTATTGCAGTTTGGCCTTGGTATTACCAACCTACAGTTTTTACTATATAAAAGCCAAAATAGAAGAGACAATAACTCAGGCCAGATGTAAGTACTGTGAAAGCTATGTCAGGGTCTATTTGTTATCTCCTAGTCTCAGATGTTTAAATACGTCTAGATTTTGGAATACCCAAGGCTTATATATTTTAGTAGGTGTTATTACCAAATCTACAGCAATGATTCTAACCCATTCCAAACATGCAAGGAACAAGAAATATTCTACATGGATAGAATATGAGCAGGTACTCCAGTCTCACTGGCAGTCCCCACCACCCTTCCCTGCCTTGCTATGTGCTCACAGAATCATTGCAGTGCTGTGTCCTCTGTTGCTGTCGTTTTAAGGGTCTGCTAGCTGGTGTAAAATGTTTCACATGCGAATTATCAACATGGTCTCTACTCATGGCTCTGTGCTAGTAAAGCTTTTCCTTTTCTTATCTTTCCTTTCACTTATTTTTTTCTTTTGCCTTTGGCCAGAATAATATTGTGCTTGGCAATTAACTTTCTTTCCATGATCCAAATTAATGTCTCAGTAACTCAAATAGATTGTTTTTTAAAATGAGCATCATTTGGAATGTGGAGTAATTATGAACACTAGTGTATATTTCCAGTCATTGTTCATCTTTGTTTTGGGTGACTAGATTTAGTCAAGTAAAATGACCATCATATCCTTTGCATACTGTTCGTTTATTATTACCAACTTAAATTTTTTCTATTAGGATTAACAAAAAATACATAGATATATATAAGTATATATCTTGTACATATGACTTGCAAATAAACTAGTTTCCTTTGTTTGTCTATTAGTTTGTTTCACCTCTGCAGGCCGGGTGTTCATAGAATATTGTAGTATATTATAAATTTATACTTTCACTTTCACTTAATAGATATGATGGTCTTTTAACAACCAGCAGTTTTGCATGAGCTAGTTCTTCATTTGACAAATGAGGGATAACTAGTGAGTCCTTGATGATTGGTAAGTGCTTCCATTAATAGGCTGATATCTTTGGTATTTGCACCTGCATTAACCACTTTGCAAAACAGACCCTTGAAATAACCACAGTACAGAGAGGGTAATCTAGTGTGCCAGGACATACCTTCCAGCCTTCAAAAATGTCTTTTTTTTCCAGACTACAGCTGTACATAAATGAACCTTTGATCTATGCACAATATTTTTATTCAAGAGAGTCATTGAATAAAATATTGTTTGTGACCCCCTTTGCTTTACCCTCTTTTTTTTTTGTTTCCCTGCTTTCTCTTTCTGATGGATTTTCACAGCAAAAAAGGGCAAAATGAAGGGCAAGTATTTTCTTGTTGCTCAGTTTCTTTCTCTTAAGTACACTTGACATTTCCACTGATATTTCCATTCCTTTTGGATATTATCCTCTGTGCTTCTCATTTGCTAGATTCTCCTCCACAATCACTCAAACCTTAGCAGCAAAATGGGGAAGAATATGTTTGTGTTTTCATAAGTAAGCTGTCTCATGTTCAAGTTATTTTCTTAGATTTAAAATTGTGTTTTTTATCCTTCCACTTATTAATTCAAACCTAAAATGAATAATGTTATTAATTCACTAAATACATTAAGTTTTTTAAAATCATTTTTGTATCATAATATTGGTAAACTTTTTCTGTTGCTATTTGAAATAAAATACTTGATGTAACATTGATATGAATCTTTAAAAGATATTTGGTTATACTATGGTTAGTAAATGGGAAAAATATAGACTGCATTTTTATCTGATATAACTGTTGTAATCAGGTAATTAAGTCAATCCATGATATGACATTATTACTGTTTTGGGAAGCATTAAGGACCTTTATGGTTATTAATTTGTTTCAACTTTTAGATATAAGTAGTCTGGTTTTTTTAATTTTTTCTTACTTGTTAATCTTTCTAATGCATTTCTATTGTCATAGAATCTTGAAGTGTGTACTCTGTTTATTTAATCTTGTGACATTATCTTTGCAGATTCAGAAACCCTGAAGCCAGATAACTTTGAAGAATCTGGCTATACATTCATAGCACCAAGGTTTGTTTGGGGATTTTTATGTTTTGTTTTCCTTTTTTATAATTTTTTGGTTGGGTAAGTCCTTCAACAGATATTCTAAATTGGGGTCAAGACTGCTTTGGGTTAATCCTATGTCAAATTATGAAACCTAAGACAACTTTTTAAAACTGTACACTATCCTGGTTATCTATTCATTTATTCACTCCAATACTTACTGCACAATTGCTATGTATAATTCATGCACACAAGGGTGAATGGGATAGATGTAGGCTTTGCTCTTATGGAACTAAAAATATACCCAATATTGGTGGAGAATTATGTATGTATGTATTCCTACTTCTGAATATATACGTGTGTATATGCATATATACATGCAAAAATATTCCATGTGTATTTATCTCACATGCATACACATACATAAGTATACGTAGATATGTGCAAATACAGATGTGTATTTATACACATACATTTGGAATATTTTAACCTCATAATTGATTTTTGTTTAACACAGATTTCTGGGGAACTATTTTAATATTGTGACATTGCCTTACATGATTTTTCATGTGAACTTTTTTCTCCTACTCAATTTTATTTGTCTCATGCAATCTCCTTTCTCTATCCCTAATATATAGCTTTTATACCTACCTCTCTTTCCTTGTGACTACTTGAAACTATGCAATAATCCATGAGTTTTCTTTGTTTTTCCTCAGCTTTTGAACCCTAATAATGCAGAAGCTTCTATTATTGATTTTTCATACACTTCTTAAAGAAATTAAGAACCCAAAAAGGCTCATAAAAATTGTTCTCAGTTTTTACTCTTATTTTTTTATAAGAAAATTTCTGAATTTTGATTCTACTTGAAATGGGGAGTAAATGTAACATTTAAGAAATGGCAGTTAAAAAGCTCATTTAATGATTCCTCAAAAAAGTAGGAGTGGAACCACAATTTGTCCCAGTTATCCCACTCCTCAGCATATATCCAGAAAATTTTAAATCATTATGCTGCATTGACACAGCCACATCAATGTTTATAGCAGCACAATTCACAATAGCTTAGCTATGGATGCCCATTAACAGATGAATGGATAAATTATAGTATATATACACAATGGACTATTACTCAGCCTGCAATAAGAATGCTATATGACATTTGCCCGTAAATGGATGGATCTGGATAATATCATGCTAAATGACATAAGCCAGTCCCAAACAACCAAAGGTTGAGTGTTTTCGCTGATATGTGGAAGCTAAACCACAATAAAGGGGGGAAGAGGAAGAAGAGAAGTTCAGTAGATTAAACAAAGGGGAATAAAAGGTAGAGGGAGATAGGAACAGGAGAGATAGTAGAATAAATCTAACATAATTTTCCTATGAACATACCTAAGTATACCTCACCATCATGCCCACCCACAAAAAGGGGTCCTTGTTAGAATAAGGTATATCCTATGCATGTATAATTTTATCAAAATGGATTCTACCATCATGTATAACTAAGAAGAACCAATAAAATAAAATTTAAAAAAAATAAAATAGAAAAAATATATACTCAGCTTTGTGATGACTTAACCCTTACTTCTCTGAATTCCTTTCAGTGTTGGCGCTGCTGAGTGTTCCCTTCTGCATTCTTTTCCTCTTCTTCCTTGATGTCACACTGTTCTGCACTCCTTACTCCTTCTCGGGCTCCTCTATTGACCACTTACTCACATGAGGGTGCTGCAAAGGGTGCTTGCCTAGGTTCTCTTATCAGAGTCTGCCTTCACACAAGCCACCATCCTTGCCTGCAGTGTAGGATGATAGCTCCCAAATCTAACATGATGGCCACAATGTCTAGAAGCAAAAGTAGACATCATGAGTTGTTTATTGCCATTACATCACAACATAGGATCACATGTATCCCTATTCAGACTTTGTCTACCTTACATATTTCCGTGTGAGATAATAAAATCTCATGAAAAGCCACAGGAATATTTGTTGGTTGTGCTTCAAATTTCATGCCTTGTTAATATCTGTTCTCTTTGGAGGTTCTTCTTTGTTTGTGTCATGAAAGAAATACCAGCCTCTCTAAATGCAGTCTTGAAACTGTGTGTTGACCTCAGCTATTCTCTTGCCCTCAGATCAGCACTCACCATGTCATGCCAGTTTTACGTCATGAGCATCACATGCACCTGTCACTCTCACCTGCTTTACACTATTTCAAGGCACTGCCTTTTTGCCCCTAAGATACTTTAGCTCCCCTTACTTCTCCCTACATTCACACATCCTCTACTTCCCACTCCTGTCTCTATTCTGTGATTATTTTTAAATGTGAATAATGTTTTTACATCTACTTAATACTAACCAGTTGCCATGTATTTTCCTCATGATAATCTGTACTTTATATTCCTAACTTCCAAATGCTCTGTTACCATGTCTCATTGTACCAATGTGGTCACCAGACTCTAAATCAGAGGATTTCAGACCAAGCTGCCCATTTTACGCATCAAGTTATATTGGAGCACTGCCCCACGTGCTTGTTTTTGTGTATTATGTCTGACTGCTTTTGCTACAGAGGCAGAGTCAAATAGTCCTGGCACAGACTTTGGGGCCCACAGAGCCTGAATCACTTATTCTGTGACCCTTTGAGAAAAAGTTTGCCTGCCCTTGTTCTAAATTCTGGACACACTAAACTTCTCTCAGTTCGTAAATGCACTTTTTTTTTTTTTTTGTCATTGTTACTGTTTTTCTTTACCATTTTCCACTTATTCTCTTTTCTGTTTTCTGCTGTGTATACTTCATCACTTCCATTCCAAATCTCAGCCTCAAAGCTTCTTAAACTGGGGAATTTCCTTCCCATCTTCATGGACGGATCATGCATCACTGCTGACTACTTCGAAGAATACTATAGTTTCCTTAACAGAGCACTGGCCACAATTCATTTTATTTACTTTCCTTGATAGAGCCACAACTATGTCTATTTGAATTACCATCCAATGCCCAATATCAAATGCATTATTGCCTGGCATGTCATAGGTGCTGAATATATATACAAAAAATGTTTTTAAAAACCATATGATTAACAATAATCTCTGGAATTTTAGTAGCACTTTTAATATACAAGTACCTTTGGACAACTTTCACTTTGTTATTTGAAATAACTTAAAGCTACTAAAACCAGTTTCAACTAGAAAGAATAATATTCTCAGTTGTTCTCCTTTATATTCCAAATATTAATGAAGACATTAGCTAGAAAAGAGATTTCAACTGCACATTAACATACCAAAAATGTAAGAAGAGATTGAAATTAGCCCTACTATGTTGACCAAACTGTCTGCATCTCAGATCTATGTTATCTCTGGAAAGCTACTTCACTTCTCTCTGATACTAAATAGTAGACTGATTTTCTCAGCTTCATCATAAGACAGGCAGAAAAGATGACAAAAATCCAGGTGTACACAAAGGATGAATACATCTCTCAATTCCAATTTCTAATTCTTAGGCAATGGATTTTGTTTAGTCCATCAGAGATTAGCATATGGACCATTTCTGTAGCCTAAGTAATATTTGATAGCAATACAGCTACTAGAAGATTGGGATTCATGCATGTGTTTAGGAGAGGAGCAAATACCTGAGCAGGGAGGAATTGTAGTTTGTAGGACAAATCAGCGAGTATCGACCTCAATATGTGCTAAGCCTTGTTTTGAACAGAATATTTGCTGTTCAAAACAATAATAAATTAGTATTATTATCCCATTTCACTTATCAGGAAACAGTTTTAGAGATGTTAAATAAGATGAGATTTGAGCCAATTTCCTGGTCACTCTAAGGTATTATATGTACATTGAAGACATATATGCAAAGGGATCTCAAAAGAACACACAGTATAATATTTTCTTTCTTTCCTTCTTTTTTTATTTTTGGTATTGAACTCAGAACAATGTTTTTCTTTCTTTTTTTTTAATTTTTTTGGTACTGGAGATTGAACTCAGGGGCACTCAACCACTAAGCCACATCCCCAGCCCTATTTTGTGTTTTATGTAGAGACAGGGTCTCACTGAGTTGCTTAACACCTCACCATTGCTGAGGCTGGCTTTGAACTTGGCAATTCTCCTGTCTCAGCCTCCCTAAGTGCTGGGATTACAGGCTTGTGCCACCGTGCCTGGCTCAGTACAATTTTTGTAGGGAAGGTTTCCTGGAAAAGTGAGTATTGAATGTATATTCAAAAGTGGTAGAAATTGGAATAAAGAAATAAAAACTAAGATATTTGTATGGCAGTGATAAAGTTTTTCTGATGCTATTAATGAAAAACAATAGGGCAAGCTTTAGAGCAAGCCTATGCATATATGAGTTTGTTTTTCAGGTCTTCATTGTTGTAGCTATTATTCAAATTCTCTGTACCTTGGTTTCTTAATTTGGAAAATAACATCTACCTTATAGATTTCTTATTAGCTTTAAATAAGATGACGCCTAGAAAGTATTTATCATAGCCCTTAATAAGATATGAACTCTAAATAAGCATTAGTTATCGTTAGAGTTGTGGTAGGAGGTAGTAGTAATTGAATGAGGAATATTATTTAATAAAGAGTATTTAAAAATTGTTTAAAAATAGCTGGCAAATTGGAGCATAAACCATTGTTGTTAATTCCTATATAAATTGTTTGATCCCTATTAATAGACAATGTTTTTAGTTTCATTAAATTTTAAAACTACTATGGAAGGAAAATACTGAGAATATAAGTGCATGGAGCAAAATTTCAATGTTTAAGAGGCATGGAGTCCTAGCATTGCAGAGATGACCCACTGCTGGTGGAGCCAGAACAAGGCAGCTGCAGAAGTCCCTACCAGGAATTTTTTACTTGTTTGAGAGGATTCCAGGCAGGACTGGAGACTCGGGAAAAGAATAGTAAAGCTTATTAGAAGGGATAGGGAAAGGTGACTCTCCAAGAGAGGGTCCTCTGAAAGGAAAGGATGTCCTGCTCCTGCTGTCCTCCAGTATTATTGGGGGATTCCAGGGAAGATTCCAAAGAGTCCCACGCAGGTCTACCTCTAGATTTTTGACTTACTGCAGGACTGCATCAAACTTCCAGGTCCCTACTGTGCATGGAAAATGTCCAGGGAAACTCTAGGTCACTTTGGCTCATGCTGACCAGTTCTAACTAAAATCTCTTTTTACAAATTTTATGGTTAGGGGAATTATCCTATCTCCCTGAGTTTTGGCACCTGGTCTGTGAATTAGTCACAAAATTGATAGGATAACTTTGTTCTTATTATCATCCCAGGCTTGCATTTCTCCTGGAGATAACAGGTTGTTTGCTGAGGAATGTAACATATCCTAGTGACTTAATCCAGGCAGGGCTGCAGGTAAATTTCTTTTTAAGAGAAAGCATGCAGAGGTCAGCACAGTGGGCTCACTATAGAATTCTTTCCTTAAACTCTTGTCCCCACCTCACACATCTGTCTACTACTTACCAAGAAGAGTACACAAAGTCTAAAACATTAATTAATTTTACTATTTTCTTGGATAAGCAAAAATAAGCAGGAGTTAGGATGAGAAAGAAATAGCAATATGTGATAGCCTATAGTTACTGCTAAATTATGATGTCTGACCTACATTATACATACTACTAAGCAGAATGAGAACAAACTCACTTTGAGTATTCTAGAAATAATTTGCCATTTTTAATGTAATAGAATCTATCAAAAAATAGGAAAAGAACAAGAACACATTAATAGTAGACTTTCTCTAATTTGCCAATTTGTTAACACCATAGTTCTTTCAAAGTTCTTTCAAGTTCATGGTTAGTTTCAAAACCATTTACATTACAAATGACATTAATTGGAAATACAAAATGAACAAAAGACATACCTTTCAGGCCTTGATGGCATTTTAAGCAAATTGAGGTTTTATTTTTTACCTTTACAGTCACCTGAGCATTTCTCAGTCTTTTTGCCTCATTTACACTAAGGAATTTTCTTCCCGAGAGAGATAACTAATGATCAATGTGTTCAAAATGGATTTCTTTTAAAGAAACATTTCCACATAGAATGTGTATCAAGAAGGTCTTCTCATGTGTCCTGGGGGAAAAGGCTTGGCTGTTTTTTTAACCAGTTATTACCACCCACTATCACAGCATGGCTCCTTTGGGACCAGAACCTAAGAAAGGATGATTGATACCTTGAGTTTTCAAGCTCCCAGACCTGTGGTGAACAGTCATTAGGCTTACTAACCAACAACAGTGCTGTCTGTTCTAGTCACACATCCATGTCTCAAATACTTCAGTCAGGCAGGCGTTCTGTGGTGTGTGATTTCTGTTGTGCTCTGGATCATTCTTACAGGGGGAACTCATTCCACCTGCTTCCCTTGTATAAATTATTCCTACTTTGTTTCCATCTTGATTCAATAAGTCTCCACTGGTAGTTTCAACTTGTCCATAGCTTTGCCACTACTAAACATCACAAGGTAGATAATATTTTTAGGCTAGTTCAAAATTGAGGACAGCTGAGCCTGCAAGGATAAAAAAAAATGTGGCTAAGTGAACTGGTCACAACACGTAAAGCCTTCTATTGATAGAGGTCAAATATGTTTTTGGCTTCCAATTTTGTGGCAATGAAAGTTCACAAAGTGAAAGTTCCAAGCTTATTTCATGAAGGAAACACACTAATTAGGGATCTGAAGATAGGCTTCTACTCAGATAAGAGATGATGTTAGGTGCCTTTGTAGTAATCTCTACCTCTTTGAATCTGTTTCCTCACCTTTAAAATGTTACATACCTTTCAATAAAGTTATTTCCACATTAAGTCAACAAAGATAATTTTAGAAATTGCTCTCAAATAACTATGGTATTCCAGAAATGGTTTTATTAATAATTATTTGCAACATTTTTTAGCCCTTCTTAAACTTTAGCATCAACTTCTAATTCTGTGAGATCATAATTCACTGTATTAGTCTTTTGATTTACAGGCTGGTGTTATTTCTAAAATAGTATAGCATTATGGGGAGAAGTCAAATTTAGCTCTCTCAGTAACTCAGAGTTTAAGTAATGTAAAAACACTTTTTTTTTGTTTTTTTTTTTTTGGTACTGGGGATTGAACTCAGGGGCACTCAACCACTGAGCCACATCCCCAGCCCTATTTTGTTTTATGTAGAGACAGGGTCTCACTGAGTTGCTTAGCGCCTCGCCGTTGCTGAGGCTGGCTTTGAACTCGCGATTCTCCTGTCTCAGCCTCCCTAAGTGCTGGGATTACAAGCGTGAGCCACCGCGCCCGGCTAACACTTTTTTTTTTTGAGATTGAGTTTTGCTAAATTGCCAACCCTGCCCTTGAGCTCAGAATCCTCCTGCCTCAGCCTCCCTTAGTATCTTTGACTACAGATGTGTGCTACTGCACCTGGCTATATTTTCTAAACTTTGCCTCTTTTTATAAACCAAGAATGTTACATTGTTTTTGAAGTTCAGACAGTCTGTTCTGCTGTATTTTCTGAAGTTTTGCATTTGAAGATGTTTCCTATTTGTTTTATTATCTTAAATATTTGATTATTTTGTTGGTTGTATTAACCTAGATATTAGCATTCGGAGTTTTTATGTTTATGTTGCCTTATGTTTATTCTAAATTTCCAAATCACTTCAAACCACAGTTCTCAACGTAAGGTGTACAGAACACTGTGGGTTTCAGAAGGTCCATGTTATTTTCATAATGACATTCAATATTGTTTGCCTTCTTCCTCATATTGATATTGATACTTGTGCTGACAGTGCAAAAGCAACAGTGAATCAAGCCAGTCCCTATGAGCACTGGTAGCATTTGCAGCATTTGTAACACACCAGGTGAGGCATCTGCATGAAGGCAAAAGCCAATCTTCCTTTAAAATACACACAATTGAAGCACTAAGAATTATTAAGCTTATAGAAGTTTTCCCTATAAAAGGGAAATTTTCCGTATTTTATCATTCTATTTGATAAAGGTAGAAGTATTCCAACATCCGAGAACAGCTTGCATACCTCAAATAAGAGCTCTTGGCTGTTATTTGAATTGGGAGATGAACTAATTGTTTTTTGCTTTTTAAAAAATACATATTTACCTGAAAAAATGACAGATGAAGATAAATTGATTATTCAGACTGGGGTACTCAGCAGATGTTTTTCAAAATGAAGGTAGTGAGACATTTACTTTGAAGGAAACAATTAAATATATTTGTTGCCAATGACAAAATCAAGCTTTCAAGCAAAAGAAAAATCAGAAAGTTTGAAAAAGTTGTATCCACTAGTATAAGGTGACAGTTTCCCAGTACAGACTTACCTGGTGTTGACAGTGGTGATATTAATAGATGCAAATTTTCAATATTGTATAATGAAATATGTCATCATTTGGAATTGCTACACAACTTATATTTTCCAAATCATTTATATGGATGCTTAAGAGATTGATTTAAATGCAAGATAAAGAATCAAAATTTTATTTGTGAGGATATAGTTTCTTCATATACCAAAACAAAATCCTGCAATTGATCGAATGCAGAGAATACTTGTCTCCCAATTAAAGATACAAATATGTAAAACATGACACTTTTTTCACAATTTTTAAATATAGTAACTTCTCACTAAAATCTTAACATATAAGGTTTATTACTATTTCAATGCACACTTAGATTTGCTTTAATTTCTAGATGAGAACTGTAAAACCTACAATATATAATAGTTTTATTTAATAAAACAAAGCCTGGATTTCTATAATCTCACCACTTACAAACTATTCTTCTATTATGGAGATGAGGAAATAGAGGTAACAAGGCTTGCAAAGTCATGTATCTACTAAAAAAGGGGGTAAAATAGTGTTTCTGCTACTTGTAATTACCTTGTAAAGTTTTGATTTTAATACCCAATATTCTAAAATATATTTTTTCAGAGATTACTGCAATGACCTTAAACCATCTGATAACAACACTGAATTTCTTTTAAATTTCAATGAGTTTATTGACAGAAAAACTCCAAACAACCCATCATGTAAGTAAACATTAATTTGTAGTAATTGCTTAAGTGTGGTTACATCTGGAGTGGTCAAATTGTGGTTAATATCACACATTATGGTAATCATATTAGTTTATTGGTTTGCTTATGTATTTATATACTCTATGAATTTTTTATGGTAAGGTTAACAATTTGATCCCTCTTCCCTCTCTCCAACTCCCTTCTCTCTCCTTCTCTTTCTCTTTCTAAACAAAGCACTTTATCAGTTATCACAGGGAAAACCTCATCTTCTCAAAGCTGTTTCTAAATCTGTCACATACAAAAAGAAATGACTTCCTAGTGCCTCTATAGCACAGATTAGCAAATGGCTTCAAGGAACCCCTGCAAAAATATATCATGGGAAGCTGAGGTCTCCACTAATTCTGCCTTAACAGGATGATTCCAAACCTTTCTTCTCAGTGAAAGCTCAATTGATTGAGCCAGATCTTATAATGTTATTTTATGTCATTGTTTATGTCCTATTACCAAGTAATAGGTATTCCCAAGAGAGAAATGAAATAAGGTTGTTTAATGGTCCTTAATTAATGTAATACTCTCATGTGAAATGACAAGTTTATCGTAAATGTTCATCTTAACATTCAGAACACCATGAAAATTGGAATCATTCTCTTTAGTTATTAGGAAAGTGCAAATATGTTTTTAAAAATGCTTTCAGTATAAACCATAGTGCTTTTGTCTTTTCTTCAGTCTCTTCCTTTATTCCACCTTACCTTTTACTGCCTCTCTTTTAACCAAATAGGAAATATTTGAGATGATTCCATATATAAAATCATGTGAAGAACAGAAAAAGTATAAGATCTTTAATTGTAGAAAAGAGATCATATTTATAAACTTAGATCTTCTTAATAGTTTTTTTGTTATCAAATAAAAAATCTTGAAAAGTAGATATCAGCCATTGAAATCTGTGATCTAAATTTTGAAAACCATTGAAATCTGTGATCTGTTTTTATTTAAGAAGAGCAGTCACATTTACTTTGCTTTGTAAAAACACCTATACTTAATCCACTAGTGAAAGTACAATTCTCCCCTAAAGTTTAAATGAATTTACTAACTTACCTAAATGTTTATTGTATAGAATGATTGCTGTCCTCACATCCTTCCTCCTTCTTTAACTAATGTTTATGAGAAACTGAGTATATAAAATATAAAGGGTAATTCTCATAATAATTTGGTTATATATTTTATTTAACCAGCTTCAGAAAACCTATTTCAAGACACTTGGAGCATAATGAAATGATAAGCAAAATTATAAAATTGCTTATAACCTTGATTTATATTAAAAATTAGAATAATAGTCTCACTTATTTTATCTAAAAGGTTTAGAGACAATTAAAATACATCATTTAATTTCCAAATGGGCTATTTTTAAAAGTAATGCAGTTTTTAAAATAACGTAAGACAGTTCCTAGAATGAATTGAAACATAGTCAAAAATATGGATTAAATTGGTCCTTTTATCCCACATAAAAGAAAAATTAAACTAATTAAAAGGTTTCCAGCCTATTAAACCTCTTACAGTAATTGGATATTAACTAATAGCATATATTGCTTACTTGAATAAAATGAGATTGTAAAATAAATGTGAAATTTTAGAAGGTATCTTCAGATTGTTTCAGAGCTTCATGGGCTTAGAGTAGAGGAGCAAGAAGAAGGGGAAAATGGTAACACTGTTTAAAATTGTATTAATTGACCTTTGGTTGTCCTCATGTGTTCCCTCCTTTACCTTTGAATTTGGGCTGATATGCTGTTTGGGTACAACCTGCAGCCTGTGCTATTGAACCAAGGCAGTAGGTTCTAGAAGCCAGTCCCAGAGTAGAGCTGATGTTTGATGGCTATTTTGTTCATTTTCATGCTCCAAAAAACAAAAAAGGACGTTTATTGAATTTTTCATACAAATTTATTACATTATTATCTTATATGTTTTTTAAAAGGAGGGAGAATTAAAATACATTTTCATAGAAAAATAAAAGAAAATGAAAGCAGAAAGTAATTTGTTTAATATTTTACTTGATGATTTCAGACTTACCAATCCTATGAGATATATGTATATCTATCTATATATGCACAAACATAATTATGTACATATATATTCATATAAGATTCATTAAAATTGGCCGTGAAATTTTGTTGCTTTGGAACCACATTGCTAACCTACAGAACCAAACTAAAAGCAAACAAGCCTCTTTTTCCTCATCATTTGTCATCATGGCATATGCTAAATCTCTTTGATTTAAAAGATTTTAAGTCAAAATTGTACTGATTTTACAAAAGTTTTTTTGCATTCTCATTTAGAATTGGCTTTTCCACTACTAATTCTATCCATATCTAAAAAAAAATATGGAAAAATGGAGTTTTATTTTTGAAGGTCTAAATTGCTTTGGAAAACATAAAATGTATTTGCTTTATTGTTATCCTCATTAAAAAACAATAGGTATAATTGAACATATCATTTTTCTGTCAGGTAATACAGATTTGATTAATAGAGTCTTGCTGGATGCCGGTTTTACAAATGAACTTGTCCAAAATTACTGGAGTAAACAGAAAAATATGTAAGTATTTGTTTTTATTAATAAAAATAGATACCTTCTGCTTAGCTTCTCCCAGGGAATTTTGTGGACAATGGGCCTCAAAATATTAACGTTTATTTTTTTGCCCTTAATAATAATTGCTCAAGGAAACTATTTTACAACTGTTGACAACTTGCCTTCTCAAGTGGGTGTATTTCAGCCTTAATATCTGCCATCACTTAGCTTTATACTTCAGTGTGAATAATCAAATTAATAGGCATGTTTGTGTGCTTCTGTATTTTTAGTAAAACAGGATTTCTAGTTAATATTTAGTTGGCTTTCTAATAGCATCTCCCGTACAACCAGTCCAGAAAATGAGAAATCAGGGAGGATTCTCATTCATAATCTCTGCACCCCATTTCTAGTCAAAGCTAAATGCTGAATCTTTCTAACAACATTTTCCTCTCTTCCTCATAAAAATGGGATCATACACCCTTAAGAAATTACAGCAACTGATTTTTCTGTCTTTCATGCTTCTCATGCTTCCAACCACAGCTTCCAGTCTATTCTTCATACAATACACACCTGCCAGAATCTTACTAAAATGGAGTTCTAATTTCAAGATAAAGATAGAGCTCTCTAGCTTGGACTTCAAAATCGTTCATGACCTGATCATTCCTAAGAAGCTTGTTCTTGGAACTTAACTTCCTACTGTTTATCTACTTTTCTTATGTCCTTCTTATACCAAACATCAGCACTTATGTATATGTGTATCAGCTTTCCCTAATACATACTCATCTCTCTCCATGTGATATCATCCGCTTCCTCCGTCATCCCTCCTAAAAACTTTTCATCTTCAAAATGCACCTCCCTCATTATTTCCTATGAGATTCCTTCCTTAAATATACTCCCTTTGGGTACTTACTTCAGGATAAGTAGAAAAGAGATAATATTTATGAACTTAGATTTTCTTAACAATGTTAATACTTCAATTATTATGTTTCAGTTATGTTTGTACCTGTGTTTACTTTGACTTCTTTTAAGAACTCGCTTTATTTCTTTATGTATCACCAACACCTAACATAATATCTTTGAGTAAGTTTAATAAAACATTTCCTTCTTTTCATCTTCTGTTCCAGCAAGGGAGTGAAAGCTCGGTTTGTTGTGACTGATGGTGGGATTACCAGAGTTTATCCCAAAGAGTAAGTTCAAATAACATCTGTAAAAATAAGTACCTTACAAAAGGATTGTGCCAAGACTATATAAGGAAACCTTCTTCAGAGCAACTGATCATTGTTAGTAGATTAAATTAGAGTCATTGTTTAATGTGCTTATATTATTATAATATCCTATTTCTTTGAAAAATGATATCATAGGATTCTTCAATGATACTGTTGCTAGTCATATATATTTATTACAAAATTCATTAGCGGTTGAAGGAGACTTTTTTCTTTGTGGAAACAAGCCCAACTATTAAGTGAACAAATGATTATAATCTGTCAGCAAGAGTTGTGTAGCTTTTCAATGTTTCGTTGTTCTTTAATGCATCCAATCTCTGTTTATCTTAAGAGTAGTTCCTTCTGTGCACTGAGTAGTCACCAAGGCTATTAATATTAATTAAACTATTAACTGACTTATCTTTAATTTCCTATTTTCAAAGAGCAGACTAAAATTAGGACTCAGTTTTTTCTGGTTCTTCACATAATGCCATGCTGATTTATTGCTTATACCAAGTATCCGTTACACTATCAATTACCACTAACTTCCCTAGACACACCTGAGAGGTAGAAATATGTATAAAGCTCAGTGTTTCCATAAATCGAGAAGTAGGTTATCCGGAACTTTAAAGAATACAAATGATGAGCCATTTCCTCCTTAGGGCTGGAGAAAATTGGCAAGAAAACCCAGAGACATATGAGGACAGCTTCTACAAAAGGAGCCTAGATAATGATAACTATGTTTTCACTGCTCCCTACTTTAACAGTAAGTATTGCTTTGGAACTCAGTTTTCTCAATTTTATGTTTTTTAAACAAATTATTTTTTACTATGTTCTCTTCCCCCAGTCAATATATTTTATGTTAACTGCTCAGAATAGTCATAATTAAGCCACAGCATATGCAAGGCATTAGGAAAATAGAAAAGAAACATCCATTTCGTTTAAGAGGTAAAATGCGTGCACAGCAAAGTCACCCAGTAATATAGAATGGCATATCTAGCAGGCATGCTTAATAAATAGAAACATATGTAGTTCATCCTTCATGTCACATCTGAAAATACATGAAAGAATGTTTAATTAACTAAATAGTTGATTAATTGCATTTTATTGGTATTAATTACATAAGGTAGCATTTGTAAAAATAATAATCCATCTCTTAAACAATTTTATCAGGTTCTTTAAAAAGAAAACTTTCTAATTTAATTCTCCTGAGCTCTGTTTGAGCATAGGTATTTTTTACTCTTGTTTTTACAAGTGACAAAACTGAAGTTTAGAGAATTTCAGTATTGTCCAAGGATTTTTAAAAGGAAAAGTAGTTTTATGAATCCAAAATCACTCTTTCTACTTTAATTTAGCAGCCTTTCCAATATTTGAGCATATGTAATAAAGCAGAGATTTGATGTTCATCTTTTATACATAGAAGATGAAATCAAGTTGAGTAAATCATGTTTCTAAATCAATAGAGATCAACTCATATACATTTCAATTAACCTGGTATATAAAGGAAGATGAGAGAAAGAAAAGATGGCATGCCTTTTATAGGTTTTATGTGCTAGATTTTTTTTTTCTTTTTGATACCAGTGATTGAACCAAGGGACACTGGAACACTAAGCCACATCCCCAGTCCTTTTTATTTTTTATTTTGATGCAGGGTATGGCTAAGTTTCTTAGGATTTCACTAAATTTCTGACACTAGCTTTGAACTTGTGATCCTCTTGCCTCAACCTCCCAGGGATGCTGGGAGTATAGGAGTGTGCCACAATGCCTGGCTAGATGCTGGAATTTTTTACATAAAACACTATATTGTATCCATTGAAAGAAATTCGTTATTATGATTTATCTAGATTGTTTTGATTTTTATTTTTTAGAAAGTGGACCTGGTGCATATGAATCAGGCATTATGGTAAGCAAAGCTGTGGAAATTTCTATCCAAGGAAAACTTCTTAAACCTGCAGGTAAGCAAATATATACATATAAACATGACCAGAATTAAAAACATATAGTTAACTATAAAATTGGAGATAAAATCAACTTGATAGTATATCAAGTTGAAGAATTATGTTAATATGTTTTAAGCTTAGGCAATCACTTTAGTGTAATATATCAGAATTAGTATAATATATCAGAATTTCAAGTATAAAATATTAAACCTAAGATTGATCTATTGATCCTACTGGTCTCTCCTACTTTTACATGCAAAATTATGTGGTCAAGGGTGTAAATATTTTTGATAATTTAAACATAAAACATTAGGTTTCTATCACTGAGGTAAAAGATATATCATAGCTAATCTATACACTAGGTTACTATATATCTGATAAAGATAGGGTTCTATCACATGTGCAATAAAATATGGAAAATAACTTTTGATAAAATAATTGAGCAAAGAAAAACATTGTAAAACTCAGAATCTATGAGAATTGGAAGTGGGTAAATGCAATAAAGTGAAAACTATCTTTTGGTTTTTTCACTATGTGATTCAGTACTGTTTGAAGATTAGAAAGAGCATATATTAAACTTGGGCCAGATGGAAAAAGCAGGGAGATTGTTTTGCTGCTGCTGAGGGCATTTATACCCCATCACTGATTATACTTTATGAAATCACTCCCTCACTCATGCATTCACTTCTTCCTTGCTTCACTCTATCAGTTATTCTTTCGGCAGATGATTCACTTGCCCATGCATCCACTTATCTACCCACTCTGTCAACAGTCACATGCACTGGTACAATTAGAGCAGCCTCTTAAAATGTACCATTTGAATGACTTCATGTTTATGAAGCTATCCCTGACACTATTTTTTTTTAGCTTACAATATTTGTTAATTGGCCAGATTTTAGCTAACAAATAAAACTCTTCTATGAATATTAATTATATTTTATGGAATAGTTTAAGAGCTATTTACATTATTTCTTAATGAATACTCTAAGAAATACATCTTTATATTTCAAGCCAACATTTATTTGTTATTGTATAAACTGTTAAATGTGCTATTATAGCTAATTATGCCTTTAAATTAATCAAAATTATTTTTCAGTTGTTGGAATCAAAATTGATGTAAATTCTTGGATAGAGAATTTCACCAAAACCTCAATCAGGGATCCGGTAAGATAATTTCTAAAAATTTTAATGCTATATTTAATGTTCTAAAAATTCAACTTAGAAAAAAATATTCTTATACAATGAAAAAATACTTTTTAGTGCCACTGTACTAAAATAGAAATATGAATTCCTATTTTTTTGGAGAATTTTTTGTTTCAATTAATAATAAAAATATAGTTCAAATTTTATAACTTGAAATGCTACTATACATTTCAATTGATGTATTTTGGGATTTTTTTGGTACCATGGATTGAACTCAGGGGTTCTCGACCACTGAGTGAGCCACATCCCCAACCCTACTTTTGTGTCTCACTGAGTTGCTTAGTGCCTCACTGTTGCTGAGGCTGGCTTTGAGGTCACAATTCTCCTGCCTCAGCCTCCCAACAATTGATATCTTTTATAAAATTTTCTGTCAATGAATATCAAGCCCTGGTGATTTTGTTTTATTTTATTCTAGATAAATTATTCCAAAACTCTAATTATAAGTCATAATTAATATTAATTAATATTATTTAATATATTTAAAATCAACTTTTTTAAAAGTGTGAAATAATTGTATTTCTGTCTTTCAGTGTGCTGGTCCAGTTTGTGACTGCAAAAGAAACAGTGATGTAAGAAAACTCTTTAAAAATAAATTTAACTACTATATTTTATTGTGTTACTCTTTCTCACTAAGACTTTAATGATAAAAAGGATGCATGGATTTTTAATCATATGCTAAAAAATTCTGTGGAAATGTGAAGTAATGAATAGGTATATATTTGAATTTATATGCTTTTAATTCCTAATTTTATTTTATATTTTTCTTATTTGGCAGTGCTGAGTACTGAAGCCAGGGCCTTGTACATGCTAGGCAAGTGCTCTACCACTGAGTGATAAGCACTAATTTCTAACCAATAATGCTTTTTAAAATATTCATATAGTATGGGAAGGTTAAAAATGTCATGTTAGATTCTTTTTACATATTTGTCTTCAACTGTATTTCTGGATGGGAAATTTCTAAACAAAGCAATCTTTTGGTTCCCAATGCAGCAGTCTTCACTCATCTTCTGTACTTTCTCTGTATTTGTTCACACTATATATAATAATGGCAAACTTTTTAACTAAACCCACAGTTACATAGTTTGTTTCAAATTTTTATTTGTAAGGATTAGATTTCACATTTTCTTGTGTTACTCCCATTTCTTAAGAAATTGAAAAAGAAAATGTGGATGAACTATTCAAAAATCAAAGATGCTGCAAATATAATACATGATATTGGCAAGAATTGTAAAGAATGACAATTTCCACTATTTTCTTCTGGTCCTCTTATGTATGCCTGTATAGTACATCCACGGGAAACAGGGGTATTGTTCCTACTTCTGCAAAATTATAAGCCAATAATTTTAATTGTTCTTATAGCTTTCCCATTTTAGACTATTTAGTAGGTATATTTTAAAGCAAAGGTTTTAGCAAGGTACTTCCACATTAGGAAAATGTAATGTATTGTGTTCCTAAATGGTAAGCAATGTGTTTTTATTCATTAAAAATTATTGCCTTTCTCTGGGCAGAGTGGTGCAAGCTTATAATCGTAGTGGTGCCAGAAGCTGAGACAGGAGGATCACGAGTTCAAAGTCAGCCTCAGCAACTTAGCAAACCCTGTCTCAAAATAAAAAAATGGAAAGGTCTGGGGATGTTGCTCAGTGGTGAAGCACCTCTGGGTTCAATCCCTGATACAAAAAAAAATATATATATATATGTATTTTATATTTTATATTTTATAAAAATATTATATATACTTATATAGATAAAATACAAAAATGTGATATATATATATATATATATATATATATATATATATATATACACATACATACACATACACTTTCTTACTCTTAAACTGAGTGGTACATTTTCCTACATTTCAGGATAAATTTTTTTTTAACTCAGCCATGAGGATTTTGTTTTCTACTTTTAAATCTCTAATTATCCAACCAAATGCTTTCAGTACAAAAATATGAAACAATGACAATAGTTTATGCTTTCTTTTTTTATAATGTGTAGTTAGGTAGAGCTATTTTTTAATACTTTTTTAAAATTTATTTTTATGTGGTGCTGAGGATCAAAACCTGTGCTTCATGTGGTAGGCAAGCACTCTGCCACTGAGCCACAACCCCAGCCTGATTGCTTTCTTTTTAATCTGTGAAGTAAAGTGCTGGTTTTAGTCAGTTTTTCATTGCTGTGACCAAAAGAACTGACAAGAACAGTTAGAGAAGGAAAAATTTATTTCAGGCTCACAATTTCAGAGGTCTCAATCCATAGACAGCTCCTGAGGCCTGATATTAGGCAGAACATCGTTGCAGAAGAGTGTGGTGAAGGAAGGTGGCTCAGGACATCACACCAGGAAGCAGATATAGAGCTGCCCTCACCACAGACAAAATATAAACCCCAAAGGCATGCCTAATCCACCCAGCTACTCTAGCCACACTACCTGCTTACAGTTACCAAATTAATCCCTATCGGGAGATTAATACACTGATTAACACTCTCATAACACAATCATTTTGCCTCTAAACTCTCCTGCATTTTTTCACACATGAACTTTTGGGGGACACCTAATATCTAAACCATAACAGGAACTTATTTTTTAATTTTTTTTCTTCTCATAATATTAAATATGTATTTGAAGTGATGAAATAATTATATATTATCAAATATTTTTGTTTGTACAATTTCCTGGGTCATGTTTATGCCTTGAAGTAGAAAGATTAATTGGATATTTGGTGGAATGGATATTAAGGCCTGGTGATTTAATATCAGTATATGCATTCCCATACTTTAATCAGAATCTCCTATATGTATATGCTCAAGAAAAGATAGTTACTTGAATTTTTCTCCTATTTTTGTTGTTCTGATCATTTACAAATAAAGAAATAATGATAGTGCAGTCTTTAACTCTTTCTGCAATGTGTTGACTATTATTTTTATTTTGATAGGTAATGGATTGTGTGATTCTAGATGATGGTGGGTTTCTTTTGATGGCAAATCATGATGAATATACTAATCAGGTATGTAACTCAAGTAGGAGAGACAGGGTTTCTAATGCATAATGCATATTTCCATGATCAACATCACAAAACCCCTCCAAAAACTGCACAAATTTATGCATTGTTTTATTTCTTTCACATAAATTTTAAAATGCTTAAATAATGTAAACTATAATGCGTACATAATAAATGTAGCTTTTCTTTGTTTGCTAATTGTACTTTTTGTCACCAATAGTTATCATTAAAGACTTTAACATGATATGGACTTATTTTCAACTTTTAGAAATTTAGAAAATTTTTGCATATTAAATATTTATCAATTGATAACATCCACTTTAATATATGACTAGTTGGAAACTAGTTTCTAGTTCCAAATTTGCAGATTGGCATCATATAGGCTATTAGACTATTAGATTCACCCAAGAAATTCTCATTTTGAATTTATATTTCTGGTGCCCAAGCTCTTAGGGGCACAGGCACACTGTGGAGCTCTTGTGCTCTCTCTCTCTCTCTCACTCCTCCACCCTCACCCCTCTGCTTCTCCTTCTCTCTCCACACACACATCCAAAGATCTCTCTACACTGGACTATTTCTTGAGTGACAGTTGTTTCTTTGCTAGACCCGAATAGCTAGTGATTGCCCCTTTAGGTGAGTCTCTCCTCAGGTTCACTAAAGACCTTTTTCATGCTACTTATCACTTCCTGGAAGGCATTTGCTGAGTATTTCATTGTATTTATTTAAGGTGTATAACAAGATGCTTTGATACATGATTATTAATGCAGTCGATTATGTTAACATATTATCTGACATAGTTATCCATATGGGGAGGTGGGAAGAGCAACTAAGATCACATTTCCAGTATGCAACACAATATTATTAACTGTAGTCTTCAGTTGCACATTAGATCTCTAGGCCTTTTCAGCCTATATAATGCAACTCTGAACCATCTGACCCACATCTCCTAGTTTCCCAGGACCAATGCCATTCTACTCACCTAAGAGGCATTTTACTGTGACCTTGATGTATAATGATCTGTGTCCATTCTACCCACAAATTAAATAAACTCAGTAATGAGAATATTTAGTCTCATTTTGTTCTTTTCACATTGCCCCATGAAGGTTTCTCATTTGATTTTGTTTCTAAGCTCTTGTTTTGGCTCACAATGTCTTAGTAATATTTCTTTTCACTGTATTGATTCAGCTGTTCATGTTTGGCTTAAATTTGAAACTTTATTATGTTTTTCCTTTATCAGATTGGACGATTTTTTGGAGAGATTGATCCAAGTTTGATGAGACACCTGGTTAATATATCAGTTTATGCTTTTAACAAGTCTTATGATTATCAGTCAGTATGTGAGCCTGGTGCTGCACCAAAGCAGGGAGCAGGACATCGCTCGGTATATGTGGTCAGTATCATGCATGGGTGAATCAATTCCTTTCAATGGGACACAAGCGTAGACCAATGTAATGACATTTTTATTGTATTTTATAGCCATCAATAGCAGACATATTACAAATTGGCTGGTGGGCCACTGCTGCTGCCTGGTAAGTCAGATTTTTAGTTTCATTGGTAAAGAAAAAAAGTTTTGTTAAAATACTAAAGTATTTGATGAAATTATGAATTTTGTGACAGGTACATTATAGTAATTTTTCATTTCCTATAGCACATATTGGAAATATTTATAAAGAGTTGTTCTTAACTGATCATGTGAAATGTACAACTAATTTCTTCATATGAAAACAATGTTATACTCAGTCAAACTTCAGGTTCTTTAGAGACTTGGTTTCCAGTGGTTCTGAATCCAGCTTTATTTTTTTCTTATATTATACTTTGTTCCTTAAATTTCAGGTGCATGGACCTATGAAAGTCATTATTTTTCTTTAACATCCAACTTAGGCATTACATTGGTCCAACACATGACATGATGACAATTTTCTACCCTTTTACTATTATTAGTACAGGAACTGGCAGCATTTTAGTCATCATGTTGCTGAAATGAATTCAGTTTTGTTTCCACTGATTCTGTCTTCCTTCCTCCCACACCCACCACTGCACTGCTACCTAAAAGAGATATTTAAACTGTCTACTGAGACACTGTGGGGAGTCTGGAAGGTCACATTTCTTGTTCTTTAGTCCTAACCAGTCAAGTCACTGAACCACTTCTTGTGTCTAGGACTCATTATTTCTTTCTTTTCTTCCTTCTTTTTTTTTTTAATATTGTCTGTCACCCTACTATATTGTCTTAGCCTTATTCCTTATAGATTAATCTATATAATTCACTTGATATTCAGGTTTTCCCAGTTAAAAGTAAGTGGTCATATCATTCTATTGAAGTGACAAAGGATAATGTAGATTAAAAATTCTACTTTTTTCTAAAGAATGATATTTTTCAGTATGATAATATTTGTATATTAAGAATGTTTTCTATATCTCATATGGATTTGAAATACTTTATTATATTTTTTTGGCTCAGATTTACCCTGCTTTTTAAATGATTCTGTTCCAGATGATTCTGTACTTGATTTAGCTCAATTGTGTTTTATTATGAAGCAGAAATGTGCATATGCTGTTTGTATAATTTATATACATAATATTTCATGAATGTCACATTACATATGACAAATATATTCTTTTTTTTTTAATATTTTTTAGTTGTCAATGGATCTTTTATTTTATTCATTTATTTATATGTGGTGCTGAGGATCGAACCCAGTGCCTCACGCATGCTAGGCAAGCGCTCTACCACTGAGCCACATCCCAGCCCCGACAAATATATTCTTTGTCACAAATAGCTCACAAGTCCAATTCTGTGGAATAGACAAGGTCATTTTTGTTTCAACATTGTTTTAAAAGCCAAACAGAATATCCTAGACATAAAAACCTTTGTACTGAAATATTGACATTCTCCCTGTCAGAGTTACCAGTCCTGAACAGAAGTATTGCATCTTCAGCTTCTGTCACACATTTATATCTCCAACTTGGTTTCTGGCACATCTGTCTTCATGATTTCTTTTACAGATTTTTTTAAAGTTTCAGTTTTTTATATAATCTAAGAAATACTTATAGGGGAATGCTCCTATCCCTTTTCAATGAACAAACTCTTAAATTTTCCCAAACCAATGAAAAGGAAATATGTAATTGTATGCATGTATACTTGCAAAAATATTCATATTTTATTATAAATTTTGTAGTAATTATTCATTTTAAAAATGCAGGTCCATTCTCCAGCAGTTTCTCTTGAGTTTGACTTTTCCACGGCTCCTGGAAGCAGGTGTGTAAATGGTCAGATATTAACAACTACAAAATTTCTTTTCAGATGGCCTGGGTTCACTAAGCTCAGAGAGAATGTGTTTGTGTGTAAGAAAGAGGTCATCCATTTGTCACTTTGGTAGATTGAAACGTTTGTGAAAATTTCCCTAGTTTACATTGGCCTCTATTTTGCAGTACATTTATTTTATTGATACATATTGGGTACCTTTTATGGGCCATCAGGATAAATAGATCAATTGAAGCTTATGGCCGTACACATTAATTTTGCCCTGTAAGAAATGACTCTGGGAACTGACTAGTGTCCCCTCATGGTAGTGATCTTTGTTTTTTTTTTTAATGTTTTATTAGAGCTTTATGGTTATACATAGTAGATGGGTTCATCCCAACAAACGTGATCTTTGTTTTGACTCCCACAGTTGAGATGGAAGATGACGACTTTACTGCCTCCCTGTCAAAGCAGAGCTGCATAACGGAACAAACTCAGTATTTCTTCGATAATGACAGTAAATCATTCAGTGGTGTATTGGACTGTGGAAACTGTTCCAGGTATTTTGTTCCTTGATTTCACTAAGAAATTGCATTGACTTCCACAATCATTATAGAAAAGAATGGACTGTCATTGGAGTTAATTATGTCATTGTTTTAAGCTGAAATGTCAGTCATTATAAGCTTCAAAAATTTTAAAATTTTAAAGTTCTAAATATTATAAGTTGTAATTCTTAGCCAGGCATGATGGCGCAAGCCTGTAATCCCAGCACTTAGGGAGGCTGAGACAGGAGAATCGCGAATTCAAAGCCAGCCTCAGCAAGGGTGAGGAGCTAAGCAACTCAGTGAGACCCTGTCTCTACATAAAACACAAAATAGGGCTGGGGATGTGGCTCAGTGGGTGAGTGCTCCTGAGTTCAACCTCCAGTACCAAAAAAATAAAATAAAGTAAATAAGTTTTAATTATTTCAGCTTTAAAAATTAAATCATCAGGATAATTGCTTCTCTTTGTAGGCAAAACAGAAAATTTTAAATTTCATTTAAAAGAATTCATGCTTAAAATCTAACATAGAGAGAGTTAATTATATTAACTCTAATATAATTAACTTAAATTATATTAGTAGTTATAAGCCAAACATGGTTTCTTTTCATATAAGATAATTAACCAGGTTTTCAAAAATACAAGTCTGGGGTTTTCCTTTGCTTTGTTTTTACCCACTAGTTTTCTCTGACATGAAGAATTGTACATTATCTTTGACCTGAAACTGAAAAAACTGGGGATAAAATATCATTTCCTAAGGTCATGATTAATATTAGTATTCAGAAAACACCTTTAAAATTTTTTGCAAGGGATGAAGAATGTAATTGGTTATAATGGGAAAGAGAAGAAGGGAAGATGAGGACTTTAGAAGGTTTAAAAGGAAAGTGATAATCCATGCCATAGGATTCCTGAGAACCAAGCAGCCAGTCACAGCTTACAGAGCACAGAGTTGGGACACTTTATTTTTAGAGACAGAATGCAGGTTATTCCAGAAGAAATGTTAACAGAGGGTAGAGGAAATATGAGGTGGCAAGGTAATCTGAGATCGTGTAAGGGCTGAAATAGTTGCTAAGGGATTCAAAAAGGCAGTCTATAAAAGTTAAAATGATTTTTTAAAATCATGAATTTTAATAAACATGTTTAGCATGTTTTATGACTTAATTTTGGAAACTATGTCTAAGAAGGAGGTAGAAGGTGTGAATAAGAGAGGAATGAGAAGTCAAACATGAAATCAAAAAAAGCAGATCAACTTGTTCAGAACACTTTAAGCCATTAACTCCAGGAGATGGAGTTGTAGTAAGTGTTGTGTAGACATCAGAGTTTAGGGTTCTTGGATCTTTCATTAACTGAGGTCCTGTCATAACGTGTATCTCACAAACTAAGTTAATCCATAAGGTTATGATCAATATATATAGCCAAGACATTTAATCGAGTCATGGTTTTATTTGATTTGTTTTATGCTTGTGTCTCAACTTTAGTGGAGAAAAAGAAGTGAAATTCCACTTCTATGAAAAAATATGTTTCGGGAGGCTGAGGCAGGAGAACAGCAAGTTGAAAGCCAGCCTCAGCAATGGCGAGGCACTAAGCAACTCAGTGAGACCCTGACTCTACATAAAACACAAAATAAGGCTAGGGATGTGGTTCAGTGCTCGAGTGCCCCTAAGTCCAATCCCTGGTACCAAAAAAGAAAAAGTATGTAATCATAATGAAATTACTTTAGTGATATTTTGCCTTTTTACTTTGGTTGCACAGGAGCACAGATAAACCTTAAGGTATGGCTAAAACAGGATGGAATTTAAAGCCCTTGATTCTGTCTCTGTTCTGTCCAATGTAGGAATTACCAGCCAAGAGTGGCTATTTAAATTTTTATTAAAATGAAATAAAATTAATTAAATATTGTTCCTCAGTCACACGTGTCACATTTCAAATGCTCAATACTTTCTTGACTAAAGTATTCCCTACTGGACAGAGTAGAAAACATTTCTATCTCCACAGAAAGCTTGTTGAATATTATTGATCTAGTCTTTATTCTGTCCTTAGCTTGGAAAAGATGTTCAGTCACTTTTGTGCTCCTAGTTTTCTTACCTATAAAATAAGGCAACTTTGGTATGTTTTATAGGTCTATAAACATGGCAAATTAAATTTTTTCCCTAAGTTTCAACAATAGCTAGTAATGATTTTGCAATAAGTCTAACACTTTAAAATTGCCATCGTTTTTTAATATTTATTTGAGAGAGGTAACATATTCATGTTCATAAATAAGAGTGATAAGAGTGTGGTCATCTGTTTTCTAAAGTGACACTCATTCTGTTGTACTAATTTGTTACAGTGATATTTTGTGTTTCAAAGTCATATTTTGGCTTTCATTTTAATGTGACAGTCTTGAGAAACTTTTTCCCAAAAGCTACTTTTAATTTTATATGATACTTTAACATTTGTTTTTCAGAATCTTTCATGTAGAAAAGCTTATGAACACCAACTTAATATTCATAATGGTGGAGAGCAAAGGCACATGTCCTTGTGACACACGGCTGCTTATACAAGCTGAGCAGACTTGTATCCTTTGATGTCAGAGATGTTTAGAACAGAAAACCATCTTAATGATTTTATCTTTATCACATTGTTGATGATCATTAGAGTACTATGATCCCCCACAGGGGCAGAATGGTTCCCTCATCCAAAATGTGGTTGGAATCTCCAAACTGATTATGCTGTTCACACACCATTAAAATCCCTAGGTTATCAGTTTGATTGTGTTGCATGAGAGTGATGGCATAGATATCTCTTGCTTGCTTTGGGGAATGAACACATTTCATTGCACTTTAATTGTGTGGAAAAAAATGTTGCATTCCTTAACAAGTCTCTTTAGCGGATGGTCCAGACCCCTGTGATATGGTTAAACGACCCAGATACCGGAAAGGGCCTGAGGTCTGCTTCGATGACAATGTCCTGGTAAGACAGTGCTTTCACTGGATTAAAACATTATAAATTAATGGTCATTGTCCACAAGAACTTAAGGAAATAAGTTACAATTTAAACTCAAGCACAATGTCCTACCCATAGTTTTTCTCATTAGCATGATGTACTTGCTAGTAAACAGATTTTTCATTTCAGTAGTTTCCATGGTTAGCATAAACTTAATAGTTGCTTCTTTTCTCTGTCTTTCCCACAGAAATTGTACTTTCAAACACAACTCCAGTCAATTTACTAATTCAGGGTCACAAATTTGATGATTTTAAATACTTTCTGATGAATAAAACCTTCTAATGACTGTTACTTATGATGTATGTATTGCCTACCTTCATTTAGATTCAAATCCTGAAAATACAAGTTATTTTGATTATGATATTTATGTTAGTTTGTGTTTAGTCTTTACTCAATGTGTTTTGTTCCTTTGTTTTACACGGTTTTTTATTCTATCATATATTAGATTTGTACTATTTCTCTGGATTGCATTAATGCTTTTTTTCTATTATTTGAAATAGACCAGGTCAGTTATATAGGGTTAATTTGATTAAATACTACAAAGCATGTTTAATATGTTATGTAAAGATGATCATCACTATTTTTGCTATAATTCAAGTGTCTTTCTTTAATAAATACTATTCTGACTTACTGTGTATACAATCAACATACTTTTTTAAAATATTTTTTTAGTTGTAGATGAACATAATATCTCTATTTATTTTTATGTGGTGCTGAGGATCAAACCCAGTGCCTCACACATGCGAGGCAAGCACTCAACCGCTGAGCCACAACCCCAGCCCCCCAATCAACCTATTTTTAAAATGATGATGATGATGATGATGATGATTTTGGTACTGGGAATTAAACCTGGAAGCACTTTAATATTGAAATGCATTCCCAGACCTTTTTGAGACAGGATGTAAGATGGTAAGGTTGGCCTCAAATTTATGATCCTTCCTGCCTCACGCTCCCAAGTCACTGGGATTACAGACATATGCCACTTCATCCAGCTCAAGTTATTGACTTATTAGGAAACTCAAAAGCCATATAAAAATCTCTGTCCACTTAATGATTTTAAGTATAATATTCTATAATTCTGATTTTCAAGGTATGTGTCTGCAGTAAGTAGCTTGCACATACCAATGAGCATCCACATATGGAACATGAATTGGCTATTCTAATAGCAAGTCAGAACAGCTCTTGATTAATGTATATTTTTAGACTATTTACTTATTTGGAAGGTTTAGCTACTCATATGTATAGAGCCACATTTGTTCCACAGAGGGTAAGACATTTTCACAGACACATACTAGGTAACGACGTAATATTAATTAAAAATGGAACAAAGAAACAAAGTCATTGGTGAGGAATACAGCTAAAACTTCAAGATGGGTTAGCCAGTTTATCCCAGATACCTCTGTGAGGAGTTCTGACTGTTAATCTTGATAGGGAAGATGATTCAAAATTGTAACTGAGTTGTTCTTCAATTTTACCCTGTAAGACACATAAAATTTCAGACATGAGGACTTCCACTACTGTCTACTACACCTTCAGGATTCTTGCTCACATAGAATCATTCCTCAAAGGAAGATTTTTATGAGCCCAAGGATAGTGTCACTCTTTATGGAAACTTCACTCATCAATTATTTGTGACCAACTTTCAACAGTGCAAAGATAGTTTACTCAGATGAACTTTAAAAATGATATAAAAACCCTATGACAACATAATCTCTTCCAGGGGCTGTAACTTTTGATCAATGGATTAAAAATATTTGACTCAAAAATTTCCAACAATTCAAGTTCCCATAAATTGTGTATTGGGTTGTGTGTGAAAGTACAGCTCTTGCTCAGTAGCTTGGTGTGCTAATAATGTGTTTCTTTAGCAGTGGAATATTTTGGTAATGCTTATTTGCAATGGTCACTGTGAATCTGCTCTGGATGGAGGCTCACATTAACTGCTAATTGCCAGCAAATTGCATGAAATCTCATCTTGTATGTCTTCTTCTCTGTGTTTTCTTTCCTTTCCCTGTACTTGCTACTTTGCCCGTTATTAATAGGATCAACTTATATGCACAACGAGTCGTGCCTGTACCATGATGTCAGCTCCTATCTTCATTTTACTGCAAGTTTTCATGTGGTGTGGATGGTCAGTCACTTTCTCTAATTTTTCTTTTTGTTTTTCACTTGAAATTTTAGAAAATAACCCATATTCCTAAATCCTGTATAAATGTGCTGAAACAAGGTTATTAAAATTCTAGTACTAATACTGATTTGTTAATTGCCGATTTCTAATGGTGCCTAAGTTTCTCATCCTAAACAGAACATAGCAGATTCCTATATTTATTTTAAAATCATTTTATCATAATGTTTTTGTATAAAAATTATCACTGTGTACAAAAATGTATACAGGCTTCATAATTTCATACATTTACTAAAGAGAAATACCTAATAGCAACTAATTTATATTTTTAAAATTCTAGCATGAAATTAATTCTAATTTTCTTATCAGCTGGTTTAATTAACTTTCTAGGGTTTTGTTCCCCAAATATTGATATTTTTATTGAAATAAGTGTTTCTAATTTCTGTTTATTTAATTAAATATTACTGATATTAAACCAAAATTATTATTTTTACTAAGCTTTAGAGTAATTTTGGAATTGTAGAAGCAATACTGATAAGCAGGTGTTTGGGGGATGCATTTGTATTCAGTGTTCTATTTATTGTTACACAGTTTCATTTCTGATGCTCTGGAATAATCATGTGCTACTAGAGCAACTTCTGTTGTATTCTTTCTTCATTGGTCTCTAGGTATTCATTGATTAGGAAACCACTAGATGGAGATATGACCATTACTAAGAATGCAATGAGCTCCTGGGGGTTGGGGGACTACAGTAGTAGAGGGAGTCTCAGAAAATAGCCTGATTTGTTCTGAGATAATAAGATAATCATTGTCATAAAAAAAGATTCCAAGTCAAAGGTATTTTAGCCAGTTTTATTAATTAAAATAAAAAACTCAAAGTAAATAATCCCTCTTCATACACACTATCTTGATATATAGGCAGCCATTTGAAATATAACTTTATCAAATCCCTTAAAGAGGTACATAATCAACCAATTAACCAAGAAAAGTGTAATAGAATTATATGCTTCTACAGTTACCCCTATTTCTGGTTAAAAGAGAAAAGAAGAAACTAGAGCATAAGGTTATAAAATCATTGTACTCTATACATGAGGAATAGTATAAAAATAATATTTTCATCTTTGATTCAAAGTTTGTCTTAGTCACAAAATTTTAGGCAAGATTTCTAGGTTATCTGACATAAAAATGCATTATTACTGCTTTTTTGTTAGCACTACCATATTGAATGAAAATATTCTATAAAACAAAATGTTCTCAAAAATAGCAATATTAATGTCTCCCAAGTGACATAATGGTTAAATACATACAAGAGATGGACAATAACATTGATAAATTGTTATCAGCCACCTGTCTGCGTAAGAAATAAGCGAGTGATGGAAAAAGGAATTCTATGCAGTTTGATCAAACTGGGAAGAAGCAACTAGATTGTCTCCTTCACAGTCTCACAGAAACAGATAAAATTTATAGAAATAAAAGTCAGTTGAATATATATATGTAGATTTAGCCTGTGCTACAGTGGCTCAGGAGGGGCTGATCTCCACTTTCAGCTTTCTTGACCTCCTAGGAAGGGGAAGGCAGCCCTAGCCCCTCAGCTTCCATTCCCAGTATGAGGAAGTTGTTCTCAATTTGAGAGAGGCCTCCAACTTCATAGAAAGTCTGCTTCAAACTCATGCAGTACACAAGTGTTCACTTATCAAAATATATGTATTTGTTAATTTTATATATTTTAATTCAGCAATAACACTGAGATGGTGATACCCAAGGTATTTATAGAATTCATCACCGGGTAGTGAAATTAGAGCATTAATTTTACTCACTTTTTCTACAGTGAGTGCAAATTACTTTGACTTTTTTCTACATAAATTTTATTACCAGAAAAAAAAGGTTAAGAAAATTGAATTTTATTTGCTTAGCAAACAAAATATTTGAGTATACTTGGTTTCTTGAGACACCTGCCTTCCAAGACAGAATGCTTGTAGTACAGTTTTATAGCCAAACGTATGTAACAGCATAAGGTAAACACATGCCAGCTGAATATAGATAGACTCTTTTTGGAACATGTAAAAGAAAGGTTCTTGTATTCTGAAAAATCAAAAAAAGATACAGATTGTGGGTATACAATTATGAAGCTCCATACTATGAGGACTTCCTTAAAACACAAGCGTTCAAATGAGACCTTTTGGCAGGGGTTTTATGAAGATTTAAGTGGTAAACAACAACAAAAACAAAAAGTAAATAAAGCTCAAGATGTTAATTAAAGCAGAAAACAAGCCAATAATCTATCCATTAAGAAAGTTTTATTTTACATAAACCCACTTTATAAAAGGATGCTACTGGGTATGAATATGCATAAATATATCTGTGTATATGTTTATTAATCTTTCTACATTTAAAACAGAGTTCAACAAATACTACCAATCTCATGGGTTAATGTAGTAAAGGTGATAAAAAGCTATGTAGAAAGACAGCTTATATGTTATGAGCATTATTACTATCAAAGGATTTAATGTATAGTATCTATCTACCTTAAAAATTTTAGCATAAATTTTCTTTGGAGCTGCTAGGATGACTTTAGTTCAGACTTACCTGAACTCAAAACTTAGCCATTAATTCAGAAAAAAGTAAAATGTCCTTACTGAAACACTTTATTTAAATAGATTAAAATTCTGTTATTTGTGCAATTAGTTGTCCCAGGTTCTGGTTATGGAAAGAAGGCACAGAAGGATTTAGCAATACCTGTATGACAATAGCAATTTGAAGAGATTTTTAGCTACTAGTTTGCATGGTCTTAAGAATTATCTTTCTTTCAATGAGTTATGGAGAAGGAAAATAAAGAATTCTCAGGTAACACATTATTAATAGTCTTTTGAGAGAAGTCCCATATGAGAAGTCTAGTGAAAATTAATCTTACTTAAATATATATATATATATGTATATATAGACAAAATCTTTTTTCTATTTTAATGTTAAACTGAAATAAGGTACCAAGTTGTTATTTTCTACTAAAATTATCTATCTTTTTAAAATGATACTGATTAATGTGATCAGGTGTCAGTGGAATTTTAGCCTCTAAAGACAGAAAATGCTATGTTTGCTCCCATAATCCGTGCATTTGTAATTTAAAAAATGTTTTCAAACATGTATCTCATACTTCTATATCATAATGGTTGTTCTTAGTGCATGTGATTGCAGCATGCAAAACATGATCATCAAATTAAGGGATCAGATTTTTTCAGTGTGAATCAACATACAGACTACAGGGACTCCAAATAATTTATGTAACCTACCACCTCCAAAATTGACAGACATCTTTTCATCACATGGAGGAAATGAGGGGAAAAAATGTATGTATATATGCACGCACACACACAATGAAGTAGGAGCCAGATAGCATAATACATTTCTAGAATATAAAGATATGTTTTATATTCATAAGAATTTCCTCAACCAAATACATCTTTTACACGTAAATGAGTTGTATGTGTACAACATTTTTTAATACTTTGACAGAATTGCAGAGTACTCCTAGCTAAGTGACAATTAGGCCTCCTTTTAAGTTATACTTTATATCTGTGGCCTTTTTAACCAATCAGTGTGTGTACTGTTTCATTGGTATCTACTATCATTTATCAAATGGTACACACCTACTGTGTATCATGCCACTCTTGTATGTGTGAGATACTTAGGGAGATAATATATCTCCACTCATGTACACATATGATTTTTTTAAATCTGAAATTTGGATGTAACAAGTACCCCGTTTTCTATGTGGTTACTCTAACCTGGAGGGAACAGTACCTGAACAAAAAAGAGCAGTGCAAAGGCCCTGAGATAGTACGTGCTGAGCCCAATGCAGAGAATGATAGTGTTTTAGGAGCAGAGTGAGGAAAGGAGAGGAATGTGGGAAGATGCACGGGCAGCCAGACTCCTGACCCACAAAAGACTTTGTAGGCCTTGGTAAAGAATTTGGATTTTGTTTTGAGAGTGATGGGGAATTTCAAGCAAGATATGAAAGGATTTGAGATATGGTTTTAAGAAGAAGCCTTGTTGGGGAAGGGATTGTAAAACGGCAGAGTAGAAGCAAGGAGACAAGGAACGCAGCTTTTGCAGGAGCATAGCAGTGACTGGAAACTGAGATAGTGAGAGTAGAGTGGGTGGGGATGTATTTTGGAGGGAGAACCTAGTAGTCATGCTGATGGATGCATTTAAGAAAAAGAGGAATCTCAGATGACTGGGAATCTTTAGCCTGATCTACTCTTTTGGTCAGCTTTTTCATTCCTGTGACTACAAGAACTGACCATAATAATTTTAGGGGAGGAAAAGTGTATCTAGGGGCTCACAGATTCAGAAGTCTCATTCCATAGACAGTCGTCTTCATTCCTCAGGGCTCAAGGTCAGGCAGGACAATGTAGTGGAAGAGTATGGTGGGGGGAAATAGCTCACATGATGATCAGGCAGCAGAGAGAGACTGCACTCACCAGATACCAAATATATACCCCAAAGGCATGCCCACAGGGACCCACCTCCTCCAGCCACACCCTATCTGCCTTTAGCTACCACTCAATTAATCCCATCAGGATTGGTTCACTGATTGGGTTAAGGCTTTCATAACCCATTTCTCCTCTAAACCTTCTTTCATTGTCTCACACATGAGCTTTTGGGGGCTACCTCACATCCAACCGTAATGTCTACCATTCTTAGAGTGCCATTTACTGCTACTCAGAAGAATAACATTTGAGCAGTAGTTAAGCTTGAAATCTCCATGACACACATAAGAGAAGAGGTGGTAATGGGGACATCAGAGGAGAATGTAGAGCAGAGGATATAAAAGTGTGAGTCATTAGCATAGAAGTCAAGTATCAATAGAGAACTAACCCCTGGGAAAGTCTAACATGTAGAGAACATGAAGAGAAGGAAAGGACAGACACCAAAGAGAGTAAGACTAACCACAAACAAGTTTCCACAAAAAACAGAAGAGGGCATAAGCCAAAGACATGTGGCAAAACATGTCCACACAGGAATATTATATATAGTCCTCATGCTGTCTGACGTTTCCGGAGCATTGGACAAAGAATTATTTTATGATTCTATTTGCGTTTGGGAAATACTTTTGAAAGTTAAAATTTTCCTTTATAGATTCTTTTCTCTCAGCCTTCTCTTTAACAACTGAATAAAACAAGTTGCACCCTTCAGATACAATTCAAGAAAGAAATTATATTTATTACCAAGTGGCAGGCACTTCGTTTATTCTCATAAACAAAAACAACAACAAAGTTCTTAATTCTTGAGAGCTTAGAATCTTTGTAAAATAATAAAGAAAGAAAAAAGAAAATGCTTTGGTTCATTCTTTTATATAACCTATCATTTTGAACCTTCAATTAGTGAATTCTTAATAGATGTTTATGGCAACAATTAGACGTGAGTTTTTTGTTTTTTTTTTTTAGTGAAGTTCACTACATTAAAATGTATTAAAAGATGTAGGAAATATACAGAATATAGAACCCAGGAATAAAAGGTGAAGAAGTTTGTACTACTAGAGAACCAAATAAGCCACCAATATACTGTGGAGAATCCAAGTAGGTGTAGTCATTGCTAATATTTCATGGTTCTCCAAACAAGGCAGTCCTCTCTTTCTAGTTTATCTTTTTTGGATGTAAGTTTTCAGAATGTCCTTTTATTATTTGTGGTTCAAAAATGTTATTTTCCATTTTGCTTTAATTCTTAATGAAGGTTCAGGTACAACATAGACAACATATATTCCCCTTAGAAACTGGACATAAGAAATATGGGAAATGGAATTTTATTTCTTAAATTTACTCACTTTTCCTTATAGAGCACAGTTGCTAAAATCATTATCCTTGGGAATGACAGAATGTTGTTAATTTTTTTTTATTTCTTGCCTCCATAACTATATTGGATTTTTGGTACCATGACAGAATATTTTTTATTTAAAAATGGGTATGTTTCTGAAAACAGCATTATTATTTTCTTTTCACAATCATCAGCATCTACAACTAAAACTTTAAAGCATTTGTCAAATGGTTCTAGGGAAATTGCTTTACCTAACATCGCTGAACAATAAAATCTAGGTGAATGTTATTTATATGGATTCTACTTAGAGCAATTTCACAAGGTGAGTTCAAAGTGAACTACATATGGGTTACTCTGAAAGATGCCCTACTAAATGTTTTTCAAGATTTTATTTTTTTCCTTTCTTTCTCACAGGAGGACTATACCGACTGTGGTGGAGTTTCTGGATTAAATCCCTCCCTGTGGTCTATCTTTGGACTCCAGTTCCTACTACTTTGGCTGGTATCTGGCAGCAGACGCTACCTATTGTGACCTAAAACCAAAAGCAGCATAAGTCAAGTCCAGACCCTGCCAACACATGAGCCCTCAATTACATTAAAATAGGGTCAACTGTCCAATCAGCAGAACATTAGTTGGGCCTGTACCATGCGTAACTCTAAGGCACAGATTCATAAGGCACCCACTGGCTGCATGTCAGGGTGTCAGACCCTTAAACTTGTGTGAATGCTGCATCATCTATGTATAACATCAAAGCAAAATTCTATATGTGCTCTATTGGAAAATTTGGGAGTTTGTTGCTTTGTTGGTGATTACATGTAAAAGGGCTCCCCATGCAATTGTTTATGAATCCTAAGAAATGTCTTGATTTTGACCTAGAATTTCAACTTGCTGCAATTTTACGAAGAAAATCTCTAGGGGTGGGGGGAGTTATTTTTGCCTTCACTTATTCTTCTGTTCAGAATTCCTGCTTTGGGTAGTTAGAGAAGGATGGCAGGAAAGAGTAGTAACATTGATCTAAACTGTTGAAATATAAAAAAATGACTAATTTTCTACCAAAAATTAGCCATGAATAAAATGCCTTATGAAGAATGACTTCTCTGCCAAAAACAAAACACAATTGATGACCAATTAAATTTTGGTGGGGTAATAAATTGATGGTTTGACAATGTTAACTGAGAAACTATCAAACTAAAGGTGCTTGCAGGTGAAATTTGAACATGTGACGCATTTCCTCATAAATGTAAGCCCTTAAATGCTTTGACGTAATGTCCTTTTGTTCACAGTACAGTTATGTAGTGCTAGCCAGATATTTAAAAATGCTCTAAGAAAAGCTTGTTGGGGGGAGGGGAATGTTTTTCTTGTGACAAATGAACTTGGGTTACCAAGGGTATTTTGCATGATGCTGCTGCTATTTTAACTTTTTGGTTTTTCTCTTACTGTAGAGTGTAGTCCATTGAAAAGTTAACTGAGTGACATTATTGTCATGTAAGAATCTGAACCTTGCGGTGTAAATGCACTTAAGTCATCTTTAAAAACATTGTTAAACTACTCTGAATATACTGTGCAATGTAAATGCTGAATGACTGGGTCAGGTAAACGGTGAAATGAGAAATAATGGATTTTATACAGATTCGTGCTTTTGCCTGAAAACCTATGTACAGATATTTTAAGTACATAAATCAGATTTAACACATTTATTTTTTGAAAAGTACATATATGTTCTCAATGAAGATTCATCCTAGGTTTCCTCTTTGTTCATTTCAATAGTAGCATATACAATCTCAAAATTGCTGCTGCTGCTGCTTCTGTCCCTCCATTTTAAATGATATAATCATTTAACCAATGGTTCCATGGAATTTGGTGAGGGTTTTACAATAATCTGAACAAATAGGAAACCTTGAATCTATATGTATGCACATGAACACTTGATTGTGAATAAAATTTGTTTTTATACAACCTCATTGGTGAAAATGGTTAGTGTAGTAAATTGGATATTTCATTATAGATTATATAGTAGCAAAATATTATTTATGCTTTTAAATTATTTTCAGGAATAAACAGTATTTGAAGAAAGGATAAAAACAATGAATGTGTAATTCTAGGAATAGTGAATAATTTTATTGAAGGCTGAAAGTATAAAGATATTTTTATGATAAAATGCATTTGTTTTCCAAACATGCCAAATATTGGTGTGTGTATATGCTGGAAATTTTCTTATATATCATTTTAAAGTCAAAATTATTTACATTATCCAGCATGCTTTAATATGTTCCACATATCAACAATATAACCAATTCTTTAGTAATGTTTAAAAGATATATTTGTTTTTAGTTTTGCATACATTTGTAACTCCCTCCTATACCTGATAGATCCTAAGTACCGTTCATGTATATTTCCTTATTTAAGATTTTTTTTTAATTTAAAATGGGGGGGAGGGAGAAATAGAATCACTTTGCCAACTATTATTCTAAGAATTGACATCAGTTACCATTTCTAACACATTGTTGTGATTTTGTAGTCCATTCATAACTGGTATTGACATTTTAGAAAACACCAAAGTGATTTAAAATATTCGTAATGATAAGTTTAAATCATGTTGTTTGTTAATGAACTATTTAAAACTTATTAACTTTTGCTAGACCATTTTAAATCATGAAAGTGTTGGAAAGGGAATATCAAAATATAATACTGTTAGTTTGTGTCTATAAATAACGCACATTAAAACAATTGAATTGCTTCCAGCATACAACAAAACTACCTTAAAATCATTTTCAAATTCTGTTAAATATATCTTCATAGTTAATGTCACTTATATAGTCTGTTTTCATCAACTGCATTATTCTTGTATTGATCACAGTTAAACTTGGCATCTAGTGGCAGGGCCCTATTTGATTATAAAACTATGACGTGACAGCCATACACATGGTAACAAATTGGGTAAGAACATGCTCTCCAACTAAAAACTGTCTTCGTGATGTAGCAGTCTTCTGCTTTTAGCATGCTTTTGTTGTTGTTGTTGTTAAAAGACAGTGACATTCATCCCATTAAATTATTATGTTAAATTTTCTATTTTTCTGTGAACTCTGTCCATAAGAACTTAGATTTTTTTTCTGGTATTAGTATTGACTTCCAAAGACTGAACAGTTTAAAAGATCAATAAAAAGCTTTGTAAGCTTCTTTTCTAACTTATTTAATTTTTAGTATATTCATGTAGTTTAATGTAGTTTGTCACTAAAACAAAGTAAAAAAGAAAGTCTTGCTTTGGTGTTGCAGAACAAGAATTTTGCATTACTGGTTTCTTTATCTTTTCTTCATTTGAACAACCAGCATTACTGCCAAACACCAATCGTGGTCCATATTTGTAACGAGTTTTTAACATGACATAGTTAGCAAGTTTGATCGAAAAGATATTTAGGTCCTGGGCCTATAAGATTTTAGTATGATCTTTTTTCATGTTTCTAATGCTTGAGGCATTCTTGCTTAACTTGGAGAAAAACAAAACAGTGTTGCTGCCATTTGTAAGTTTTCCTATTTATAATATTCTTTTATTGACCTTCAAACTGGCCTTATGGGGTTCAAATAGGCAGTATCCCTTTTAAGTGACCTTTGCAACCCAAGTGTTACTTGCTTATTTGATGCTCTCTTGTATTTTACATCTTATTTAAATCTTTGTCTTGTCTTCAACAAAGCGAAATTCTGTGTCTTAATTTAAAATTCTTAAGCTATTCCATTAACCATATTAGTTGACATTAAAAATCTCTAAAGGTATAGCATCTGACCTAGGGCGAAAAAATGTATTTTTTTGCTTTTTCAATTGCCCAAATCACCACTATTTCATTATTGTCTGGAACTTCCATTGTTTTCCATAGCAGAATGTTAATATTGTTAATATCCACTGTACATTTCTGTAAAGAGCAAATAAAAAGTATCAAGAATTTAAAAATTCCAGAACTTTGAAGAATTACACTGTCCTTACCAATGGTTACATCTACCTTTTAAGTTCATATAAAAGAAATTATCTCAAATTCCACTGAGACTAATGAGATACTGTCTTGTATAGATGCCAACCGAGTTTACAGTGTGACCTGGCAAAATTATCTTTTTTGTTGTGTTGTGTGATTGTTGGATCATGCTTTTAGGGAAACTTTTAATGAAACGCCCAGTGTGCATCCATGCAAAAGACCAAGTGGCTTTTGTGAACAATAGCTCTTTTCTCCCCTTTATTATGTTCTCTTGACACTTTTGTGGAAATTAACTAGCCTGATAAAAACATTTTGTAAAAATTTGTATAATACTGTTATAAAAATATTTATAATCCCAGAAAATGTTGTGTTAAATCTTGTGCAAAAACAGTATATTCAGAATAAAAGTTTATCATTTAAAGTCACCACACAGCTTGGATTATTTGCTTTTTGTTTTAAGATTCAGTTGAAAAAGACAGAGACCTCTGTTATAAATGTATTTTAGGGAAGCAGGTGTTCTAGTGATAAGGATTCTGGATTTGGGAAATAAAATTTAGGATTATGAAAGTGTTTTTTACAGTTAAAAACATGCTTGCAACTTTTCTTAAAAACTTTTTTAAGAAAAAAAGTTTTTTAAATTTTTTCATCTGTTTTAATTCATTATACATGATAGCAGAATGCATTTTGATTCATTATACACAAATGGAACACAACTTTTCATTTCTCTGGTTGTACACAATGTAGAGTCACGCCACATGTGCAATCATACGTATACCTAGTGTAATGATGTTCATCTCATTCCAAATACCAAACTCCCTCACTTGTGCCTTCTCCATGAAGGTCATTTAGGAACTTAATATTAAATCAGACTTTGGACTACTATTGTGAAAAAAATTTCCTAGGCAAAATTAATGTTTCATTTCTCAAAGACCTTGAGACATAGTTTGAAAGAAATTAGAATAGCTGAAATATGCATATCTTTTATACACCTAACATTTAAATATTCCTAGCAATTTTATAGCAAAAACAGCTGAAACAATGGAGTGTAACATAAGAAATTTTATAAAGAAGCTGAGTGAGGTTCCTTTTATATTTACAACAGTTCCCTCCTCCTCATACTCACCTAATAAAGTCTTGGGCCCGACATCATGTGGAATCCAGCATAACGTAAGCCTACCTGGCTTTTACTTTCTGAAGAATACCACAAACTAGAACAAAATACCTAGGTCCTTATCTTTTATTTATTTTGTGGTTCCCAGGTCTTCATACATGCTGGACAAGCCCTATATCCCCAGCCATTGACCCCCATATCTGATAGATAAAGTCATTTTAAAAGAAAAAAATACTTAAAAATATAAAGTAGATAGTATTGGTTTTCTGAACATCTGGCTTCATTCTGTATCAATGTATCTTCTCAATCATGTAACTCCCCAGAGATCCTCATTTCCTCCATCAATCTTATTGACTCCATCCCCACCTCTTCCCATGGTCCCTAGCTTCATCAGTTTGTCTTTATCAAGCATATTCAGTCTCATTACTTTGCAGCCTTTTTGTCCCCCTCTATCTGCAAATGCATTCAGAATACCTCTATTTAAAATAAGCAGAACAAACATCCCATTAATCCTATCTTCCTAGATTTATAAATCTAGGATTAAAGTACTCACATGTACATCCATGAATACATATGTGGTAGTGTTTTCTCTTTGCATTATACTCAATAAGGCCTTAGAATTTTGGATCTGTAAGGAACATTATCTGTGACCTCTAGTTTTATACTACTGAAAATTTTTAATTATTGGCAATAAATAACAAAATCAAGGTCTTGAGTGTTTGATTCCTGAAACCTAAACCACTCCTTTATGATAGTGGTTCCATACACCAGCTCAGCAGCATGGTGAACTAAAGACAATGTATAGACTGGAGAAAAATTGGAGCAAGATTGCTAACTTTTGCTTGAAAGGACTTCTCTTTTCCAGATATTCTCTTTCTCATAATTATTTAAGAAAAAGTGACGTTTCTTTGTGAAAGTATGGTATAATTGATTCTCACTACTTTAAACAACAAAATAAAGTATTAGTGCAGGGTGTGCTCTGGTAATCCCAGTGACATCGGAAAATAAGGCAGGAGCACTGCAAGTTCAAGGCCAGGCTCAGCAACTTAGAGGGGTCCCAATTTAGTGAGACCCTGTCTCAAAATTAAAAAAAAAAAAAAATGAAAAGGACTAGGCTCTCAGCTCAGTGATAAATCATTCCTGGGTTTAATCCCCAGGACCATAAATAAAGTGTTAGCAAATTTATGTAATTTGTCCTTATCTCTGCTCCCTTCTCCCTTTTTCATTTATAGTTATCCTTATCCATAAAATTTCTAAACCCAGTAACTACTACCCTAGACCTCACTGTTAAGACCATGTAGCCAAGTGATAACTATAATCCAATGATTACATACGGACTCTGACTTCATCACTTACTAGCTATGAACCATGAACATGTTATATAATGTCGCTAAGTCTCAATTTCCTTATCCCCCAAACTATAAATAATATCTACATTGTAGAACTGTCATGACAATTAAGTGATATGATTGATGTAAAGCACTTAGTACAGGGCCCAGCACTGCATAAGCACATAATGATGCCATTTATTAGCACTATGAATGCTTACCATTACATTCATCTTCTTGATCATCACAATCTTGTGCTGGAGCCCTAAATATTCTAACCATATGTACCATTAGTGTGTTATCTAAAACAGTCATTCCTTATTCACCTGAAATGTTAGAAGTAGAGACTTGCACAAGATAAAAATAGTACTTTCCCTTATGGAACTATTGGCTAAGAATATTGAAAATTGAATAAGCACAATAGCATAAGTAGTACTATGGTATAGGAAATAAATAAGAGTTTACAGAAGTGCACCCCATCAAGACTCAACTGGCTAGAGAGGATTCCCACAAAGTAAACCGAGGGAAGCACTGATACAAATAGAGGAATGTGTGTGAAAGCCAAGAGACATGCAAGGAACTGGAAGTAGCTAAATGACAATTCAGCATGGCTGGAGGGCTGGATGAGGAGTGGAAGATGGGGCTGAGGAAACCAAGAGCCAGAGCCAGGACTGCTCCTGGATTACACGGCTATCTAGGTATTTAGAAACCACTGAAGATTTGTATGCAGAAAACAGTTTGATCATGGTTGCATTTCCAGACAACCATGCTGTGGAATATGAGCTGTTGATAGAAAAACACCTACAAAAAGAATATCAACTAAGAGATTAAGATGAGAAAATCTTGTTAACCAATTTTTGAAATATTTAGAAGAGAAAAAAGAAGTGACTGCATGATTCACAGGGTATTTTTTGTTTTGTTTTGCAAAAAAGGAACAAACTTAGAATTTCTTTCAGGGTTCTGAAGTTTTTGGGGTTAGTGGAGCAATCCCCAACTGTAAATGCAAGTTATTTCTGAATTGTACTTTATAAAAACCTATCCAAATGATGGTTATTGGTTCAATTTTAATTGAACACATTTTTCAAACATACTCTGATTCCAACTCAACTATGATCTTCAGGGCTTTTTATTTATTTATTTGTCTAGATTATACAGCTGCACATACCTAATAAAGTTCTCATTTATTGTAGTTAATGATCAGAACCACTATTAGAATAGTAAAAACAGGACATTCTATTCCTATTTCAGTCATACTAATATCAAAAGTCTCACATAGTTAAACTAAGATTTCTTTATATTATCAGAGAACCTTTGCAATTAGGTTCATTCTTACAGTAAATAGTACCTACTGTCAGAATAAGGTGAGAAAGTGCTATTGACAATCCAATTTCTTTATATATTATTTAATTAAATAATGACTATTAATAAAATTGAAAGCTAATCAAGACTTTTAAAGACCCACTTAAAAGATAAATGCCTCGGATTAACTTTAGACTGCCTGTTCATCCTGTTCCACTGGACTGCAAATGACTGAGACCGAGAGAGATCATTTGGTACATGGTAGAAATTCCAGGCTCTGCCACCAGATTAGGGATCCACATTCCAGCTACCCCAACTTGACATATTATGTGACATCTCTAACTTTCTATGCCTTGTCTGTCTGATTTATTCTGTCCACTCAATAAATATTTGTAATAGTCACTGTCTAATAAAGCTTTTACTTCTTACTTTAGGAACTCTATCATTCTGATGCTGCAGGTTTCAGGAATACCTAGAGAAGCTTCATATTATGTAACACATTTGTCAGAACTTTACAATTTTCATTCTGCTGACATGTTGAAAAACCCAAAAGTAGCACAAGCTATAGGAAAGTACAAAGAAAATATTCATCTGAATAGGGTATAAATAAGCATACTGTGACTAATTCTAACAAAGCACTACGCAATAAAAAATGCTTGGGAACAAAGCGCTGATGGCAGGCAAAAAAGAACCCGCTGGAAACTGAGATGGTTTTAGTGACTGAGCTGGGGAAAAGGTAGATGGAAGATTCATACTGTCATGGGTGTCTTCATCCGAATGTCAGAAACAATTAGACATCTGGAGCACCTCAGATAGAGCTGAAATAATGGTAAGGCAGCGATGATGTTAGCTCTGGGAGAATGTTTGACTTCAGCTAAGAGCTTGATGGTGAAAAAGAAGGAACTTCCTTTTACTGTCAGGACTGTGTAAGTTTCTCTCAACCAAAATTCATTCCCTCATTCATTTTCTTGTTTTATCATAAAACAGAAATTCAGCCGAAATTTTTCTGAGCACATTTGCCACTTACTCTCCCAACATTAATTCTTGATCTCCTGAAACGTCATCTTTCCTCTAAAACTGCTCTTGATGACCACTTAGTTATTCGTTCCAGTCTCACTGTGTTCTATCAACTTCCTTCTTCCTAAAGCTTGGACTACACTGCATTCCATGTTTCACTGTCTTCTCACTCTCCTCCTCTATTTCTTTTCCTGCTCAAGATCTTGCAACTCATCCGTTCCTTCAATATTGATATTTAGAAAGTACAGAACCAAAGGTAAAACTTATCTCAATCTATAATTCTTTGACCATCTGATTTTATTAAATTTCATGACTTCTTATCTGCTATTGGGTGCAAATTTCTAATTGGCATTGGATAATTAGACCTAGGTGTCTTAAATATATTTCACATTTAACATGCCAAGAAAATTACTACCATCCATTTCTCAGAATATATCTTTTTTGTTTTCTTCATCTCAGGACCTAGGCAGAGGTACAAAGCCAAGTAAGCTAGAAACTTGGTGTCATTTTCAAATTCTTACTAATCTACCTCTTAAAACCCTTTTTATTCCTCACTGCTTCCCATGTCTAGTATTACTTTCTTGCTTCAGAGTTTTGACAACTCTTGCACTATTTAAATGGTTCCCAAGTGGTTTCCCTACTTTTGGTTTCTTTGCACTGCAATTCATCCTCCATGCTACTCATTTTTCTAAAATTTACCTCCGATCACATCTTCCTGTTTAAAAACATTCTGTGACTCCCTGTTGCCTATAAAACAAAATATAAGTGCCTTAGGAGGACACAAGATACCAGTTAGAAGCTGTCCTCTGACTAAATATGACTTCATGTCTCCCTCAATCCCATCACAACACCAATTTTAACTCAAACCTTACCACATTACCTAAAATTCTCCAAGTTGATACACTAATTTGTGATTCAGTGCCTGAACACGATTCCCACAAGGCTTTCTCCTAACTGCCCCTATTAATAATTATACTTCAATACACAGTTCCAGTGCTACCAACTCTCTGGAGCCTTCCCTGATGTCCAAACAAACCATATCTCCTACAAACTGTCATAATAGTTGAAACATGTCTCTGTTATAATCTATAAAAATGTGGTATACTTTTAAAAAAAATGTACTTTAGAATTTAAGAACACTTGGTTTCAACCATAGACTTGAGTTTTACTATTATGACCATAGGGAATTTATTTAACATCTCATGCATCTTCAACTATAAGTTGTCACAACATTTCCTTTGCAATACTTTCATATCAATTATTAGTGAGATAAGATGAGCATAAAATAGGGGCTTAGTAGATAATACCAACTTTTTAGTAAAACAGGCATCTAATCTAATAACCATACTCTCACACTGGCAGAAAACAAGAATGCTTCTATTTTAAATTTTTAAAATAACATTTTCATCTTAGTTTAATGTTTAAGCTGTCATATATGCCAGAGGTCCTCTTCTACTTATCTACTGTAGCATCATTACACCTAGTACAACTCCATGTCAGCTCAGGAAAACCTAATGGGACATGTCAACCAGCATCTCAGACTAACTCATCCATTACTCACGAATTTACTACTATATTCTTGATTTACTTTGGTTTTAATTACTCTAGAATCTTGGCATTTCTATCATATGAAGAAAGTATCTCGTCACAGATATTGAATCAGAGTTAAAAATTAGAATTCTGGAAATAGCAAAAACCAGCCAGGCCAAATTCATAAACCCGCAGATCAGATGGATCATTCTTAAATAAAAAAAAGGTATGATTCAAAAATAAATAAATGACTAAAACTAGGACACAAAACTTGGATTCAGGAGCAAGTCTGATTTTATACAGAGCCATTAAGTTACTGATGTTACAAGCAGGGCAAGAGAACATAGTTGTTCATATTTCACCTGTCTTGAACACTGCCTGCTCTATAACTAAGCAAAATCGTAGTGGAAAATGTTTCTTTAAAAAAACTAGTTCTTTACTGCCTTGATATTTCAAACATTCTACAATGAAATGTCACTGCACCTAACTGGTCTTAAATTGAGGAAAAGAGCAAGATGGTGAAGCAGTGTTAGCATATTTATATTATTGATTACGGAAAAGTGCACATTATATACCAAATATGTTACCAGAAATAGCTAAACTATAGCCCACAATGGACTATGAACTATATAATTCAGTAAGAGGTTTCAGCATATATTTTTATTATATTCCTCATCTATTAGTGGAATTAAAATTCACAAGATACTGATTAAGTTAAATCTGAAAACATATAGCTCCAAGCTGTCTCCAGATATTTAAATTGTGCTTTCAAAACTATGGTGTGCTCCTCAGTATCCAAGTGCATGCTTAATAACCTCTTCAAACAGTGATGTCTTAGCACTTAGCACATTTCACGCCAGGGTAGACCCTTCAGGTGAAGAGTTATAATAAGGCTGTTTTAGTCAGCTTTTCTGCTGCTGTGAGTCAAATATCTGACTGTAATAATCTTAGGCGAGGAAAGGTTTATCTGGGGGCTCACCGTAGGAGAGGTCCCAGTTCATGGAGAGCAGGCTCCATTGCTCTGGCTGGCGTTGAGGCAGAACATTGTGGCGGAATGTATGGCACGGAGAAGCAGCTCGCATCATGATCCAAAAGCAGAGCGAGACTCCGCTTGAGGGATACAAATATATATCCCAAAGCCACACCCCCAATGAACCACTTCTTCCAATGACAACCCACCTGCCTCCAGTTACCATTCAGTTAATCCCAACTGGGATTAATTCACTGATTAGGTTAACGCGATGCCCCTATCATTTCTCCTCTAAGGCTTCTTGCATCCTCTCACCCATGAGCTTTTGGCCGACTCATCTAAATAATAACAAAGGCATTAAATTTGAATGTGTCCCCAGCAGCTGGATTGTTGTTGCTCTGAACAAGCCTCTAATCTGAAGGAAGGAGTGTAATGTTGAGGTCTGTCAAGCCCTTCTGTGTTTGTCCCATGGGGATATCAAGAACCTGGGGTAGCACTGAATAATTTGTTAGAAATCTGGAGCCCACTGATCAGTTCCATTGTTCATTGGTGTTATGGATGTATTTATTCTGTAACAATGGAGCAGTTGGAAATATTAGAGCACACATGCAACTGAATAATCAGGAGCTACCTCCTCTTTAACCTCTCCCTGTATTGTCACTGATTGAAAAAGAGGAATGTGGTTTTCATGGAGAAATTCCATTGAGACTCTGAGCCCCATTCTATTTCTTCTAACATATTAGGAGTTTTTCCTAGTGTTTCAAAACCTTCAGTGACTCAAGTTGTCATTAATTTTTGTGTTTCTCTTCCAGACTTTTCCTATATAATTTTTAGGAAAGTTTTTTACTGTGTCTTTTATGTGGTAGGATCAACATGTTCATAAAAATAATTTATTAAAAAGTATTCACTAATGCTTTGACCTCCATATTTGCTGAATTAAAGATCAAGCTAGACTATTACTAATTTAACATAAATGTCTTACAGATAACAACAAAATTTCTTCCTATTATTTCCTAAGCAGTATATAAATCTATTATTATCCATATAAGACTTCAGCTTTTTAATATTGTTTTACTCCTTAGGTATAGGGAATTGACTACATATGGTATTTTGCCTAGGTCTGCCATAAATTACCATGAAATAGATAACTTAAAAACAACAGAAATTTATTCTCAGTTTTGGAGGTCAAAATGCCCAAGTCAAGTTGTGATCAGGATCACTCTCTCCTGAACCTCTAAGAGTCCTTTCCTGCCTGTTCCAGCTTTTGTTGCTATAGGCCTTCCTGGGCTAGTGGCATCCTACCTCTAATTTCTGTGTTTCTCATTCCTTTCTCTTTTAAGACCACATATCATGGGATGTAAGATCTTCCCTAAATCCAGGAATAATCTCATCTTGAGATCCTGAACTTATTTATATATGTGAAAAGACCCCGTATCCAAATAAGGTCACATTCACAGATCCCAGGGATTAGAATTTAGTCATAACCTTTGGAGGATGTAATTCAACCCATTACACATATTCCCTTGGCATTGTGGTATTTGCCTAAATAATGCTTATTATGAGTTCTGAACTTTATAATCTTGCTTTGATTTTTCTTTATGTCTACGTTCTTATATCCAATTTGATATGTTAAATAGACAATTGCACTCCTCCGTGTGTGTGGAGGCAAGCATTCCCCCATCAACAGGAGAATCTACTGTTTGTAAATCATAGCTAAGGCTTTCCCCAGAGATTGTCTTTGGGTGTGGAAAGCTACTTTTCTCCAAGTAATACCCATATCCAAGGTGTTGGATGGGAGGTTACAAAGAATCGGAATAAATATCTCAGTTCTATGCATCTGTCAAGGACCATCCTAGCTCCAGAACTTCAAGTGAGATTGACACCTCTGTTGCAACTGTGCAACACAACTCTCTCTTTTCCATCCTGCTTCTTTCCTTACTTCACAAGTATTATTCCTACCAGCTGTTTGCAATAAACCACTTGTATGCAAGTGATTGTGGAGTCTGTTCCTGTAGAAGCCAACCTGGGAAAAGAAGCATCTCTAATTTAGGATGTCCCAGCACCATTCTTACTGTAATGCATCCTCCACCACCTCTCATTCCCTCCCTTCCAGTAATACAGTTCCATCTCCCTGCCCAACTATTAGGTGGCAGTATCCTCCACAGGGTTCTCAAGCCAAGAGAGCTAGGAGTCATCATTATCAATATCCTTTTTTTCTTACCAATATTCTATTTTGAACAAGGCCAAACAATTTCACTTCTAAATAATTTTGATATCTTTCTACTTTTCTCTGCTGCATTACCACTCCCTAATGTGATCATCAAAATAGTTCAGTTCTCCACTGAACCACTTCAGGTTACTATTATTGGGTTTTTGGGCAACTTACTGAACATTTCTAAGCCTCCACAAAATGGAGAGTATATAACCAACATAATAATGGTATCAATATTATAGAGTAAATGCATTAAATGAGTTAATACAGAAAGGTTAGAATAATACTTGACATATAGTAATGCTATGGTATTAAGTCATAAATATCCTAAAATTTAATTAGATCATTTCTTATTGTGAAAAACCAAAAAAATCACACAATTAAGTGAGAAGGCTTATCTGTGAACTAATTCATAGGTCAGCTGTGTCCTCACTATCAAACAATATATATCTTTAAGGCATATGAATAAACCATATCATTCCATATGGTAGAATCAAGAACCAAATGAAAATACCATAGGAGTTTTATTAATTTATCTAAATAATAATTTTTGTCTTTTTGAAAGACAAAAATTGTCTTTCAAGAATAAGCTCCCATATTGCTCCCAGAAGACAGGTTAACAGTGCATTCCAGGAACACATGAGGGGCTGTTTCTGTACATGGCCATACTACTGCCTTCAATTTACTTACTTGTTAATTTCTTTAAAAACTCCTACACATGTACAAAACTACTTATTTGACTCTATTTTCTCTTGTCTGTCCCTTGTCCCTTTTGGTTTCCCTGAACCTGTGGTTAAAATGTGGTATTCAAAACTATGATCCATAGGCTTGAATGTGTGATTTGGTACCAGACATTTTTTCTAAATAAAATAAGTATTAATACCATGAATTAGGTTTCTATGTCATCTTTTACATGACATTGAGAGTACAGTAAGGATAAGATGCAAACTCTAAATTTAAATCCAAAATAATGGCTAAATATATCATTTTAAAGAAAGCCATATAATTACTCTTAACAAGAATAGAATGAGAGACATGAGTACCTAAGCTTCAAGTTTTTAGTCATAGAAGGTTATGTGTTAAAGTTTAATAGAACTGAGCCACAGCTGCTTTATTAAAAACTTAAATCATTTCTGCTTTTTATTCTCATTATCTTATTAATATATCTAACAAGTTTTTAATGTTTACATACTATATAAAGAAATTGTTGAGTGGTAGAGCTATTAATAAAATTTAGTTTAATCTCTCTATGTAGTTGGAAAAAAATGATTAATGTTGGAATACCCCTGTTCCTGAACAAGAAGAAATTGTCCAATTCTGCCTAGGCCCTATGTTGGGATTCAGAGAGATATAAGCATGGTAGAAATAAACATGACAATGATGGCAAAATATTTTCCCCAAATGCACAGAATTTCCATATCATAAAGTTTCTATTTGTATTTGGTTCTATATAGGTCATGATTTCAAAATAAATGTACTCTCAGAAATTAAAATTACAAAATACTGCCGGGCGCAGTGGTGCACGCCTGTAATCCCAGCAGCTCAAGAGACTGAGACAGGAGGAGCAGGAGTTCAAAGCCACTCTCAGCAATAGTGAGGCACTAAGCAACTCAGTGAGACCCTGTCTCTAAATAAAATACAAAAATAGGGCCGAGGATGTGGCTCAATGGTCAAGTGTCCCTGAGTTCAATCAGGGACCCCCAAAATATACAAAATGCTTAAGTACCTTCTTTGGATACTGGAGGGTAAAATTCTGGATATACTGCTCCAAATAATTTATTGAGTAGCCTTAATAAACTGCCAACTTTGAATGGTAGCCTGAGCAGGAGAAAGTCCCATGGAGTCCAGGATTCCATCTGCACAAGTACTTCTGCTGTTCAAATTTATGAATGTGCCAATCTACTAGTGCTCAAATTGCCTTCCCAAATTCTGGGTTCTTTGTGGAGATTGTGAGATGCTCCAGTAGGAGAATAACAGGGTGCTTAAGTAAGGGCTAATAACTTTAAGCATGCAGATTCTCCTTATGGAGGGGAGGACAACTCAGAAATAACAATACAGATTTTTTAAAAATCTACAGAGGAAATTAAATGTGTAATCTTGCAGACCAAATGGGTACCTATGGAACATTAATCACGGGTCCAAAATTATCTATCTATTCCAATCACAGCCCCAAAATTATTCACCTGTCCTACTAAGGGTTCAAGCATGAATTGTAGCTTTCTATGCTTAAGGTAGAAATACAATGTGAGAACTAAACCTAAGAATGCTCTGAAGGCACAAATGAATTGTGTGAGTAGGTTGTTAAGGCTATAAAGTTTCTACTCATGCCCCTCTCTACTTATCCCAACTGGTGTTCCACAAACTGCTCTTATGACCAGTTGAAAGGTAACACATAACTGTAAGCACTAGAGATAACTTTGTAACTCATTAGCACCACTTATTGAAGAGTTCCACAGTATTAACTGAAGAACTATGAAATAAAATGAATAAAATAGATACTCTGTAAGTAGACAGTCAGCATCATGCCTTAGTCTGAGATCAGAATCTACAATTTCTCATTCAGATGAGAAGGGGCTTAGGAAAGGTAGTATTGGAAGACAGGTAATCTGAATATTTGGGGAATACTCATGTGGTTGAGTTTCTAAGAAATGACTAAAATCTATAAATAAATATTTTCCCTTAGGAAAGACTACCAGATATTCCTCCTAGGAAATGACATTTAATAATTGGAATGTAAGACCTAAATTTAAGTCTGAATATTATGTGCCTCCTTAACATCTAAAGGTAGGACAGTTTGAGGGCCCAAGCACAAGTTCTCTTCCCATTCTGCTCCTGGGATAAGGTCCCCTTCTTATCAAATCAACCAAGGTCATTCCGTTTATCTTTGAGCTTCAGTTCCCTGACAATCTGGTGGAATTATTTAAAAAGCAAATTATATCCCCTCTCCCTGGAACCAGAGTTCACCCCACACTCTTGATCCTGCAAAGCCTTTCACAATAACTAATTTTTAGTCTGTTCTTGAGTACAACTGCATGGTAAATCCATTTGAAGTGCAGTGTCCTCCTTCCCCAGATTTTGAGTACATGTGACTTATAAACTGCTGTCAAACTCATTTGTTCAATATTGGTATTATGTGCTCAGTCATACCACATCATTGTGGTGGGAATCCCTTCCTTACCAGTGGGCTGAATATGAGCCACTTGAAACAATAACCAAAACAACTGAATAATCAATCTCCACATTTTAGTTGGAATTTCCATTTCTTAGAGCAAATGATCCCTAACAGAACCACATTGAGCTGGAGGTTAACCATGGCTTCATACATGTGATAGAACTATTGCTAAGTAAAGAAAGTCGGGATGAGGACTGGATTTGAAGTCAATGAGATCATTTGACAAGTTGAGTTTTAGTGACTTTAGAATAACAAGGTATAGATCAGTCAGATATGAATTTAGATCTTAGTAGAAAATTTCATAGGGCAAAATTACAGATTTTGAAGTCAACTTAAAAATGTCACTTGAGGCCAAAACTTATATGTGGTAGGTCAGGAAAATAAAAAGAAAAATTGGGAACAAATGCGTATTTAGCCTGAGTCTTTGGGCCCCTGAAATTTCTTTTATGCCAATCTTATTTATTCAAATTCTTATAAATATAGACTTTTTAAAACAAGGATATAAGAAGTATTTTTACAAAAGGTGTTAATTTGCATTTGGGAGCATGTATAATTTCTTGTTTCTTTATGTAAGCTCTATAACAAAACTGTGCCTCAAGTTCAGATCATTGTCCTAGTCAACACAGATCACTATCATAAATTAGCATAGTCTGTGTAACTTAAAAACATAAATTTATTTTTCACAACTCGGAGGGCTAAAAATTTGGGATGAGGTTGCCAGCATGGTCAGGTTCTAGTGAGGGCCCTTTTCTGGGCTGGAGACTACTGACTTCCAATTCATAAGGCAGAGAGCAGAGAGGAAGTGGGCTCTCTGGGGACCCTCACAAAGACACTAATCGCATTCATGAGAACTCATCTAATGTCAATTACTTCCCAAAGGTGCTACATGCTAATGCCATCACATTGGGGAATAGGATTTCAATGTATTAATTTTGGGCAATACAAAAATTCATTCTATAACAATCATGTTTTAAAACGAACCCCAAAATCAAGTAGGAATTTTCTAAAGTTCCTTATGAAAAATTAAATGTTTCCCATGCTTAGTTTAGATGGACTTACTGACAGAGTAAGAAAGCTAGAATATGAAAAAAAGAAAGCAGAGTAACAGCAGGAATATTCATTTCTAATATTACTTCTCCTATATAGATACTTTTCTATTAGGTAAAAATAAATTCTCCATTTTCTGTAACCCAGTACTGTTCTATATTCTCTTCACCATTTTTTAAAAATTAATACTATACATTCATATTTACATATTATCCTTCCTTGATAAATTCTGAGTTGCAACACAGGACATTATCTTTATGATCCCACTGTAATTTTAAGGTTAAATTTTTAATATTATAGTTGCCCCTTAAATTTAATAAGAACAGACCTTTAATATGCTTTTGATTAATGAAAAAGGCTGATCTCAAAGCATTTTCCTCTTATTTAGAAATACTTCCATGTAAGATAAAAAATGAGACAAGAAAAAGTATTGTGATATCATACTAAGGATAGAAGTACTTTATAATCTATTCTTTGTAAAATATATTCACATTCATACAAATTATTCTTTATGGAATTACACTGGAATCAATCTATGAAATTACAAAGAAGAATAAAGGTGTAACATTCAAGAACAGGAGGTGGAGATGAAGTGTCACTGACCCACTGGGGTGTGGGCAGATGAGTCTTTGGGTGAGAGCAGCAGAGTAGCTACAACCTGCCTAGCTAATGCCGGCAGACACTATGAGGAAGGAGGAGGGAACCAATGAAGAGGACCTCAGAGAAACTCTGATCTCAGAGTATGAGAAAGTGTAGAAAATAAAAACAGGCTGAAATTCAGCAAAGATATATGTATGGAAAATTTATCATTAGATCTCAATTTGCTAATACTTATTCTGAATACAGAAATCATTGTTATCCATATTAATTCCCAAGCTAATTAATTCGCTGATGGTATTATATATCATGTGACTTGTTAAAGTCAATGGGTCGTTAGAGAAAGTAATGTGAGGCCTTTTTTGGTAGGATCATTTAATTTTTACCCTTCCAGAATCTTCTTCCCATCAATCACAAGTCAGCAACCTTGAGATATTGGATGCTTTATTAGCCTACATTCCAAAGTGAAGAGGTATGCAGATACCACTCTCTACTGTTCTGACAGTCAGTAAATTTTGTAGTTTGTCATTTCATCAAAATCTAGTCTGTTCTCATTTCTCCTAACTTCTTGCTCAAAAAATTTATGGAACAATGGGAAAATTAAGTCCTCTATTTGTACCTCAAAAAGAAGTCCCCATAATTTTCATACTTGGAAGTTCCCATAAAACAAAGAAAAAAGACGATGGAGAAAAGAAAGATCTGAGGTGAGATAATGTTCAGGATGAAAGATTCCACAATGTGTCCATCATTTTAAATCTTAAGAATTGCACAATTAGAGGCTGGTGCTGTGGCTCAGTGGCAGAGCACTTGCCTAGCACGTATGAGGCATTGGGTTCAATCCTTGGCACTACATACAAAAATAAGCACATAAAATAAATGCATGTTGTCCAACTACAAAAAAAAAATACAATTAGATCTGTTTGCTTTAAAATTCAAAATAGTAAATAGAAGATGTTAAAAGTCCCTAAAGATTTTTTTTTTACAAGTCACTATCACAGTGAGAAAGTGACCATCCCGAGAAGTATGATGTAGTATAAGATCTCCAGAATTAGGCACTCCAATTTACTAACCACAAGACAATGTACTTAAGGTGCTTCAATTTCTGTAACTACAAAGTAGTGATAATAATAGTTTCTATCTCTTTTGGTTGTCAAGAACTTAAAGTGCTTAAGTGGTACTTTAGGTCTAATACTTTGCTAACATGTTAGAGGGAGGATGTGCTGAGAAGTGATATTAGCCGAATTATATTGTATGCGTGTGCAAAGATGTAACAACAAATCCCATCATTATGTACAACTGTAATCCAGCAATAGAAAATGTGAGAAAAAATTAAAACAGTAAAATATCCCAAAGATGAAGGAAACCAAATGTTGGCTATGTTAATTTTCAGGTTTATCAAAATACTGAATATGAGAAAACAGTAGAGCAATGCACTACTTTTTATAAGATGCTTATAAGAGTTTATAAGATGCTTCAGACAGTTGCAGTTACAGAGTGGATCCAATTACTGGCTCCTTTGTAACTGTATCTCTTCCTAAATGAATTTGTTTTAGCTCAATTTGTGTTGGGTAGTATAAATAATTATCTAGCCAATACCAGGTAACTCAGGTTTTTAAGGTTTAAAGCTTAGGCTCTTGCTACTCTTGTCTTGCTGGTTTTATTGCTAAAAGGAAGGCATGATAATGGGAGATACCTAGCAGTACAGTGTCTCTGCCAAGGCTGGCATTTGCCTTTGGCAGTCTCCATGTCTGACTCAAGATATCGACCATTGTAGGAATTATGAACCCATACAGAATAATTTATGATCTCTACTCTCAATATAAGAAATATACAGAATTTTTTCTGAAGTAGAGCTTGGTGAGTCTCCCCCTGTCGATCAGGATTCCATCTTTGAACTTATGTATATCTAATGCTATGAAGCATCTTAGACTAGCCACCTATAGCGTTAGCTCCAGTCTCTTTGCCCCGTTCCCCTATGAGCCTTCAGCAAGTATGCTGCTTCCATAGTCTCAAACACGTTTCACAACCTATTCAGGAATTTCCTGATCTTCTTCATGTGGACCTCTGTGCAACTATGCTGCTGCATGCATGGCATATACTAAACACTCTAAATAGTGTCACCTGGAGGCAAATATAACTAGACTTACAGACGAATCAAATGAGACTATGCAATCACGTAGTAACTGTAGTAAGTGTGAGAAAGAAAGTGAGTTTAATTTTAACAGAAAAGAATCCTAAATTTAGCATTTGAGTAATTAATATCTCAAAGAATTTTCGAGAAGAAACTTAAGCTCACCCTGTCTCACGCTCACCCTTTCCCAGTGATCTCTCCCTTTGCTCAATTACACGTATTGGGTAAAAGTTTATTCTCTGTTATGAAGATAACTGCCATAATCAGTGAATGGGTGAGAGCAAGAGTTCAGTTATTAGTAACTAATGTGTGGATGTTGTGATTTTAGGCTCTCTTTGCAGTTTTAAAGTTGAATATGTCTCTGGAATTCATATATGGTTTCCTATGATTAAAACATACACAGTTTAATTTTTTTTCATTTTAGTCCAACTGTTTTGAGTAATATGTTTTGAGTAATTGAACATGACCATATTTGCTATTATTTATTCTAGGAAAAGTACATGATACTGCTTTAAGATTGTTTTATTTTGGGGGTTGTTTTTTAGTAATCAAGTTCTTAAACTATAATATTTCATGTGCACCTCTACTATGCTACCTTAATCTATGGAAATGTGATCTCTCAAAATGATTTTTAAGCTCCTATATTGAAATTGATTAGTTTTCCTTCCTAATTAAGCATATTATTTCTACAATAGAAAATCTTGATTATCAACCACAAACATGTGTTTTTGAAAGGGCCTCTTGCTTATTCTTTAATGGTTAAAGAGAAAAATACTTTTTAAAATATATCACTTCTTACAAGAAACATCAATAAACACTTCAAGTCACATTTTTGCTATTTTTTTTCAAAATCTTTTCAGGGTTAGTGAAAAATAGCTCATAATTTGTAACTCACTTTAAGGCATAATTGTGGGAAACTAAATGAAAGCAAACAGTTCTTTTTTTAAAAATTAAGACATGAATTTTTCATCCTCTGATCATGCTGTCCTATAGCACCTAAGTTCAAAGATATGTGGGATAAAATGTGATAAAGAGTCTATATATGTTACATATTACATTACCAATGTCTAGCTTCAATAAAAATTTCATCCAGCTTCTGTACCATGTGGTCTGTGAGTTAGACTCAATTTAATTGAATCCAGATGTTAGTTTCTATGTGGAATAATGAATCATCATCTTTTTAGCATTGTCTAAAATGAGATATGTGTACAAAGGGAGAAAATGTGCAAAAATAAATAATAATCACTAACCTATATTTAGTGAGTATACAAGGCCCAAATGTGAGGATAGAGGAGACCATAGAACATAACAAAGTAAATAATGAAATAAGTTAAAGGCAGTCAGACAAAATGCAAATAACAGATGTCTAAAAGTCAGTGCACCTGGTTTCTGGCCCTGTCCTTGTCACTAACTACCTGTGTAAGTAACTAAAGTATGAATTGTGCTTTCTCCTTAACTGCTCAGATTAAGCAGAAGCAAGAGGGAACGATTTACCAGACTTGAATAGGCTAAAGGTAGACTAGATTAGCAACAGATCTACTAAGAGCCAAAGGAAATTGACAAACTGAGGCTATTCTGGGCCATAGCACCCACAAGTATCCTTGTAGTGATAGATGGCCAGCTAGAAAGGTGAAAAAAAGGGACAAATGTTTTTTGGGGTTTTTTTATTTTTTGTTTTGCTACTCGACCACTGAGCACATCCCCAGCTGTATTTTGTGTTTTATTTAGAGACAGGGTCTCACTGAGTTGCTTAGTGCCTCGCCATTGCTAAGGCTGGCTTTGAACTCGTGATTCTCCTGTCTCAGCCTCTCAAAGTGCCTGCACCACCGTGCCTGGCCAGATGATATTTTTGAATCAAATAAAATCAGTGATTCTTAGACTGACTACATAGCTGTGGAACCCACTGATGAAACCAGACAATTAGGATTGGAACCTAGACATGTGCATTTTTTTTAACAGTTCCCCAACAATTGTAGTATGCAGTTAAGGATGGAAACTAATGAATAATGTGGCCACTTTGAAATTTTTCCCTTGAGTTGGCAGGTCACAACATACTGGATTGAAACTCAGTTCTAACAGGGGAAACTGAGCTGCAGTACTAGAAAGGAAACACATAAGGCAGGGACAATTATGAGTCAGGAGTAACTTGAGAAGCCAGTGGAACCAAGCAGAAAGTAGATCCCAAGTCTAACTGAGAGCATATTTGAGAAGATGAACAATCTTGACCCATAGTAATAAAGGAAGGCTACAGAATATGGGGAGATGATGGCCGGATCAGCTTAAGAAGCTCAGCATCAAAAACAGATTAGGAGAAAGACAGCAAACCAAAGTCATATTAAACATGGGAAATCAAAAGTCTGATGATACTTCTGACTTGGCCACTTCATCAATATGAAGTGCTTAACAAGTCATTTCTGGGAATACGTAGTGCCCCTGTAAGTTATCTGCACACCATCAGAACCCTCACAGCCATTCTTCCTCTCACAAGTATACTTCCATTCATTCTGTTTATCAGTCCTTCAGAGCAGTTGAAAGTGTACCTCTTTCATGCACATATGCACACACAAAATCCAGAATGATTTAACTAGGTTACTACATCACTTTCACTTAAGAGTGACTTTGACGCCTATAATCCCAGCAGCTTCAGAGGCTGAGGCAGGAGGATCATGAGTTCAAAGCCAGCCTCAGCAACTTAGCAAGGCCGTAAGCAACTCAGTAAGACCCTGTCTCTAAATAAAATACAAAAAAGGGCTGGGGATGAGTCTTAGTGGTTAAGTGCCCCTGGGTTCAATCCCTAGTACCAAAAAAAAAAAAAAAAGAGTCACTGAATGATGCTCTAAATAGCTAGTACAATAAAAAATGCAAAGAGTGAATTATAAAATTGGAAAGGAGAAGGTAAAATTATCTTTTGTTGATGACATGGCACCAGCTAAACCCTGGAGATCATTATACATAATACATTGCTAACAAAATGGTGGGTGCAAAATTAATATGTAACATTAGGAGTCATATATAAAGTGAATAAGAAAATAGAAATAAAGAGATTAAATAAAAAAATAAGAAAGTTGGAAAGATAACTTTTAGAAAATGATAAAAAGAAACTTTTAAAAAATAAATGGATATGTATTTGTTGGTTTGATAAGAAAAGCTATAATAAAGACATTAGTTATGAAATTTTAAAATAGGGATTTTTGAAACTAAATGTGTTAAATTTACAGTTTATAAGGCAAAATATCCATATAACAACTTTTTTCATAAGAAATGAAAATAATTTTAATAATAATATTTTGGCTATGTAGACAACACTAAAAGAAAAGATTATAGAAAAGTATGGGATTTATGCCCAGGCAGAAATTATTTTCTTCGTGTATTGAAAAGTAGTGATTGACTCACTGAGATTGTAAATAGAAGTCTAAACTATGTTGTTTGATTCTTGAGTTTATTCCCTCCTTTTAAGGCCTTGGAAGTTTTAATTTTAATTGGAGGCATTTATGTTCATCAGTGGTGTTCCCATTCTCACCCTGACATTGTGTTTCTCTCTCATAATACAATGAGACTTGCCTTGCTCTTCTATCTGGTTCATGCTTTGCATTTTGACTCTTTGCTGAGGCTTCTTTCACTGTCTAAAGCTTACCCATACCTTGACCTTTTATCTTATACCCACTACTTTTCTAAATAATGCATTTACTTCCCATAGATTCTAAAACACAATATTGTTGCAGTCTTTTCTATCTCATGGAAACTAAAACTGCTAAGCATTTTAATATTTGCTTCTGTAAAAGTATAATTGTTATCTCCTGCCCTTACATACTAATAATTCTCAGTAAACTTTGATGACTATTTTCACTGGATTTAATTTCCCTATCATAATGTATGTTTTATTGGTAAATAATCCAGATTCTTAGTTTTTAAAAGTATCAGCAAGTGAAGAGTTAATAGTGTGTTTACATGCTATGTGGATTTATTCTGTACTTTGAGACTCATTATTAATTTTTTAAACACTAAGTCATTTACAGTTTTATAATTCATTGGTATTATTTTAGATGTATGGTATATTCATGAGCTTTGCAGGAAAAAACATTTAGAACAGCAATATTTTAAGCCAGAAAATGAAAACACATACTTTTTTCTTTTGCTAAACACATATATTTAGTTGACATTATTTTTTCTGATTTTCAACCATATGGTTGAAACATAAGTAAGCCTTTTAAGAGTGATGTGACATGGTACTACATTTTAGTTTAAATTTTTGTTTTTCTGTGAGTACAAGTTGCATTTATCTTAACAAAGGAGTGAAGCAGAGCTTATACTTCACAAAGGAGTTCTTTTTATATTTTATAGTTTATTTCATTATTGATAGTTATAGCAAGGAAAATGCATTAAACATTTCTCTCTTCTAAGTAAATGACCAGTCCATACTGTTCATTTAGAAAGGATAGATTTTTGTTCACCTGAAGCATAGAACTTGGTTCTGGGCCACTGGAATAGTTTGAAAAATTACCTTTAAAATGTTAAATTAACAAAGCAACCATATTGTATGTATTCTTTTCTGTTTCAGCAGAAGTCATTCATTTTACACTCTTTAAGCAATGTGGTTAATCTATTACTAAAGTTCATTTGATAATATATTTAAAGAAAGACATGTATTTTTTTAACTAAAATATGGAATAGCATTCAAGCCAATGAAAAGATTGTTTTAATGTTGTACACATTCTGGAATATTTTTACCACCATTTACCTACAATTTGCCTGAAGATTGAATAATTATTTTCACTTTTTCATCACAATTTTTTTCACACCCTGTATCAGTAGTGTATAAGAAAAGGAGAGTATCTCACTTAAGGGGTTGGGTCAGTGGAAGGGAAAGAGAAGTAAGAGGAAAGGGAGAGAGGAAGGTGTTAGGTTAAGCGAGACAAATGCGGAATGCAGTCGGCTGCCTTTGCTGAGGCAGACCCAAGTGGTAAGCAGCGCGCATGCGCAGAACTCACCAACTTGGCCACCGCGGGCCACATGCACAGAGAGACACAGAACACCCAGTATGGGCACCGCCATGTTTCCTGGATCATCCCGGAAGGACTCTGACCTCAGCAGGATCCCCTGACCAATCTCAGAGGACACCAGACTCTAGATCACCTCCTCTTCCTATCCCACGCCCTTCCCTTCCTGCCTTAAGTCTTCCTTTTCCGAGCAGGGCCCTTTAAATTTTCTATGCTACGAGGTTCAGGTGCCATATCACCCGCTCAAGCCTGGTGGTTGGGGGGGTGTGGCCCGGGAGCGTACTTTCCAAAATAAAGCCTGTCCAACGGTTTGCTTTACTTGGTTTTGGTCATCTGGCTTTACAGAAGGGAGGGAAAGAGGAGAGGAAAAAGGAAAAAGAAGAATGAAATAGTGATCTATTAAGTTAATGGGGTTGATGAGCTTAGGCAAACTAGATATAAAACAGCAAACCTCTGATCTTAATGGCCTTGATTGCAATGAAGTGTTAGGGACAGAAACCACCCTTGAGGAATTATGCTGGAATTGAGATGGGGCATTAAAAGCATATTATGTTACTAGTTGAGCCAATGTGTTTTGCAGTGAATAACTGTGGAAAGATGAAGTTATAAGAGAAAGTGTGCTAAGGTTTTGTTTTTTGAAACAAATATGTATTTTGACACTCTGGACAAATTTACACTTAAAAATGGAACTGAAAAATTTGCAAGATTAAAGTGGTCTGCAAAGGAAGTCTGAGAAAAATAAAAAAGGCAATCATTATCACTAATTTGTATATGCAATGGACATGAATCTTTGCATGTTCCATTTTGTAAATTATATTTTTACCCAGTCTTGACAGTTTTATAATGATAATGTCAATGTCTAAATTATTTGTTGTAACCACACATTATTTAATTCTTCACTATTCAAAGAGAATTCCTTAAAACAGAAAACTTGACATTCTTTGTAACCTTTAAAATAAATCACTAATTCAATGAATAATGTGTTTGATTAAAATGGAAAGTCACTAAAAGTGCAATAAACATGAAATTTATCATTATCAACTCAGTGAAAACATAAAAAACTGGGGGAGTTTGAGAAATTCACTTCTCCATCAGTCACATCTGTCATGAATTACAAAAGACTTAATGTATGGGAAGCAACTCTCTGATTGCAGAAATTGTGGTAGAAGAATTTGATAATACTTAAAGTCCACCTTTTCCAGTGTATTAGATTAAATGCATTTGTCTTATCTTAAAAGAGATAGTTCGACCGAAAATTAGTATGTGGATCTCCACTACCTATGAATAAGATACCAAAAAATCATAATTATGTAAATTACAAATTATCCCATTCTGATATTAATAAGAATATAAAACATTATAAGATAAGCTATGGAATATAGAATGTGAACTTACTTCTCCCAAATGTTTCCAAAATAACTTCAGAGCATTGTAAACATTATTTTACAAACTGAAAGAATCCTCAAAAGTGGGTAGATTCATAGAAAATTCAATAAAAGCTTAAAGAAAGCATAAAGCAAGGAAGCTATACTATTTTAATGAAAATTTGTATATTAAAAGTGTTGAATTACACTATTGCCTATTAGCTTATAGTAATTTCCTCATGGTTTGGTTTCCTACACTAGGGTAATTCTATTGGTGATATTTCAAAGGGAAGTTAATGTCTTAGTAGTCCTTATTTCACCTAATTTTGCTTTGTTTTTCATGACAGAAAGTTCTAACTTGTTCTGCAAATTTCTTAATATCTGGTCAGCTTAGAATTATTATTATCATTGTTATTTATGGTACTTGTCATGAATTAATATTTAGTTTTGGTGCAGTGAAATCAGAGAATGTTGCATAAAATTGTACTAGTTTGGCTTTTTAGAAAGTTATCTTTGTGAAGTAATGTTAATTTTTGTGATTATTCAATGAACCCTGGAAAAATAGATAATTTATTTATAGTGCAGTTTGATTTATATCAATTAGATGTGCCTTCTTAAAGATACTATTTTAGTCTTCTATGTCTCCCCTTTAATTATCCTCTTGCTTTATTAAAATGTGAGAAATAAAAATTAAACTTCCCTATTCCTGGCATGCTATTTCCATTTCTCCTTGTACCACTTACAAATGACATTATGTAATAGCTGAACTTTACATTCTAGCTAGCCAACCAAGAGAAAAAAGGAGGAGCTACAATTTACCAATATGAGGAATAAAGAGATATCATTTTGATACCACCAATACTTAAAGAATAATAAGAAAGTATTACCCCCGAAAACTATAGCCATAAATTCAATAATTTAGATTATTGGACCAATTCCTTTAAAGAAACAGACAACCAAAACTCATGAAAGAAGAAGATAAATGAAATAGTTTTAGGTCCATTTAAAAAATAAATTTTAAGTAAAGCTTTGTAAAACAAAACAAAAAACTCCAGGACCAATATATCTTAATATGAATTCAGACATTTAAAAAATAACACCAGTCCTACAGCATCATTTCAGAAAATAGAATTAGAGGAACATTTCCCAATTTTTTAATGACTCTAGAATGTTTCCAAACCAGACACATTATAAGAAAACTTTAGACCTGCATACTTCATGAATGTAGACATAAAAATCCTTAACAAAATATTAGCAAATCTAATCCGGCAATGTATAAACCATGAACTTGTGGAGTTCATCTATAAAATGTAATTTGGTTCAATTTTGGAAAATAATCAGTGAATCTGATCATATTGACAGACTACATAAAAGAAACCGTATATTCATCCCATAAAAGCAGAAAAAGCATTTGACAATAATTAACATTTTATGACAAAAATACTTATAGCAAACTGATAGAAAGTGAAATATTTAACCTAACACAAAGAATCAATAAAAATTCTACAGATAACATATTTAATCATGAGAGACAGAATCTCTCAAGATCTAGAACAAAGCAAGGATGTCCTCTCTCTCACCACTCCTATTCAATAACACTGCTAATGTTGGCTAGTGCAATAAGACAAGAAGAATAAGTAAAAAGTATTCAAATAAGAAGGCAAGAAATAAGACTCTCTTTATTAAGATGACATGATTATCTATGTAGAAAATCCCAATGAGTCTTTATTCCCTGCCCCACTCACCAGAAGTAATCCATGATAGTACTCAAGATAAAAGGTAAAAGACTTGAAAGTGAAAAATAGGAGTTTTTCAACTTTGTTCCTTTGAAGAAGGTTTTGGCTAGTCTAGTCCAAACTTTTCCTTTGCATATAAAAGATACAAGGTCAAAATACAAAAGTCAATTGTATTCTGATAACCCAGGAACTAACCACTGGAATGTTTTTAAATAATTAGAAACCATAATAAACTGAATTGACTACTTATCTGTAAATCTAATGAATTATTTGCAGGAGAAGTATGTGAAAAACTATAAATCAATAATGAGAGAAATAAAATTATCTGAATAAGTTGAGAGACATCTGGTCCATGGATTGGAATTACTAATATCATTAAGATGTTAACTTTTTCCAGTTCAATATATTTAGTCTATATTTAATCCTCATTAAAGTCCTTCATTCATTTATTAGATACTGATTATCTCATTCTAAAGTTTATACACAAAGGAAAATCCCCAGTATATAACTCACATTTTATATAAAACTTATAGACCAAAATGTAAAATATAAAAGCACAAAATGTGTAATAATATAAAATAAATCTTTATGACTAGAATAAAGCAAGGATATCCCCTTTCTTACCACTTTTATTCAGTAGCATACTGAAAGTTTTGCTAGTGTAGTAAGATAAGAAACAAAAAAACACACAAAGGTCTCCATCTTTGGCAACTGTTTTTTCTAGAAAGCACCAACAGCAATATCCAAGAAAGAAAATATCAACAAAGTAAGCATTACCAATATTTTAAAAATTGGCCCACAAAAATAAATAAAAAATAAACAAATATATTGGTAAGAGAATGAAAATACAAATTAGAGTTGAGAGAAAATATTTGCAAATTATGTATCTGATAAAGTCCTTGATCTACAATATAAAAAATTCAATTATAAGAAACAACACAATAAAAAATGAGCAAAATATATGAAAAAAACTTCAAAGATATACAGATGAAATGTAAAAACTTGAAGTGATGCTGAATACCACTAGTAGTTAGGGAAATGCAAATTAACTACATACTCATTAAAATAACTAAGATCCAAATAACTCATGATACCAAATGTAGACACGAATATGGGACATTAATTGGTTATAGGAATGATTCAGGCACTTTGGAAGAGACTTTGATACTTTCTTTTATATTAAGTTTAGATTTACCACATGACCTAGCAATCACACTTGTGGGTGTTCACCAAGATTATTAGAAAACTTATGTTCACTCATGAGAGTTGTAAAACTGGAAGCAACCATGTTATCCTCTGACCAGGGAATCGAGAAAAATATAATGCAATACTATTCAGTGCTAAAAAGAAATTATAAACTTGGAAAAAGCCAAACAAAGAGGGCTACTTATCATTCCATTAATATGACATCTGGATCAGTCGATATAATCAAACTGTTATAGCTAATGGTTTGTTCAGTGGGATAGGAGTGCTGACAACAAAAAAAAAAAACACAAAATCTGTTAATTCATAAAGCTGATAATATGTCATGTTCAAGTGGAGATGTCATTATACAATCAAATTTAAAAAATGCAAAATGTCAGAATTAAATATTCCCTTCATATGTTTTCCCATAGCAATAAAAATTATGCAACCATCAATAAACCTTTCCTTTGTGGGAGTTTTGGAAGTTTGGCAGGGAGTTGTGAAATGCTGGGGGAGCCTAAGACGAGCGAGAGCCATTTTAAGAAGGGAGATTCAAGAGATGGCAGACATGAGCAGTAGGGACATGAAGTTTGAGTTATGGTTCTGTGGACTGGGCATACTGTGCTGACTTTGACATACTTTCTTTAGAATAGCAATTTGCCTGAGGCTGTTCTGGCCCTGCCTGGCTTAAGTCAGTAGGAAAGGGTACAACAAACACTCTGTTCTCTTCAGGAAATACACAGGCCCAAAAGGCCCAAAAGTTTACTCCCTGCCTATAAGAAAAACACAAGCTACCCTGAAAAGGGGTAGGTGAGACTCTTGTGACCTTTATTTATATAGACCAAAATCCCCAATTCAAGGAGCCAAGATGGTGGCTATGGAGAAGGAAAACTCCAACCATAAAAAGCACAAGAACAAATTTCAATTAGAACATGGGCCAAGGTGACTTAAATTTGTCTTGGATCTTTAACATGTCACTGTAATAGCAATATCTTCCCTCCATGGGGTAAGACCATGCACAGTGAGGACTTGAAAGTCTGATCCAATCCTGCTGTAAACCAAAAGTCCAGTAATGGGCCTGGGTGGTATTCTCTTGAAACTTTCTGCCACTCCCAATAAAATACGAGGGCAAGAAGGGTATACTATCCCTACACTCTCTGAGAGAACTCTTTCTCTCTTAAGGGCATTCTCTTTTTCCCTTTTCCTATTCCTTCTAATAAATTCATGTCTGCTGCTCTGAGTAACCTGTTTCAAATCCTTCCAGGGTGATCACAAAGAACTGGTGACTGAAGACCTCTGTGGTCACTTCAGCTCTAACTGCAAAGATGGCCTTACTTTGCAACAGACACTCCCAGATGGCACATTTGCCAAATATGGTACCTACTCCTGACCCAGATCCCCACCCCCCCATCTACAGTGGAGTGGATTTCGCTACAGCCACATTTAACCTACTCCTGCTAGAGGAACCATTTACCACAACACCCAGAAAGAGTTCTATCACTCATGCCTCAGAGAATAGGGTTACCAAATTTGATCCTATTAGACCTGAAATGGTCCTGTAACTCAACTGTAACCCCTCTAAGCTGTGGTATGAGAGTCCTGCTCACATAGGGAACCAAAGAGAGATATTCCCATATGTGCCCCCATGAAGATCTCAGTGGCAGTCTAGCCTACTGAAAGGATCTACTTCCAACCACTTGAAATAGGCCCATCAGTTGTGGGACCATCTGTTGACTCAACAGCAACCAGATGACTTAGTTTCAACCCTGTTCAACAGTGGTCTCAGAAGAAATCCAATCAGCCAAAAGGAAAAGGTCTTTACTTGCCAAAACCAATATGAAGATCAGAAGTGTTTGCCCCTTCAAATGCACAGACACCAATACAAGACTAAATAAATAGCAAAGAATTAGGCAAACAAGCTCAAGAATGCAATGACAGAGCTGGAATTTTTCATAAAGAACTTCAACAGTAAACCCAGTCATGCAGAAAAATCAATAACCCAAAGACTCATCATTTGAAATTAGCTAAATAGATAAAAAGAGAAAAGAACAAAAGAAAAGTCAAGAAAGAATAAGGAACCTATGGGGCAACATCAAGCATGCAAATATATGGACTATGAGGGTTTTAAAAGAAAAAAAGGCGCATAAAGCTCACTTAAAAGAAACACTTATAGAAAACTTCACAGATCTTGAGAAGAAAATGGTTTATACATCCAGATTCATAAAAGTCAATGGATTACAAGATTATTAACTCAAAAATGACATTCTGAGATGCATTATAGTCAAGTTAAAAGAGTCAAAGGAAAAAACAATCTTAACATCCACAAGAGAAAATATAGTCATCACAAATAAGAGATTCTCAAGAAAGCTATCAACAAACTCCTCAACAGAAACTTGTTTGCCATGAAGGATGATCTATTCAAAGAGCTGAAAGACAAAACTGTCAACCATGAATACTATACCCAGCAATGCTATCATTCAGAAACAGATATTTCCAGACTAAAGAGTGAAGGAGTTCACCAACACTAAACCTGCCTTACAATAGATAAGTAAGGAAGCTCTTGAAGTTGAAATTAAAACACACCAAAAAGTCTACATAATTATAAAAGATGAATTCATCAAGACACTAGAACAGTTGTGAATATTTATGCATCCAATATTATATGACACTTAAATATGTGAAGCAAGTGGTAATAGGAATGATGATAAAAAGGCAGAAGTATAATAGTAAGGTACTTCAAACTCCACGTACTACAATGGATAAATCATCCAGAGAGCAAACCAATAAGAAAGCAGCAGACATGATTAATATTATAGACCAAACAGACCTAAAATACAAATACATGTTACACCCAACATCAGTAGGATACAATATTTTCAAGCATGTACAGAATATTCTTCAGGATAGAGTATATGATGGTTCACAAAATAAGTCTTAATTAACTCAAGAATATTGAGATCATCTCAAGAATCATTTCTGAGAACAATGGTATTTAGCTAGAAATATATAAAAGGAGAAATCTTAGAAAATTCACAAATATATGAAAAGTAAACACTTTTCTGAATAATCAATGGTCAAAAATTTGAAAGGTAGAATTAGACAAAATTGGAACCACAATATACCAAAACTTATGACATGCTTCTGAAGCAGTTCTAGGAAGGAATTTTACAGTGATGAGTATCTATATGGGATGAGGGGCTCAAATAAACAATCTAAGTACACACCTCAAAATAGTAGGAAGAGAAAAAATGTCAAAAATTAGTTGAAGAAAGGAAATAACAAAGATCCTAGTAGAAAGGAATGAAATACAGACTAGAAAAACAATAGAAAAGGTCAACAAAATTAGCGGATGGGTTTTTGAGAAGACTAATAAAATAGACAAACCAAAAAAAAGAAAAAAAGAATGAAGATTCAAATAAATAATATCATAAAGGAAAGAGGCTACATTACAAATGATATTGAAGAAATACAAAACAACATAAGAGCCTATTATGAACAAATACATGCCAAGTAACTGGATGATCTAGAAGAAATGGATAAATTCCTAGACACATACAAACTACCAAGACTTAATCATGAAGAAATAAAATCTGAGTATACTGATAATGACTAAGGAGAATAAATAAGTAATTAAAAACCTCCCCATGAGAGGGGTCAGCCCAGGACCAGATGATTTTACAGGAAAGTAAACTCTTCCAGATATTTAAAGAAATAACACCAATTCTGCTCAAACTATTTCAACATTTGCAGAGGAGGGAATACTTTCCTGCTCATTTTATGAGGCCAGTACTACCTTCATACCAAAGTCAGATAAGGACATTTCATGACAAGAAAAACTGTAGGTCAATACTTCTGATGACATAGATGCAAAAGACCTTAATAAAATACTAGCAAATCTATTTCTTCATAACTTTAAAAGAATAATTCGCCATGATCAACTGGGCCTTTCATTTGGGATGTAAAGCTTGTTCAACATATAAAAATCAACAAATGTGATAAATCACACATGAAACAAAGGATAAAACCATATAATCAACTGAAAACATGAAGTAAAAGCATTTGACAAAATTCATTATCTTCTCATGATAAAAACTCTTTAAAATTTAGGTCCAGAAGGATTGTACCTCACCACAATAAAGGAAATATTTGACAAACGCACAGAAAACACTATTCTCAATGGAAAAATTTCAAAATTTCAAAAATTTCTAAGATCAGAGATAGGATAAAGATGCCCACTGTCACCATTCTATTCAACATAGTACTGGGAGTCCTAACCAGAGCAATTAGGTAAGGGAAATAAAGAAAAGCCATCCAATAGGAAAAGAAAAAGTTTGTAGACAACATGATCTTATGCATTTTAACATTTTAAAATTCATTAGAAAGAACTTTTATAACTAATAAACAAATTTGGTAAAGTTTCAGGATACAAAATCAACATACAAAAATCAGTAGTGTTTGTGTATACTAATGATAAACTATGCAAAAAGAAATCAATAAAATAATCCCAATTATAACAGCATTAAAAGAATAAAATAATTTGGCATAAATTTAAGCAAGGAGGTGAAAGATATGTGCACTAAAAATAAGACATTAATGAAGGAAATTGAAAAAGATGCAAATCAATGGGAAAACTACCATTTTTCAAAGAAATTAAAAGTATTAAATATCCATACTACCCAAAGTGATCTTCAGATTGAATGGAATCTGAAATTTGGAGGATATTGCATTAAAGTGAAGTTGTTAAGTGAAATAAGTTAGGTATGTGTATGGTCTCACTTCCAGATGGAATCTAAAATTATCAAAATTATAGAAGCAGAGAGTAGAGTAGTTGTTGTCATGAGCTAGGGAAATGAGAAACTGTCCATCAAAGGGTAAAAACCATTGCTTATGACTAATTTCTGGGAATGTAATACACAGCCTGATGACTGTAATTAATACTACTATATTGTATACTTGAAATTTGCTAAGAAAATAGATCTCCAGTGTTCTCACTACTTACATAACATATATTGGATGTTTTTAATTAACTGGAATGTGGTAATTATTCTACAGTGTATATGTATTTCAAATCATCACATTGAACGAGTATATAGCTTTGTCAATTAAATATTTTAAAATGAAAATATTTTTAAAACTATGTGAAGAAATAAATGGAAAATCAACAGGATCATTGCAATATATGAAAACAAAAACACTTGAAAATCTGCAATGACCATTCATAATAGCCATTCTGAAAACTAGAAAGAAAAAGAAATCTTAGTGCAATAAGTATCTTAAAAGAGTCCAAAGCTAATACCATACTTAATGGTGAAAGTCTCAATGGTTTCCCTTTAAGTTTAGGAACAGGGCAAAATAAGAGTATCCTCTCACTACCTTTTATTTAAATAATGCTATATGTTCTTGTCAGTGTAATACAGCAATGAAAAGAAACACAAGTATTCATATTGGTAAAGAAGTTGTAAAATAATCATTATTTACTGACAACATCTTAAAATAATTTTGGCAAAACTATAATTTTGGTAGCAGAGCAAATTATAATACTCTAGGCAGAAAATAGACACTGTATAGATCAAACCAAGTCCTCCTATATAATCCAGCTATCTCACTTCTAGATATATATTCAAAGAAAATGAAATCAGCATTCAAAAGAGATGCCTGCACACTATGGTCATGGTGTACTACTCACAATAGCCAACTAAACACATAAACACATGCATATTATTCAGCAATAGGGAAGAATGAAATGCTGTATTTTGCAAAACAGATGAAACTAGAGAACTTTATTTTAAATGAAATAAAGAAGACCAGGAAGGCAAGTGCCACATGTTCTCTCATAAAAAGAAGCTTCAAAAATACTGAGTATACAATAGTGACTAATGGAAGTTGGCGAGGAGTGTTGGAGGAGTGAGGTGAGTAAAGAGGCTAGACTGGATCAGTGCATGTTGTTGGAAATAGCTCACTGAACCCCATTAATATGTACAATTAATACACATTGATTAAAATGTTTCAAATACACATGTGAATTTAAGGTTGAAAGAAGGATTAGTAATAACAGTATCCATAGGGCATAGGTATTAAATCAGTTGACACCCTGATTGATGTTTAAAAATAAGCTATAATCTTCAGGTTAAAATGTAGTGATAATAAATATACAACTTCCAATGAGAAAGAGTAAAAATACAGAACTATGTTAACAACTCATACAAAAGTAGTTAAGTGAGAAAAGTAAGAAAATAAGACAGATGTCAAAGAGCACAAAGTTGATAAATCCAGTCACAAAAATATGATCATCTATATTACTAAATAAATGTGATATACTCACATTATTAAATAAAAATATGATTGCATTCATATTGACTATATTCACATATTATTATCAGCAAAAATTGACTAATTGTCTTTATTAAAGACAAACTTTATTTGACTATGTTCAGTTGAATATTTTAAAGAGATTTTAACCATCAATCAAGTACTGTGTGTGTGTGTGTGTGTGTGTGTGTGTGTGTGTGTGAATGTCAAATAAAATAGACTTTAGACTTTTAGAGTAAAAAAAATTCCATTCCAGTAAGTAGAGAACAAATTGAAGAAATTATTTTAGTGTAATGGTATAATTGTAAGAACAAGTAGGTTGTAATTAGGAAAACAAACAAAATAGATTCAAAAGAGAAAAAATAATATTTCAAAACGTTGTTTCTTGATAAAGTTACACAAAGGTCACAAGGAATGTGCAACAAGACCAAAAACCTGAAACACTCCAACCTCTTTAAAAAAATATATACCTAGAAGTGTATCTAAAATTCATTGCATTGCATTATAAACTTACTTTCTTTACAAAAAAATTAAAATTCTAAAATTAGTTTTCCAAATTTGTCTGTAATTATTTTGCCAAATATTTCCATTTAACTTAAAAATAGAACTAAGTCAAAGGTATGCACGTTAAAAGTTTAATTCTGCTTTGTGTAACATGCAAATATGAAGACTGTTGATGTGTCTATGAATAGGAATATGAATTGATGAACAGTCTTTCACGCAGCAACAGACATGCTGGTTTTGACAAGTAATTAATTTTGACCATTTTCTATTTGACAACAAGCTGCAGATAATCCAGACTTACAAAAGTCTGCATTAGCAAACAGAAACAGTGCTCCCAGCCATTTCTCCAGATAAAGATTGCTTATGTCAAGGAAACTGAATTCTTTAAACATTTATTTAAAATCATGTCAAATCTTTTCTTTCATTTTCAAGGGTGACATAATATTTGCAAGGTATACTATATTGATGCTTTCTATATTGGACAAGAAATGAATATAAATTTCCATATTAATTCTGAGATTGAGCAGCAGTGATCTTTACAAGAGGGCTTCAGGGTTCCCAGGTACTTTCACATCCTTGCCTGTAGTGAATCTGATGTACAAACTCTCCATTTATTTTGCTGAAGTATTTCCAGCACTTGGAAGTTCATGTGTTATCTATCCCCCAACTCTACCTCTAAATAATATAAGCTTCTAAGTATTTCAGGAGACTCAGGCACATGCTGACAAAGAAACATAAAAATTTAGTCCGACAAATGTTCTCACCACAAAAAATGATGAGAGGTAAACCGCATGATAATAGTGGTTTAAATAAATAATAAATGTGGTTAGCCCTCCCACAATGTGTGTGTACACATATATAATATTAAAACAACATATTCTATGATAAATATATATAATCTTTATTATACAATGAACAGTGACTTCAACATGGTCAAAGGCACAAAAATAGAAATTAAATTGAATTGGGCTGAAAGAGAAGCTAAGCAGGGAAGACTGAACATTTGAACACCTCCCAAATAACTCCTGCTGTGCACTCTGTGCAATGAATGGTAACATCTTCCCTCCAATGCCAATATAAAATGGGATTTTCTGAAAGCAACCTGGGTACAGTGGACACATTAATCTACCTCATATTGTAATAGAAGTTTAAACGGAGACTTTAACTTTAATCTGGGACAGTTTTTTCAGAGTTGCCATTAGTGACTGATAAATTGTTGCAGATTCACATGGGTGGAATACACCAAAAGTGGTAAACACAGGCAGGTGTTTCCTTGCTGAGTCTCCCACTGTAATCAGATTCTAAATCCCTGGTTCCTTTAATCTTCCATTCATTCTGTCAGCTCTTCCAGAATGGGGTAGTGTTTTTTCCTCACATTAAATTATTTTCTCCCATTAAAAATTATTTTTTTATGTTATGAAATTCTTTGTCATACAATTAAAAAGGAACTTTATTTTCTGAGTAAATATACATTAGAGTTCACTTGCCATAGCTTTTTTGGTGGATATTTCTTTTCTTTTTTCTATAGACAATGCTCTTAAAACTGTGGGGCAGAGGGTGCAGGTAAGAGCACTTACCTACCACAAGTGAGGCCCTGAGTTCAGTCCTCAGCATTGCAAACATAAAAACCACACATGCTATATTAATACACTTAGAGCTGGCAGAAATTTCCAGAACTAGAGAGGCATCTTCATTGGGAGAGGTGAGATTTCTAAGTTGACATGGCTGCTTATTTCTACAAGTACAATGTATGCCCAGAAAACTGAAGCCTGGCAGCCGTTTTTGACACAATGCAGCTGCTACCCTGGAAATACCATTTTTCCATTGACCCACCTCATTACTGGAAAAGTTAATTGTAGCAAAACTTCTCTAGATTTTAGCTGGGGTTGGAGAGGATTTGGGGAAGATGGTAATCTGCCAAATTTTCTAACTCTAGCTACCTAACTTAACATTAGTCTTGTCATTTGCCTTATTACTGTCTATTTGACCTATCTATAATCAATTAGCTCCATTCCTGTACACAAAAGCAAAGATAAATATTTACAGGTCAACTGACAAATTTTAATCTGCATAAAAAATGTATTTTCATTTCCATTCAAATATATATGTTATTATGTTGATGTCTATAAAATTACTTTTTAAATTGAGCAGATTGCAAAACCTGACATGGGGCAGATTACAATTTAAGGAATAAGGTCTAGCTTGTCATAATAATGAAAAGCTAGAGCTGCATTCTGTTTACTTGGGATGTCATAGGTAGAAAAGTATAGTAAAATTGGTAGAAAAGTATAGTAAAATTGGTGTGAAAATCAGTTGGTGTGAAACTCTCAGAATCATGTAGTTCTTCAGGTGCCTAACAGTAAACGGTGTGATAATAGTATTTTATTTCATATATGATAATAGGTACTTTGCAATTTGCTATATTTAAATATTTTCTCTTAACGCCTCCAAATTAAGTGGGGGGGGGGGATCTGATCTATTTAATTACCTTCTTTTAGAAATGAGTATACTCACAGCCAGAGGTCATGGTAAAGCAATTGCCCAAAATCATTGTTTTCTTGGTCAACCTAGGAAGATGGTCCATTATGAAACTATGGCAATTTGAGAAAAAAATCTACTCATTCCCAGAGCTGAAATTGTCAGTATCTCTGAGGCATCCGTATTGGTGATAACTGTCAAACTCTGCATTGCAAAATTCAAAGCCAGGACTTGAGTGGGATATTAAACATGAGGATTCTGTTTTCAAGCACTATAAAAGGTAAAAAAGAAACTAAAATCCTGAAGGCAAATATATTGTGCTGACATTTAAAACTCTTACAATAGATTTTATTTATTATGCTTTTTAAAAAACAAAGAACTAGAAATACACATTCCATTTTGCAAGGTGAGATATATTCTCTCTATGACAATAAAAATGTAAAAATAAGGTATTTTATGTATTGAAATCCCAATGAATTTGAAATTTGCAAATGATCTCTTTCAGAGGACCTCAGGACAATAGTTTTAAAACCTCTAGTGACCATATAATGATTCATATTCACAGTGTGCTTGAAAATTGTTAAACACTGATGGTTTGTAATACAAGTTGAAATAGTCCATATTGAAATGACCTCTGGTGAATTGGACTGGGGCTGAAAACACTGTTTTGCCAGGGATCATGTTAAGTGAGTGCTAGCTAGCAGGGAGACAGGTGTTTCCTGTTCCCAACCACATGGCATAACCATATAGATTAGCTGCAAGAAATCCAGCTAGAAGATTTTTTTTTCTTTAAAAAAACCTAATTCAGTTTAACACTGCTCATATGGAAATTGGTTTAGGTTTCAATTATATTTTAGAAATTTAAAAATTTAGAATTAAAAACTTCTTTTTTTCCTAATACATAAATCCTATCTAATATCTCAAAATCATAAGTACTACTGATGGATGTGTTCTCAAGTTATCTCATTCCAATTCCCCACAGATGTATTTTATTACTATCCTGGAAGAGGGGTTACCATCCTCAGCTTCCATGTCACGAAGCATAGGGAAGGAACTCAAAGATGACTGAGACAGTTAAATTGGATTTTAGACATCTCTGTAGCTACTGTTTACTGATAATTGGTCAGATATTTTAACTAGAATCAAAATAATAAGTGTTACATTTGAAAAATATGGAAACATCATATTTGCACATCCTGACTCTTTTGTTGGCCATATATGAACAGCAATTTGGATCACTGAACAGTGTTGCTTTTACATTCCTCCGATATTTTTGTTAGGTCTAACAGGATACTAAACAGCAGAGCATGCTTTCTAGAGATAACACGAATAATGACATGTAGCAATTAAGTGGCATCTGTATATCTGCAGCTCTCATTCTCGTGGAACATAGTCTTCCAATATACCCTGGAAATCAGGCACCAGAGGACATGTGAGCGAACTTCCAGATTCTGTATCACTGCTCTGCCACATATTATTTTAAATCATCTGATTAGGTACAAGAGTGACAGAATGCAAGTGGCAGACTTAGTCACATGTCACCCTATTGGATTATAAAGCATAGAATCTTAGGTGTCACAGAGGAAAAATATACAGGGAATTCCTAAAACTATTACTTGCATAGAGCTACAGGCTGGTTAGAGAGGTAAACCCTCAAAATAGCAGCTCACTCTCATACCACTTTGCTAGAAACAGTAGAACAGTCACAGCACTTTAATGTCTGTAGTACAGTGAAGACTCTAGAAAAGTTGCCTGAGTCTTAGGTATAAATCTGTCTTAATAGGACAGAAAAGTCCAGTAGCTCAATTTGGAACCAGAGTCAGAGGCCCATGACTCAAATCTCATCATCACTACTTACTTAATCCCCATAATTAGGGACAACATACTTAACTATACTGTCTCAATTTCTTTATCTGTAAAGATAAGCTGTATCCATTAGGGTTGAGGTAATAGTAGTTAAATGAGGAAAATCTGGCATAGACTTTTCACTTGGTGAACTTCTTAGTATTTTTATTATTGTAAAAATATTCTTAAGTGTCATTAAAAGTGGTCTGTAGTTTTTGTTTGGTTGGTTTTGTTTTTCTCATTTGAGAGAATATACCTTGCCAGCTTTCCTCTTTGTTTATTACTCTGGCTATGAAACTTCTTTTTCTTTGGTGGAAGAAAAAAACTTTTTTTTCATTTCATTTTTTTCCCCCAAGTCCTTGGTTTTGTAGAACAGAACAACTGTGTACTGAGGATCTGCCCACACAGGTAGTAATTTCCTGGGCTGCAGGCTGAAAGCATAAAGACTGCACATGGTGGCTGGGACTTCCTCAGCTCTGGACAGATGTGATCATATTTTGGCCAAAAGACAAGGGGGTGGGAAAAGGAGAGATTTCTCAGAGCCGTGCTTTGCTGGTGTCTTTCAAAAGGGGGGAAAAAAGATCATACCTCCAGGTTAAAAAGCAAAACTAAACCACAGTTATGTAATTTTGAAAGATTTCTAAATCAGTATTGGCATTATTTTTAAAACATTAGACTTCAAAGAGATAACCAAAGAATTTCTTCTGACCTCATACTACATACATTCCATTAAAAATGCAATTTGTAAAACATATTTCAGATGGTTATTCTCAGGAGAATATGCCTCAGTAAAGACAAGACACATGGACTATTTCAACTGTGTGTGGCTCTTCTTCATCCCCCCCCCCAATTTCTTCCATACAGGACAGAACTTCTAGATGAATAAAGATATGGTGTGTGTTTCCAGGACAAAATTATCTTTGGGCTGTGATCAAGCATGAGAAATTTCCACTCTGAGGGCAAATATTTGGAGGTTACAACATGAATGTAAGTTCATGAGTAACACTTCTTTCATATTATAAACACACTGTAATCCTAATATATTTTCTATGGATTAATAAGCTTCATAAAATTTTACCATGGCAAAGATGTTAGAAATTTTCTCATCCAATGCTCTTATTCTGAAAATAAATAAATAGATATGCATTGTTAGAAGGGAGGGCATTTTAATTTTGAAATGGAAAACAATTTTCGGTTTGATTACTAATTCTGGATACTTACTAGCGCCTGTACTCTAATTTCTTTTGAGAAAGATTGAGATTAGATTCAGTTTCAGGTGGAAAGGGTTCTCTGACCAATTAACACCTGCCACAGACATGGGCTCGAATGAGGGAGCAAGAATCTCCTGTAGTTGATGGTTCTGTACTGACTGGGAAAGCAGAGCCTTTGAAGTCAGTAAGACCTGGGAATAGCTTATGGTGCTACTCTTTTTTTTTTTTTTAATCAGTTTAAACTCATTTCCTAACATTTCCTCATAAGCAAAACAGAAATAAAATTTATACTGAGAACATATTCATTGATCTAATGAGAGCTTGCTCTACACTGCTACATTTGCTTTGCAGAAGCCATAATGCTGAGCTTCAAGTTGGCTGATCTCTTCTGCAGACTTTGGTAGACCAAGACTATGATAGAGAAAAGGACAGTGAAGGGAATTTGTGGAAAATTGGTATGAATAAGCATACCAAGAAGATGAAGAATGCTGAAAAAAGTCAGATGGAAAGAAAACCTGAGACGTCTCACCATACATGACTATAAATACTGCATAGGCAAGCATATTTAAACTCTGCTACGAATTACTTGTGACACGAACAAAGAAAAATTCAAAAAGAAAAGCAACCTGTGGTTATAAATCATCATGTAAGAAATCTAAAGAGCTTTAACATAAAAACCAACTCTGCTCAGATTTTCCCACCAGCAGATGGGGAAAGCATGATCGTGTCAACCCCGTCAGATGCCAGGGTGACTGCATTTTGTGTTGGAAAAATAGTGTTTATACCAGACTAGCAAGCTGATGTCTAAGTGAGCAACCGCAGGTAAGCCTGTGTCGAGACAATGAACATGATAGTGGGGACTTTCTGTTGACAACTTTGACCATGTGAAACAGAATACTGACATCAGTTGAAACTCTTCATTGAATAAAGCAATTGACAAAATAGGAAAATATAAACTGAAGTTTTCTGCTTCTTTTAACCATGGATATGAAAAAAAATCTGCAAAACTAAAGAAAAATGTTTCCAAGTGCTGTGGCTAGAATGGACATCGTCTTTGTGACTGCTTTAGTAAAATTGCTATCTTCTAATTTAATAAATCTAGGGTTTTCAGTAATGGAAATTATTTTGCTGATCAATTTGTAATTTGTGTTTTCCTCTTTTGAGGCTGTGGTGTCAGGCATAGACAAACATAGCTGTTGTGAGAATTGTGAAAATAGAGGATTAATAAAATGACTAGAGGCAAAGGAAATACCTGTGTTTGAGATACAGGAGTAAAAATTTCCTACAACCAGGGGAAGAAGTGAAATGAGGACAGGCCATATCAATGTTAGTAGAGCTGTTAAAGACCTATAAATTCCACAAGAAAGACAATTTTTAGAGCAGAGAAGAACATTTAAGATATTACTGCCTATTTTAAACACACTTGTTTAAAACACATTTGTTCATGTTTGACTGGGCAGGTGAAATTAATATCATTATATGTCATATGAGACTTTCTGTTCTAGCTTATGTAAATATTTAAAACTAATAAAAAAAATAATAAGTACTTATTAAGTACCTACTATGCCAAGCACTGATAAATCCTTTCAACTGTTTCTGATGCCTGGGAATAATACATATATACAGCATCTGAGAAGGTAACGCCTCTCTTTCATTTCATTCCCATACCTGATTCTAATTTATTGTTTTCCTTTTTCCATGTGATTCAGAATCCTTCCAATAAGTCATTACATTTGTATAATAAACCCCACATTTATTGGTGTTATCGCCTTCATTAACTCATAGTAGATTAAGTGAAATTAGATACTGATGTCAGAAACTCCTGTGCATTATAAGAGCAGGAAACACACAAAAACCTGGAAATAGCATTCTCTTTTATTTTTAACGTAGGCCATTAATTGGTAAATATCTATCACTTCTGTTACATGGCATAAAATGGTGTATGTTAAACTATTAAAGATGGGGGTTGGTCTTCCTTTTGAATATAGTTTAAGTATACCATCAGTACAATGTGTTGATAAATGAATAAATAGAAATCCATTCCTATGCTGTGAACAGAAGGATCTGGTCAGTTTATACGCAGTGGGCATAATGAATGTTCTGAGCATGGAAAGATATTTTAACCAGAATAAATTTTAATATTAGCCTATATTACCATTGGTTTTTATTGTCAACTGTTATTGTTCAAATGGTAAGAGCAAGCATAATTTTAGCCAGGAGTGCAACTGGCTGTCCTGGAGGAAGACAGCATGTCAATTCCTCTGTGCTACTTTCATCAGAGGGACATGCCCTTCCCAAGGTTCTGGTGTGTCTTTTTAAACATAACAGTCCCATACATATTACCATTAACCACAGAAAGTGTTGAAATCTATTTTCAGAAAATAATCATATGTGAGAATCAAAGGAAAATATGTGCCATTTATTTCAGTTCCCTCTATGAAACTGTTATGACCAAGTCCCATTAATCCTACTAATATTACACTTCAATGGACATTTATAGAGAGTTGTCCTAGCTGGGTTTTTTTTTTTTTTAATGATTTAGTTTGGGATAGATAAACTAATATAAACTAAAGTTAAAAGATGAAATTGTATTCTTTTATGTATTACATATATAGAAGCTAGAGATATAAGAGTATTCTGTCACATGGCCTATGTTATTTCATAATTTTAAAATCAGAAATATGTGAATATTTGAAAAGTATATAGGAAAATATATATAATAATCATATTAATGCCACCATTCCAAAGTATTCATTATTAACATTCTATTTTCTGTTTATTTTTCTATTTTTTAGCAATGAAACTGCTCTGAATTTTTTATTTTCACTGGTATCATTAGCATTATCCCAACTTCTACCTTTGTTTTAGAAAGGTATTATCTATTTTTTTTCTATAATAAAATGTAGTTGTTTCTCCATTTTTTTCATTGTTTGGCTGTCTGGTTTCTGTAGCAACTGTCACTCACAAAATGGACACTACATCTTAATTTCAATCTTGAAGGAAATTGTACTTAGTTATCTTGCTGTCTATACAAATACAGAAGCAGATGAAAAAAATTACAATATCCCATGCAATCAGGTTTATATTTTGGCAAACACATGAGAGAAATCTGAGACACAACTTTCTGATTCTTTAAGAAACAATTTTATTGTCTTAGTATTTGATCAATTAAGTTACTTTATTCTTCAAGCCATATTCTCAAAAGAATAATTAAGTCCTAAAAAATGGTAAAAGTTATAGTTATAAATTCTTGGAAAAAATGTAATATATTCTTACAGGTAAGATCTGGATAGTTCATTTTAAATTCATTCCAGGAAGGGCAAATTTTTTTTCCTTATAGTTTCAGATAATTCCACCATCGACATCATCTCTTGACTGTTTAAATTTTAGACCAACTTTTATTGTAGTCATAATAAATTCATCATGTTGCTACTAGAATTGACAGGACACAGTAATAGTCCAAATAAGCTACATTCTCAAAACAATTGTAATAGCTATGGTACTTTCTACTTGGTGCTACTTGCTTTCTACTTTCTACTTGTACTTTCTACTAGGTTAAATTAACTGTTTGTACAAAAATTCTAAAAGAGACACTATCCTGTTACTATTTATCATGAGGCTTTTATTCAACAATGCTTTTTCCGTGTGACTGAACTAGATTTGCAATAAAGTTATGATACCAGTGGCACTAACTTAATGAAGGACTACTATGTGCCAAACACTTCACAAATTTAACAAAACTGAATGTTACTCATTAGTAATCCATTTCTCCTATTACAAAAACAAATATAAAGTAATTAAGTAATATCTCTAAGTCCTAACGCTTAAATATAGCACAATCAGCATTTCAAATCGAAATTTGAATAATTCAAAATCCTGCTCTATTACACTTCATTATTTGCTCAAAAATGGTCCAGGAAATGTGAAATCAGGTGTTGGCTCCAATAATACCTATGTGCCATCAGTGCTTGATAGGAGAGAAAACATCATATTTTGTATGTGAGGTTAATTCCTTGTAACAGCCAGAACATCACCTGTTATTTCCTAAGACTCTGAAGCCAAAGTGCCAATCAATTCTTGCATGTGTGTCAATTGTGATAAAACACAGCAGGTGAACCACAGCACTGGCAGCTGTACCCTCTGCCTATAATAATGTAGTATAAACACTATTCAACCAAAATTTGTCTCCATACAATATAATCATAGATTACCCTTGTTCTGTGTTTTTTCTCTCATTTATAGGAAAAAATTTTTCCTTTTATTTTGACAACAAACTTCTTGTTTCACATTGTTAAATTCCTACAACAATAGGAATATATAAAAAAAATTTGAGCAAAGCTTGTGACTTGGTCTTAGAGACCTATCTCACATGTCTGAGGTTGCCTTCTGTGCAGATGCTTGCAGCAACCTAAATAGAGTCAAACTTAAATTGTTATTACTCTCCCATTTTTGAGGACAAAAGTTCAACTAACAAATGCACATCTATAGTTTACCAGTCTAGACACAGCATTGGCAATTTTAGTCTAGGCTATGTTGCATTAAATTAGTAAAGAGATTACTGTCTACTTCCTTTTTTAAACTTTTAAATAGTTCCCCATTTCTTTCTTATTTCCTATTACGTTAGTTAAAAAATTAACATAATAAATGTTTACTTAAACAAGAAACTACAAGGTGAAATGGATAAATTTTCCTTTCCCCTAGTACTCTCAGCACTCTACTGTAATGGTATCTATGATCTATGCTATTTTTAATTTATTAAGGCAAATTCCATGTATTAATTTATCTTCACATTTTTATCAGCACCATGAAGTATCATAGGGTTCAAGTACATGAATTATTATAAAAAGTAGGTATTCTGTTATAAATATATTGGTCAGAACTCTGAGTTGAAAACACAGAAATCTAGTTTGTAATAGCTTAACGAACAACAGGCAGTGCATTAGACACATATTGTTGTAGTGCAGAGTACTGAATGAGGAGCTGAACATCCAGACTTTAGAGAGTACAGGTCCTAAGTCAGAGCAGTTCAAATCACATGACAAGTGCCTGTAGGCTTTAGTCTATCACAAATCTCTATTTTTCTGTATGAGTCATGTTTATTATCTTTGGCTGCAGATGGACTTCTCCACATGGTGGGTGAAATAGCCATCTGTAGTTCTGTACTCAATAACTCCTACCTCCGAAGCTAGAGAAAAGAGATCACCACTCCTATTTAAAAATCTTTCCAGAAGATTCTGCCTGAGCCAGATTGGTGCACTTGCCAAACTTGAACCAGCAAGGCTAGTGGAATGAAATATCATTATTGACCCAGCTGAGGTCTCTGCTATGTCCTCAGTGCCTGCAATGGTCAATTCTCAACAAATATTTATGTAATAAATATCCCAAAGACAACTTTGTTAAAATACAAACATTGGGAAAAATGTTCAAGTACATAATAAACATCCTGTGTCTGTAATCTACAACTATTATTATGATCTTGAAACATAAAAATCTTCGGTGTATTCATAATATATTAAAATGTAATTCTGACAAGATTATTTATACAGCATCATCAAATCTACCATTTAATTCATCTGCTATTTGAAACTAATTAAAACCCATGACTGCATGCCCAGTCATGACAATTGAGTGTATGACAATTGAAGGAGACTGTTGGATGGGTTTAAAATATTGAATAAACTGTTTCATTAAAAAATTAATAGTTTATTATTTCTCCTTCCTCTTCCAGAACTATTTATTGAACATCTATTAAGTGTGAGATCCTATTCACAGTGCTAGAAATACAGCTGTTAATAAGACAATTCCTTGCTGTTACAAAGCTTATATTCTAATTACTGGAGTTGAGGAATACATAATACGTAAATCAATATCAATATTAAAGTACTATTAAGAAAAACACCAATATGTTAGTCAGGTAAGAGAGTAATGGCATGTACAAGGACCTGCTGTTTTAGACAGGGAACCCAACCCAGGGCACCTAGTCCCTGAGAATTGTTTGAGCAAGAGCTAAACAAGGGATAGAGTCATAAAAAAGTCCAGAAGGGTTCCAAATACAAGGTCCCTAAGGAGGATCCAAACTCAAACTGCAAGATATCTAGGAGGTCTGAGAAAAGACAAGAGTTTGAGAAAGGTGATATAAGAAAACATGTCAGAAGAAAATTTCATTTGTTGTAATTAATCTGTGGCTTCTATAGTAGGACTATTTTGTGGGGAGAGCAGAGTGAAGTAGAGAGACTTTAACCATCCTAAATGTTAATATTCACTTTTTTCCATTCTCTACTGTGCTAGCAAAAACAAAACAAAACAGAAAACAAACAAAAGAACTGGGGGGATGATGGCAAAGAAAATAAATACTCTCTAAAAAACTTTTAGTCAACTTTCTCACTGCTGTGACTGAAAGACCCACCAGAGGGCTGCGGTTGTGGCTCAGCGGCAGAGCGCTTGCCTAGCACGTGCGAGGCACTAGGTTCGATCCTCAGCGCCACATAAAAATAAATAAAATAAATAATATGTTCAACTACAACTAAAAAAAATATTTTAAAAAAAGACCCACCAGAACAATTGTAGAGGAGGAAAATTTTATTTGAGGGCTCATATTTTCAGAGGTCTCAGACCATATACAGCCAGCTCCATTTCCCAGGGGTTCCAGATGAGGCTGAACATCATGGTGAGAGAATGTGGCAGAGGGAAGCAGCTCACATTGAGATCAAAAAGCAGAGAGTCCACAGGCCAGATACAAATATATATCCAAAGCCATACTCTAATTCCCACCTCCTCTAGCCATAGCCTACCACTTTAGTTACTACTCAGTTAATTCCTACCAGGGGATTAAATCACTGATTGGGTTAAGATTCTTACAACTCAACCATTTCTCCTCTGAACTTTCTTGCACTGTCTCACATGTGAGCCTTTGGGGTACACCTCACATCCAAACCATAACAATCAGTTTGGCTGAAGCAAAAGTCAGAAATGTTTGTTTTGGCTTTGGTCTTGATTTGTTTGTTGTAATTTAAGGACTAGAAAGAGTTAGAGAAGTTGGGGTAGACAGAAGCAAGAATAAGCAGAGACCAGAAATACAAGGCCCTGAAACTTTTCTCAGGACACTAGATCTTTGGAGTGACAGGAAGCCCTGAGGGGGCTTCAACAATTGCTTGGATCACACACACATCAGAAACACCTTTACAGTGTAGAGAATCACTCCGAGCAATTTAAGACAATGCAATAAAACTAGGGTAAAGTCTGTTACAATATGAATATTAATGAAATATAAGTGTTGAACAGAGATTTAAAAGTTATTCTGACTAGAATTGAGTGATAGAAGTGGAATTAGAAAGAACTGAATGCAGCAGTTTCTGTCATTAATTTAAATCCAACCTAGACTGAAAATTGATCAGTAGCCAGATTAAATTGACTTCTAAGAGGCTTAAAAAAATTCTCAATGTTAATTAGAGAAACAAAATGGAGTGTAAAAAAGTTTAAGAACCAAAAGTACTAAATGTAAAGCTTATTATAAATATACATTTTAATAATACAGTTGATTGTAGAATCAATACTTTAAAAAAAGCGTTGTGACTAAGACAATAGTATTAAAACAGTAGCTTAAATTGTATATTCACATCTTACTATCAGTTTTCTTTTAGGTTGGAAAGATTTCATTTCATGTTCAACTCTATTATTATTCATGAAAGTGTGCAGGTATCATTATAAGAAGTACTGATGACTGTATATCAGTTTCAAGTAAGTTTTGGTTAATGAATGTTTTAGTCAGCTTTTTCAGTGCTGTGACCAAATGACCTGACAAGAACAATTTTAGAGGAAAAACGTTTATTTGGGGTCTCACTGTTTTAGAAGTCTCAGACCATAGATGGTCAATGTCCTTGGTTTGTATCAGAGGTCAGGCAGAACACAATGGCAGAAAAGCTGTTCCAGACATAGTACCAGCAACCACAGAAAACCTAAGCTCATCTCACAAAATACATACTCCAAAGGCACATCCCCAATGATCTACTTCCTGTAGCCATACCCTACCTGCCTGCAGTTACCACTCAGTTAATTCTTATCATGGAATTAATGCACTGATTAGGTTAAGGCTGTTGTAACCCAATTATTTCACCTCTAAAATTTCTTGCGTTTTTCACACATGAGTTTAGGGAGACACCTAGTATCTAAACCATAAAATGAGTAAGTAATGAGTATAATATTTGGCTCTTGGGTAAGATAGCATTGTTTAGGGGATCCATCTAAAGCTAGCCTATAAAATTTGTATCTAGATAGATATGAAGGTATAATAAGAGTGAGGACTGATTTTTTTGATATATGAATTTTCATAATCTGAATTATGTTATACCACATGTATAAGTTAATTAGTTGGACCCCCCATTGCATTATTGTAAAAATTACATAAATTAATACATTTCCAATAAAAATACAGATATTCTGAAACCCTAATAAAACCTTACATTTTCTGTGCTAGTTGCAATGACAATTTTTACTCTTTTGGGCAAGCAAATATGGCAGTTTCTTTCTGTGTCCTCTTCTCTTGTTATTCTCATGTTTGAAGGTTTAAAGATTTATCAGAAAATATAAGTCATTTTGTTGCTTGCCATTAAATATTTCTCTAAAGGAACAAAATTCAGAGGGAAATATATTCAATAAAACATTCATAAAGAGGTATTACAGGAACATTCTCTTACGAATTTGCCTTGATGAATACAGGTGTGGAGAATGAGAGTGTTTTCTAAATCCTTTTTAAATTACAAAAATTATCTCTGCATAAATATCCAATATAGATCCTTTGAAAGTTCAATTAACTTTTAAGAAAATAAAGATGCTTAAATAAATGCTTTATGATTTGTTGATAGTGTTTATTGTTATTTGTGCACATTATAGGAGCATTTATAGCAACTTTCAAATATTTTAGAGACATCAGATTGTAATTACTATAATTTGAAACACTTCTAATAAAACAATGTGTTTAAATTATGAAATATTTGAAACCTTGCATCTGTTCTTGTGAGACATTTCGTTGCTTTGACGTCAGTAACCTAACCACAGATAGTATTTCTTTTCCTTCAATTTTTCAAATAAGTACCTTTGATGGTATGTTTTATGATCTTCAGAGTCCTAGCCAGTCCTAGGAAACATGTCTTTCATTTTCTTTTGATGACTGATTCTAAATACTAAGTAGCCATCACCAAACTATTCTTTGAGGTTTATACATCTTCTTAAGCTACATTTAAAAAAACTCTGTGCACATTAAAAATGGATAAATTGTGAAAATGCCAACTAGTTTGCAATTTATAAAATTTTCATAAAATAATTAATCTATAATATATTCAAATATCTCACAAGAGGTAGATGACATAATGTCATGTTTCTCCAGAAGAATTAAAGTATATATTGATTGTCAAACGAATATTTTGTTTCCCTTTGGAATAATGCAATATTCATTTCATTTAATAGTAAAATCCACTCTTTCCATTGCTTAGGCTAAGTAATTATGATCAGTCTTGACTCTTATCACCTTCACCCTCTCTCTCTGATCTATAAGCAATGATAGTTGGCTTTATTTTCAAATATATATTGAGACCATGATTCTTCTTCATGGTCAGGAAATTATGTGGGGAGTTTTCCCAGTTACTAATATATATCCATTCCTACTGTGCATGCTTGAGCTGAGTATCAAAGGACAGATCATTCATTCTACTATGAGGACAGACTAGCCCAAGACTCCGTCTATCAGCTCACTTCAATAAATCTCCACTCTGGTTGATATTATGGCATTTTGAATTTCTATGGATTAACCTTTGGGAAAAAAAGCTGTGTATTTCCATTTCTGGTATAGTGTTCCACTACCATACCCTCCACTTGGGAAAGACTCAGAGAAAGATCCATGGTAAAACTTGTGGCCACATTACAGAGTAATTTTTCAAATAAATAAGGCCACGATATCTCTGAAGGCTTATGCTTACTTCTTGCTCTTATGGTCCAGGAGTCTTTTGGGGCAGGACTAAAAATGGCTATAGTTAGGCTCCCTCACCAAGATTTCTATCAGGTTATGTTATGGTTTTTGTGTGCAGCCAGGGATGGGAACTGGCAGTTATGGTTGGTTAAGGCTAGAAACACTGTGATTCAGCATATCAAGATCATAAACATTAACTTTTGAGTATGCACCCACTCCTTGTGTAACCTTTTGGCAATTTGCCATGTGCCTTCTTTGTTTGAGCTGTGTATTAAAAGGGTGTATGAAAATGGCTAATGGCTAAGGCCACCTCCAAATAAAGAATGAACAATACTGTCACAGTGCCCCTTATATCTTTTTTCAATTGCCAGATCATCAAGTCTTGCTTCCTGAGTCAGAGCCCCTGCAGGACAATTAGCCTAGTTGGCAGGATGTTCTGCAGGTGAGAGATGCCTCAACCCCAGTGACAGAAGGGACCTATGGCCTCCAAGCAGCACATAGTACTTTGTTGCCAAGGTCCTATTAGCAAGAACTCCTGTGCAGAGTTGGGATATGGTGGATAGTTCCCTGTGAGCATAGAGAAGACTTCTGATTACCCTGAGGTGAATAAGGACCTGCCAGAGCAGACTGTGAACTGAGCAGCAAAGCCCAGGTGCCAGCGTATGGCTAAGGATAAAAATGGCAATGGCAATGCAGATGAAACAGAGAAATGACCTGAGGAGCTGCATGCACAGCTGCTGGGGCTATGGGAGAAAGGTTTCTTCCAGCTCTGAGAGTAAAATCAGATGCAGCTTTACCAGAGACTGTCACGATGAGGGAGTGACAAGATAAGGAAGAGGCCTTGAGAGCCGGAGTACAGTCACTGGAGGAGGTCCTCCATACCTGGAAAATACCCCTCAAGCTCCCCCATAGTGCAGATGGAATCCAAAAAGGAGGAGGAGGAGGAGGAAGATTAACACCTACAAGCCTTGCCAGTGGTGATGCAGAAAATGAAACAGCAGCAGCTGATACCTCCAATGGGCAGCCGTTAGCAGTGCCAGCTCAGGTAAAAAAGTCCATCACAGCCCACCTATAAAGCAGAGTTGGTGGACTTGGGGAAATAATTTTGGGCAGAGGCCAAGAAAGCCCAGATGTGCTGGAGGCCAGCAGGGTCAGGAGAGTTCAGTATACTAGAAGCTGGCAGGAGCCAAGGGATCCCAGATGTGCTAGAGGCTGGCAGGAGCCAGAGAGCCCAAATGTGCCAGGAGCTGGCAGGGGCCAAGAGAGAGCCTGATTGTGCAAGGAGTTGGCAGGGGCAAAAGGAGAGAGAGGTGCTATGTAGGTAAGCCAGAAACAAGCCCATACCTAGGAGGTAAGGCACCTATACTGTTCAATGTTTGGTACACTAATGACTCCAGCCATGGCCAGCTACCTCTGTGAATGGCAGTGGCTGTGGAGTCAGAAATAGGTACTGTCTGATTTGATACCAGTAAAAGCCAAAATAGCCAATGAGCTGAGCTGAATGGGGATAGCAAATAAGCATCCCCCTTAATGATATGTATTGACAGTTGTGCTGGAGACAAGTTTTGGGGCAAGAGCTTTGGGAGTTAAGCCACCAGGAACAGATGACTCTAGGCATGTTACTGGCCATGCCCCACTGACCCGTCTGGGGAATGATAAAGCAGATGCTTTAGCTAGGGTGCAGTGGTTGCAGCGGGTGCCTCCCACTGACTTGCCGGCTTCATTGCACTGCCACCTACAGTATGCAGGTGTGAAGAGGATGTGGAATGTAGTCAAACAGTGGGGTCTGCCTTTAACTTGGGGTGCTCTGGTAGAGGCTTGCCCGGCGTGTGGTTTGTGCTCAGGAATATCCGCACCCCCAATGCCTTGGAGCCACAGATAGCCCGGTAGTGCTGGGAGGCACCCTCTGACAACAAAGGCAGGTTGACTACATTGGCCCTTTACCAAGGTCAGAAGGGGCCATGTTTACCTTGACAGCAGTGGATACAGCTACAGGCTTGTTATTTGCCTGGCTCAGTGGTCAAGCACATCAGTGTGTTATGACTCACACCCTGACTGCGTTGACAGCCTCGTGTGGCCAGCCCATCACAATAGAAAGTGACCAAGGGGCTCATTTTACAGGTCAGGATGTGCAGTGATGGGCAACTCAGTTACTGAGTCAATGGAAACTGCACATCCCGTACCACCCACAGGCTGCAGGCATGATAGAGAGGTATAATGACCTGCTTAAGCGAGGACTTAGGACTTCAGTCAACCCACCTTCCATGAAGGCACAGTGTCTGTGGGTAGTTGTGAGGGCTCTGAATGAGCATCCCCAGCAAGGGGGATCAGCTCCTGTGGAGGCTTTGCTGCATTGCACAGCAGCACTAATACAGGTTCAGGTGACAACAAAGGATGTTGTACTTAGTCCTGCTTTGGGAAGCAAGGGAATGTCTTTTGCCTGCTCCCACTGGATTAAATAGGGGGCAAACTGTGAATTGTACATGGCTCTGGACAATAAAGTCCCCACCTTCATTGGTTAACCCTGTCAGCCCAAGGAGTAATCTCCTTGTAATGCCATGGGCAGCTAGTGAATGCCCCCCCAGGTACATGTGACTTGGCCAGGTCCCACAGATGGGACACACATTTTAAAGGGCATGTTTGTTATTTCCCTTTGGCCAATTATGAGTTTCCCAGTGCTGGTGCACACCAAGCCTGCTGAAGTACAGGACCAAGCTGTACAAGTGTGATATTACTACCTGGGAAGCCACCACAGACGTGCTTTCCCATGATGCAAAGTTGGCATACATTCTCCCAGATGGACATGGCTTATCTGTGCTATTGCCTGTAACTGCCTTGTCCTTTTGTCTGTAGGTGTATCTTTACCAATACCATTGTGTACTGGGAACACCTGTACGCCAGAGTAGCAAATGTGTCTGCCTTCTGGGTACACACTGAGGTGGCTGTGAGATCTGCTGCTGGACTGCTCTGGCAAATTCAGACTATGTCACTGGAAAATTGGACATGGCTGAAAAAGACTTTTGTTACTACTTCAGTCTGGGGTGAAACTAAGGCTTCTCACCCATGATTGGGGGATTCCGTTTCAGATGGAATGGCCTGGATCTCTGCGGCAAATATAGAGCTAAGGGGCCAGGTACTCCAATGTTTGAGGAGAATGAAAGGTACAGAACCTGTGGGTTGGGTCCCTAGACGCTTTTGTCAAATCAGGTGTCAGTAGAACAGGTATGATTGTTATTCCAGTGCCCCATCGCACCCTCTGGGTTTGTGGCACTCATGGATGACTGTATTTTCCACAGATTTGGGCAGAGCATTCATTGCACCTGGGGTTGCCCATACCTCCCAGCAACCATAAGGCAAACCTTGCCTCAGGGGCCTGCTAATTGGGAGACTGTATGAGCCTGTTACAGAGTGCATCAGACACCATGGTGATATTACCCTTTGGCTTTGTTCCTCGCTCAAAGAGCGTCCTTGGTGGCTGAGATGCAGATAACTGCTTTGGCTGAGCACACAGTCCTAGCCTTAAATCATACAACACAGGCTCTTTCTCGGTAAGTGAAAAAATGTATAAAATTCGCAAAGTTGTGCTGCAAAATCATATGGCGTTTTATTTGATAACAGCAGCACAGGGAGGATACGTGCCATGCCTGATACTGAATGCTGTTTATACCTACAAGACCATCACAAAAATATTAGTATGGCTTCAGTACATACGACTTCTGAGGTAGCAGCCATACATTAGCTAATTGGTGATCCTTTGCAGAAATGGTGGGCTGGTTTAGGCACCACTGGGAGGTGGTTCCTGGTAATACTAGGTGGTGGTGCTTGTTTCCTGGTTATATGTTGTTGCAGCTTATATTGCTGTTGTGGCTTTTGGATGCAGGGCTCTGCCCTCCTTGCTAAGGGAACATTGCAGAACACTTCAGACATGGAGATTACATGGTGAGGAATCCTAAAGTGGTGAATTGTTGAGGCAGACCCAAAATAGCTATAGTTAGATTCCCTCACCAAGACTTCCAGCAAGTTATGTTGTTTTTAGTGTGTAGCCAGGGATAGGAACTGGCCATGTTTTGGTTAGTCAGGGCCAGAAACACTGTGATTCAGCATATAGACTCAAGATCATGAACATTAAATTGTGAGCATGCACACCTTCTCCCTTATGTAACCTGTAGGCAGTGTGCCCTCTTTGAGCTATATGGGCCTATGAAAATGGCTTGGGAGCTGGCTAATGGTTATTGCCACCACCTCTGAATAAAGGATGATGAATATCCCCACCATGTCTCACATTCTTTCAATTGCTGGATCCTCAAGCCTTGTTTCCTGGGTCAGAGACCCAGCATGAGAGTCCTTTTAAATTATACACAAATATCTCAGTTCCATCCATCATCTCCCACTGTTATAAAAGGCACCACAAAACAACAAAAGAGCTTTTACGAATGCTTAGGAGAAGACAGTAACCTCTGGCCATGCTTAGAAGATAGTAGGAGTTGGCTAAGAAACCAGCACAAAATAGATCTACTCCAATATTTCATAAGCCTCTGAGATACCTTCCACTGAAATGCTAGGAAGCATTGTCATTTTGCTTTTATTGATAATATTTCATCATTGGGTTTAATTTTCATTCTGATGTTGAACCAATTAGACAGTTCACTGTACTCTCAGCTGCTTGAGCTACCAATGCTAAATACATCCTAGGTGGGTCTCCCTAAACTCAGCTAAAATCCATCACATTTGATCTGCTTTGGTCTAATACTTTCACAAATAATTTCCACCTATGTTGCCAAAACTTCTGACAATGCAAATAGGCAAGACCCTTTGTATTTCAGCTATATTATCCTTGGAATTGATTTCTTCCTTTTTTTTTTTTTTTTTTTTTGGACTACATTATGATAGAAAAGTCCCTAGAGGAACTGGTGTGACAACTAAGAGCATCTGTAACTCCTTGTTATTGGTGAAGTAATTCAAAGAGTTTATACAAGGGAAGGCTTGCTCTTTGGATGTGTAGAGGGGAAGGAAAAGCCTTTTCTTTCTTTCTTTCTTTTCTTCTTCTTCTAGGGAATTTTGAGAAGGATTTTAGTCTCCTGTGGTTTATCCTGTCTGTGTCTGCCTACTTACCCTCATACCACATTTTGAGGTTCTATTCCTACTAAACCGATGTCCTTCTCTTAGCAGAAGAGACTGAAGGTATTGCATGTTTAATTGGAACTGCAATTTGCAGTTCTTTAACTCTACTACCCAGTCCTCATGATGTATCTTTAGCAAGGTCTTTTTTCTTCTCTGTGGCTAAATAAAATAATTCTTGTGTAACTCCCTGGGAGCCAGTTGATTTTCCGTCTATACTTCAAGTTTTTCTCTTTTATGTGTTTCTCTTTTTTCATGCTATTAGTTTACTGAGAAAGAGCTAGCTCACCATGTAGTTTTTATAATCATTGTCGCCATAGTGATGAAAGCCTTTACTCCCCCAAGTTGTGGAAATGTCTGACCCTCTGCTAACAATTTTGTGCCACTGCTAGTGAAAACCTGAGTAATGCTAATACCAATGCAAGCCACAAATTAGCAGTGTCTCATTTTATTCCAATAAGGAGTTTCTTTGTTTGCATCAAACATGACAGCAATAGTTTCAAATGCAATTTAGAGTTCTGTTTCTTGGGGCCAAATTGGGTAAAAATTGAAGTGTCAGAAACTGTTCAGGCAGGAAACTACACACAAAGGGGTATTTCAACAGTTTCATATATGAACTGTTTTCATAGGGGTGAGCAGTGTAAAAAGAGGCAATAGGAGATGGAAAAGCACCTGGGGAGGATGATTGATGGGAAGACTTTAAGCACCTGAGGTTCAATAGCAAGGGGAGGGAACTATTAAGAGAAAGTCACAAGTGCTGTGTCATACCACAGAAGTTGCCCGATGTAACTGTGGCTAGGATAGCAGACCACAGCCACTGCCAAACCATGACCCATGGTGGGTGGTTGGAAGAAATAAATAACCAGACCTCTCTCACTTCTCTCCTGCTGTAATTTCTATTGTCCAGTCTCAATAAGAATCCAGAGGACAAGAGAGCCTCTTTAGTGAAGTACACAGATCATTTTCCTAGGGCCATAGAACAGAACAAAGAAATGTGGAGAATAGACATGAATAGGCAAATGGGGTATAACTAACATTCTTCTCTGACCCCTACTGAAAATTGACACTCCCTCCCTTTTCCTGGCTTATTTAGGCTTCTTTTTTTCTCCCTTCCACATACCATTTTTAAATTTTTTTTTTTAGTTGTAGATGAACACAATATCTTTATTTATTTTATGTGGTACTGAGGATCGAACCCAGTGCCTCACACATGCAAGGCAAGTGCTCTACTGCTGAGCCACAACCCCAGCCCCACATACCATTTTAATATGCTATATTATTTACTTATTTATTTATTTTATTATTGATCGCTTCTACTAGAATGAGTTTCATAAAAGAGGAATTTTCTTGTTTAGCTCATTGTTAAGTCCCTGGTGTATGCATGGTATTGAAACATAATATGTACTTTATAAATATTTGTTGAATGAAATGTTATTTCAAGCCCAACTAAAATTGTTCAAATTTAAGTCTCAAAAGTCATTCAAGGTCTTAAGGAAGATTTTGCACATATTCTCTGCTATAATGACAATTACTACTTTACAATGTAGTATTAAATAAAAAATATTTTCACAATATAGTAAAAATTTATGACAATTCCTCATCTACTTTTTAAAATTTTTTGATGTTTTTGGACTTACTAAAAGATTTGTGTTGTAAGATTTTTTTAAAGGCTGATACATCATATAGGATAATCCAAACTAACTCAAATAGTTGAAATAGTCAAATATCCTACCTCCTTCTCTCTGTTTCACTGTTATTTAGTATTATAAGAATATTGAGTAATCTTAGAAAGTATTCACATATTTTTCGTATATGTATATGCCAAAAGTAAAAAATATGTATATATTATATATGTATATGTGTATATCATATCAATAAAAATATATTTTTGCATATAACATATATATATGCAAAAACTGAAAAACAACCATACATTTGAGTGTTCACCCACAACCTCTGATAACTAGTGTGTATTATAGACCACTCTGAATAAAAACAGGGTCATCACATTAAACATATTTACCTCCTCAAATATTTATAGTTTATGGTGAAAATATTCAAACTCCTTTTTTCTAGATTTTTGAATTATACAGTCATTATTTAGTCACCTTATTGTGCAATAGCACACCAGAACTTCTGACTCTTATCTAACTATAATTTAGTCCTCATTGAACATTGCTCTTTCTCCTTCTCATGTTCTCCTCGCCCTTCTCATCTCGACTTCTATGAGATCAGCTCTCTTTACCTTTTATATATGAGTGAGAGCATACTTGTGGTTCTGAGCCTGGTTTAATTTCACTTAATGTAATGACCTCCAGTTTCACACATGTTGTCACAAATTATAAGATTTTATCCTTTTTATGGCTGAATAGTTTTCCATGGTATATATGTAATACATTTTTTTAACTATTCATCAGTTGATGGACACTGCATTTCTTGGTCATTAGGAATAGTACTGCAATTAAATTGGAGAGTGGATGTCTCTCTGACATACATATTTTACTTCCTTTGAATGTATACGCAGTAGTAGGGTTGCTGGATCATTTGGTAGTTCTGTTTACTTTTTTGAGGAATCTTCATAATGGCAGTACTAATTTACATTCCAACTGACACTGGTAGGTTTTGCTTTTCTCTACACTCTCACCAAACACTTGTTAGCTTTTGTCTTTTTGATAATATACAGTGTTACTAGATCAAAACATCACAGGGTATCCTATGAAAATGTACAATTTTTAATGTTTATGTTTTTATGTATCAGTTAAAATTTAAGTTAAAATAAACAAAGCACATACACATTCTTGATAGTGTACTTTAAATTTTTGTTTCGCTAAATTATATAATTTATAATTATATAATTTATAATTATAATTAGATAATTCCTCATGTCATCAAGTCTGCAATTACATATTAATTACTCTAAGGTATGCTATATATTACTCTAAGGTGTTCTTTTCATAGGTAATTGTTTTTAAAATTATTATTAATTCATACATTTACTTTTGAACACCTAAGCCCTGGTTTTGAATATTGAATTATTTTCCTATTTTAATAATTTCATAAACAAGATTAGAATGAACCTATTTATTTCCATATTCCTGGTAAATATTTCTTACATTTCCTTGTAATGAAATCCCAGAAACAAATTTCCTTAATAAAGATGGTCCTGTTCACAGAGAGAGTAACTTCCCTCCAGAAGCTGTGTGCCTATCACCTGCTCTGCCAAATCACAGGAAAATACAGAGACTTCACATGGCCAACACTTGGCACACTCATTTTTGTTAAAGTTTTATAATCCAGTATAAGAAAAATAACATAATATTTAGTTTTCTATACATTTTCTTTTTTCCCTTGTGGTGCCGGGGATTGAACCCAGAGCCTTGTGCATGCAAGGCGAGCACTATAACAACTGAGCTCTATCCTCGGCTCTATAAACCTTTTACTGATAATTACTTAAGGTTTAAAAACCCTTAATGTTAGGAAAATCTGTGACAAATTTAAAAGAAATAGTATCCCACTGCAATTGTGTATCACTTAGACATCTATCTACAACTTCAATTCAGTAACATATCGTATAAATATTTCTGAAGACTTTTGTCTGCGTGAATTTTTTCTAGTAAGACCGAGATTCACAAGGTGTGTAAGATATGTCATTATGTTATCACCAATATGTCAGGTTCATCAGCCAGGTTGTCATGTCCTTGGAAGCCAAGGCATATTTCACAACACAGAGATCACTACAGTCAGTGATTGGTCCATGGCTTATTCTTCCCTTCAAGCATTCCTGTCCTCTGTCTGCAGTTTTTCTTGGTGCTTATCTTGTACCCAATACACAATTTCGAATTTATGCTCTCAGATCTAACTTCCCTCTTTTGAATTCATCATCCTATGTTACATTAATAGTATGGCAACTTATTTTGAAAGTTAATCTAAATTTCCTGTACATAGTTGTACTTGTCATGCTGTTCTTCCCGATGGGATTATAAACATCTGCACTACAGTCAAGTATAGTGGATTGCCCAGAAAGGGGTCCTAGGTTATATCTTGTATTGAAACAAGGATGACACAAAATGTTTTAAAATATTCTGTTATAGTTAAATAACCCAATACTTCTGGGTGCATTTTAGCCCTCAGGTCCTCAGTTTTCCATTTTTGGATTATGTTCTCCCTTGCTCCTTTTTTCTTCTTGCTTTGGCTGAATTGCTATGATTTCATTGATAGTATTTTTTTCCCCTTGTGTGAAAGATCAAAATGCCTCAGAATGCTGTTGGAGTGTGTTATGTTTTGGTAGCATTCTAAGTTTTGTTTACATAGATGTTTTTCAGAGTCACTTTCTATTTACTTCAGCAGGTCCTTATTTGTGATGGCTAATCTGAATTGTCAACTAAATTGCATTAAGAGATGCCTAAAATTAAGAGGCTTCTGGGTGCGTCAATGAAGGTATTTCTAGGAATGATTGGCATGTGGGACAGCAAACTGAGACAGAGACCCACCCAAAGTGTGGGAAGCACAATTCAGTAGGTTGGGGTTCCAAATGGAACAAAAGTTGGAAGAACAAGGAAGCAGCAGTAGATGCAAGCTTGATTCTTATTGAGTGGGTTCTTTGATTGCCGTTGTGATTGCCTGAGGCCATCAGACTCCAGCTCTTCACTCTTTCAAAGCAGACTAACCAGTGGCTGTCTAGGGAATTTCCAGGCCTTTAGTCTGGATGGGGCTACATCCTTGATCTCTCTTGTTCTGAAGCTCTAGCTTCTTGGACTGAGCAGCTGCTGGTTCCTCTGGCTCTCCAGCCTGCAGATGGCCATTGTGGGACTATCCAGTTCCTGGTCATGTAAGCAAATCCAATAAATCCCCTTTTTATAATCTTTTTATAATCAACTAGACAGATGCTGGTTCTGTTCATCTAGAGAGCCCTGATTAATACAGTATTCAGACACATTACATTATTATTTCAGTAGGACATGAAAAACAATAACAATGTTGATCAAAAGAACCTGAGGAAAGACATGATTATAATTCAGGGAAACAGAAGGAAAAAAAGCAGATGAGGAGATATAATTTATTGTCATTGGAGAGTGAGAGGTCATTGCAGCTGGAATGAACAGAAGAACACGTGGCTTTTAAACAGCACTGTCTTATTTATTTTTCTGATTTGTGAAAGTAACACATGTGTATATCTATTGGCAAATCTTTGAAAAAAATATGTAAAAGGCCACCTAGAATAACCTCTTTGAAGATGTGAATATCACATCTAAAATAAAAAATGTTTTATCATTACTGTCTTACTTTAACATATTTCATTAACATTTATTATATATTAAAATTATTTGATCGATCATTTAAAGTCTTTAATACTATATAAATAATTTGTATTTTAAAGGTATTCTTTTATTATACATGCAGCTATATTATGTCTCTTTGTACATAAGTTGTTTTACAACTTACTTCTGATATGTTTTTACAACTTCTGATATTATTGCTTGAGCAGACATATTTCAAAATGCATTTGAGAAATTGAAATATTCATTTTGTCAAAGAACATAAATATTTTACATCTCTGGATAATCATTGCAAAATTTCCTCCAGAAAAATTGCCAAATCCTTGGCAACAAATTATGATAATGTCTATTTTTTGAAACAACAAAAGCATTTACATTCTGTTGTGGATTGAATGTTATTTCCCAAAACACATATTGAAGCTCTAACTCCAGGTGTCTATGAATTGACCTTATTTGGAAATGAGGTCATGTTCTTCACATAATCAGATTTAAGATGAGGTCATACTGGATCAGGGTGGGCTTTACATCCAGTGCTCATGTCTGTACAAGGAGAGGAAGTAATGTAGACCTATGGAGACTCAGAGAAGACATAGGTAATAAGGTCCTATGAAGACAGAGGCAAAAAGTAGACTTTCATTGCCACAAATCATGGCACAGGAAGAATTGCTAGGAGACATCAGAAGCTAAAGGAGATAAGGAAGGATTTTGCCCTTTAGCCATTGGAGTGCACAGGGATAACCCTGACCAATAACTTGGTTTTGGACTCCTTGCCTTTGGAACCATAAGAGAATACAATTGTTGTTTGAAGCCACCAACTAGTAGGTGGTAATTTGTTGTAGCAATCCTAGGAAACAAATATAATATCATTCTCAAACACAAACAAAAACATAAGGTTTATTGTTTAGGCTTTTAAAGATGAATGTCTTTCAATACCAGTGAGGAAAAGTTTTTTGTTTGTTTTTATTCCCCCGTAAGTCTGTGGCACAATGGATTCTGTCATGCATATCTGCTCAGACAGATTGGCCTCAAGTGTCTAAAGGCCATATATACACCCCTTGCTGGCTGACTCTTCCTTATGATAGACTTTTTTTATTTTTTTATTTTTTACTGTGGTTGTCTAAGTTTTATTTGTAAGGTCCTCTCCTCACCCGCTTTTCATTCATTCATTCAGAAGAGTGACGTGCATGGAGTTGTGTGACAGCACTTTCACCCACAGCCCTGGCACAGGGAAGAGTTCCCTGCCATTAGAGTGGATATAGAGAGATAATTTTAGTCTCTTGACAATCCTGTGAATCCCAGTTTTATTGAGAAGTTGCATGTCTAACTCTACCCTAAATTCCAATCCAACACTAGGTTTTCTCTTGCTGTTGGCCATTAAGACTCCAGGCTTCTAGATACTAGGGACAAGAGTGGGTCAGTTATTCCTCCCAAAGCATGAAAGAGTGAATTTTCCATTTGTCTTTACATTATCACTTTAATTCTATTATGAAATGAAGCTAAGTTTTCTTAGGGAAGCTTCAAGTCAACTTTTCTTTCTTTGCATTTCATTTATAATAGAACAAAGCTACATAGACTATTATTTTTAGTGTTTTTAGTTAGTGTAGCTAGTGTTTATAGCTTAAGCAAAAACACAGTTGTTCTATATTTGTTTCAAATGATAATTAGACAATTTTATTTTCACTTTTTCATCCTTGGTGCATCACTATGATTTTTTTTTTATGTCACTGTTTGGTATTGAAATTCACATTTATTTACTTATTTATTCCTTCTTTCCTTCCTTCCTTCCTTCATTCATTCATTCATACATTTACGTGGTGCTGGGGATTGAACTCAGGGCTTCATGCATGTTAGGCAAGCACTTTGAGTCCTGATGGAGTCATCCTCATAGTAGTTTTTTACAGAGTGTGTTTTGCTAATGAACTGAGTTTTTGCATGTTAGAAAAATGCCCTTATGTCATGTATCAATGAGAGTTTAGACGTAGAATTCTGTACTGTTATCGTCAACAGCTTTGGTGACCACGCAGATTTCCTCTGAATTGCACCCATTGGTTCCTGTTTGTAGCTGCATCCCTTTAGTCCTGGAGCGGTCTGATGTTGCTGTCGTCTTCATTGCTAGCATTTTCTCTCAGGCTTTCATTTACATTCTAGGTTACTGAACCACTTTTAGATTCCACCATCTCTTCCTGGTTTCTTAGAAATCCTAAAAATTTCTAGCATTTAAAACATTCTTTTCTTATTTCCAAGGATAATACTACATTATAAAATCTGTATTTAAAAGGAAAGGAGTAAATTGTGTGGTACAAAGATGAGGATTTTTGTAATGCCTAACATTTCTGTTATCTTACTAAAGTTTTAAGTGTCTGCCTCAGATATGAGTTCTACAGTAACATCTAATGAATAGAAAAATATAAAGATTAACCTTAAATTTTAATTTGATGCTACTTTATCTACAAATCTTAGGACTATAATATTTGAATTAATATCTACTAATCGAATCCCAAGCACTCAGCATTAATGTTATGGTTTAGATTTGGTGTTCCTCAAAGGCTTATGTGTGAGAGGATGCAAGATGTTTTAGAGGAGAACTGATTAAGTTATGAGAACCTTAACCCAATCAATGAGTCGTTCCCCTGATGGGATTAACTGGGTGGTAACTGAAGGTGGGTAGGGAGTGGTTGGAGGGGGTGGGTCTTTGGGGGCATGTCTTTGGGGTCTATATTTTGTGTCTGGCTAGTGGAGTCTCTCTCTGCTTGCTGATCATCATGTGCTCTGCCTCTGTCCACCACACTTTTCTGCCATGATGTTCAGCCTCACCTCAAGGCTTGAAGAATGCAGCCAGCTGTCTATGGATTGGGACTTCTGAAACAGTGAACCTTCAAATAAACTTTTCCTCTTTTAAAGTTGTTCTTGCCAGGTTTTTTAGTCACAGCAGCAAAAAAGCTGACTAAAACAATTTATACTTTTAATATATATTATTTTTAATTCAATGGATGTAAAGATTTATTCACTGATTATATTTTGTGCATCTCCCTTTTGCCATATATGCATTGCTTTGCAATGTCCCTGCCCTTAAGAACTTATGAGAGAAAGAATAAGGGAGAAAAAGACAGAGAAGTGGAGAAAAAGAGATAAAGAAGAGGGTTGGGCAAGTAGCTCAGAGGTAATATTTGAACTAATATTTACCTAGTAGAATCCCAAGCATTCAGCATTAAAGTCATGGTTTAGATATTAGAGAATATTGCCTTGCAAGAAAGAGACAAAAAAATGTTTTTAAAGATACTAAAATAAAGGTTATAAAATATATTGTTATAGTTAAATCTAGGAATGTCCTCCAAAGAGCTGATATGTTAGGCAATGCAGCAATGTTCAGAGGTGAAAAGCTTCAATTATGAGAACTGTAACTTCATCAGTGAATTAACCTATTTGATAGATTAAAAATTTGAGTGGACTCCTGGGTGGAAACTGTAGGCAGGTGGGGTATGACTGGAGAACATAGGTCATTGAGGGCATGGCCTTGGGTTATATTTGTCTCTTGCTCTTTCCTCCTCCTCCTCTTTCCCCTTCCCCTCCTCCCTCCCCTTCCCTCTCCTCCCCTCCCCTCTTCCCTTCTCTTCCCTTCCTTTCCCTTCCCTTCTCTTTTTTTCTTTCCCCCCGCCCCCCTTTCTCTTGCTGGCTTTCTGGCTGCCATGAACTGAGAAGCCTTCCTCTGCCATATTCTTCTACCATGATGGTCTGCCTCATTTCAGGTCTGAGTGATGGAGCTAGCCAACTATAGACTGAGACTTCTGAAACTGGAGAGCCCCAAATAAACTTTTCATCTAAATTGTTCTCTTCAGATATTTTGGTTATTATGAAGAAAAGCTGAGTAACACATGTATAAACATAGGTGTTGCTATGTCAAAATAGAAGACATTTAACTTAATATAGAAGTATTAGTCAAATAAATAAATGCTAATGTTTATAATGTATAACCATGGAAATTCAATGGCTTAACACAAAGGCTTATTTCTTGCTTATGTCAGAATCTGATATAGGTTGGGCAAGTGGTGATGCAGAGGCTCCTCCATCTTGTTACCTTGCCATCTCAAATATATGGCCTCTAGGATCACAGCTGAAGTAGCACAGAGTGAGGATGAGTACACAGGCCTTGCAAAGGTCAATATTAGTTCCAAATACATCACAGCAAGTCAGAATCTAGTCACATGACTACAACTTAATTTTAAGGGAGGCTGGAAATGTCTTCCTGTATTCTTAGGAAGTAGTAGGTATCAGTGATCAGGCTGTGCCATATAGATGAAATTAGGAAGACCCTCAAGAAATGTGAATAATAAAATGATCATACCATTATGCTTATAATTTCCTTATGGTAAGAACAGTAAAATGTGGGAAAGTTCTTCAAGTCCTGCACTGAGACAAAAGTAAGAACTTAAGGGTTCACAATTTATATGTTTAGAAAACTAAAAACAAAAACATATCATATTTTAAATCCTGCCTTATTGGGGAAAAAAACCACAAATTCATGAAAGAAATACAATTTTTGTGCAGTAATACAGTTTTATAAAATAATGTAAACACAATAATCTCATATCATCATTTCTTTAGGGAGCTGTATATTACATTGCTAGAATTATTGATATTGTTTATTCTAAAGGCCTTTTATTCTTTTGTTCAATTCTCATCTTTTAATGCATCTTATAAGTTTTTACACTCTTATTTTTTACCCTGAAAACAAAGCCATCTTCCTGCCTTCTGGCTTCATACCAAGACTCTTACATAGAGTTAATGAAAGCTTTGTATACAGAAGTTTCTGTGGCTGAACTGGGAACACCAAAAGCCTGATGAGGCAGTTTTCTCTTATCTTCTTAGTCATTTCCTGTGTTAGTCAGGTTTGCTTCACTGTGACTAAAACACCTGAAAAGAGAGAACAACTTAGAGGAGAGAACGTTTACTTTGGCTCATGGTTTCAGAAGTCTCAGTCTATAGATCGCTGACTCCATTGCTCTGGGCCTAAGTAAGGATAAACATGATGATAAAAGTATGTGGTAGAGGTAAGCTACTCACCTCATGGCAGCCAGGAAGCAGAAAGAGAGAAGGGAAATGGGGAAGGGGCTGAAGGGAAGATGAACCATTCTAGGGCATGGGTCTGGTGACACTCCTCCTCCAGCCATGACCCACCTGCCTACCTAGTCCATTCAAACTAGGATGGGTTAATTAGGTTACAGCTCTCACAATCCAATCATTTCACCTCTGAACTTCTCTGCATTAACACAAGAGCTTTGGAGGAACACCTCATACCAAACCATAATACTACCAGAATTAAACTGGTCCAAGATCCAAGCTCTATGATTCCCTTGCTAGATTTGTAACTGTGCCCAGATCCCATGCTTGCTGTAGTCTACATCCTTGTCTTCTTTGGATGATGCTTGTACTCTCTACCTCTGTACTTTTGTTTGTGGACTGAAATACTATTTTTAAATGAACAGATATCCTGATCAAAACCATGTCCTCTCACTGAAAGTAATGTGATTCCCTGAATAATTCTAGTTCCTGGATTTGCCTGCACCAAATCTAGGAGCTACCTTTAACCCTGAAACTAGTCAAAATAAAACCTGTATTGATTACATCCCTTTGGATCACAGGATACGTCTGCTGCTCCTCTATCGTGGTCAATGACTATCTCTAGGCTAAACTTCCAATAGGTTGATACAAAGTTATAACAAAATTGGTAGCAGTTTTTTAAATTAATTGAGCTAAGATTTTTCTTTTTTCTTTAAGTTCACCTGTAAAAGTTAGCCAAACACTTTAAGAAACCATGGAGCCACCAGTAATACTGAGTATTGTAAATAATGATCATTCTGAGATGGTCATAATCTAAACTGTAACAGACACATAAATATATGTATAATAGAACATTATAACTGCAATAATGACTATTTGAACAAAGTGATAATCTATCATGCAATAAAGGTAATGAAATGCTAATTAATTTGTCAAATTAACAAATATTTTAATACCTTCTCTCATTACAAGGACTTTTGAAAATGCTTTTTCATTTGTGGCTATTATTTTTCCCACATTTAAAAATGCTTTTATTATGCATCATAGTTACACATAATAATGTGGTTCATTTCAACATGTTCACACACGCATGGAATTTTATTGCTTCATTTAAATCCTCAGTGCTTCCTTTTCCCTTCCCCTCTGCCCTCCCCCAATTCCCTTTCCTCTACTCTACTGCTTTTCCTTCTGTTTATTGTTTTCTTTTTAAATTGGTGCTTTATAAATAGGCCTCAAGGTGCACTTGAGGTATATTCAGTGCACTGTGGTATATTCCCATGTACACATAATATAATTTTTCAAATTCATTTCACATTTTCTTCCTTTTCCTATCCCTCCTTCCTTCCTCTCAATCACCTTCCTCTACTACACTGATCTCCCCTTTATTTTTATGAGATTCATCCCCTTTTAGTCTCCAACCATACTCTGAGAATCTAAGTGAAATAGCTAAAGTTTTCTATTGATCTCCTAATTATCTAGGGCATCTCCTCTTGGAGACAGAGGCATCTGAATGCTGACTTTTGAAGGTCAAAGTTAACAAATCTGAAGAGTTCATACTCAATTAACTCTAGCTCAAAAGAGCACAGATCTGGAAATAGAAATTCTGTCGTTATTAGCATGTACCATGCAAATAAAACTAAGGCTACGGGTGACTATGAAGATAAATTATAGAACAAGAAGAAAGAAATTCTACGATGAAGTATTTGGGGAACTTAAAATGTAAAATGGTTTCGGAATAAAGCTCAGGGAAGGTAAAATCTCTAGGAGACATTGTTTTGTGAAAGTAGTCACAGAAAGGTGAGATTTAGAGAGGGTTAAATAAGTAACAGCTAACATTTATTGAGCTCTTGTTTTTGCTTGCTCTGGTCTGATTTCAAAGCAATACTATACTCTTTAATAAAATTATTTTGTGGTTGAAATACATAGGGATGAGAATTATTTACTAATTAACCCATGAGAATTGATATTTTGCTCCTAAATACTAAAATCTCTAGAAGTGATATAATTACACAAAATATTTACTATTTTCCCAAGCTTCTAACAAATTTAAAACAGAATTTAATGCATATTCATTAGTAGATTAAAATCATTATCAAGGATAAAGATGCCACTTGTTCTCCAGACTCTGGAAGCAAGCTTACTCATACTCTGTGAAGCACAAAATAGAGAATGAGTATAATATTCTTTCATTCTCAAATAATCTTCAAACTGCAGCCAGTGTTCCCCACTGCTGAATTCAGTGGGCCTCTAAGTCACAAAGGGCAGTAGAAAATGTTTGTTGTGAGGATGAGTTCCAGTTAAGAGTTGAATGAGAGAAAGAAGGAGACTGAATATGACAGCAGATAAATTTCCAGTAACACATAAAGCCATTGTTTGGACTCTATTTTAGATGAATACAAGTCCTAACAACACTGAGCCACGAAAGTGTGTAATAGTGACAAACACTCATAACCCCTGTGGCTGGCTTTTGAGGATAAGCTTGCGTTGAAAAACCCTCGTATTCCTTAATACTGATCAAGTTAGATTCATAGGTGTTTTCCCTTCGCTTGGTCTCTAATTCAATGGGAATAACTTTGGCAAGGTCTTTATCACTGATGCTGAGCATTCCAGGAAAACAAACAAACAAACAAAAAGATTAATATAGTTGGGGGGTAAATGTCTTCCCTGAACAATGTTCTTTGAGTTTCTGTTAGTTTGATAAATTGTTATAATACTTCTTTTTCAAGTGACAATTCTATGCATCATACATTATAGTATATATTAACATCATATAGTATTAACATTTTATGTTATAAATTCATTATTATGTAAATTATTATTCAATATTTTAAGTTTTTAAATTAGTAACCAACTTCAAAGGAGTTCTACAGTTTTCATTTGTATTTGTGGATTTCTGCCTATGGGAAAATAATGTCATACCTCTTCCAAGACTAGCCAGCTAAGACTAGCCATTCTAACATTAAGACATTCCTGGATCTTTTCTCTTGTCACCTTTTTCATGAAGATTAGTGTACAATGTTCAGATTTCAGCAGCATACAACACAATGATTTAAACTGCCATCATTCATGAGGCAAAAATATCTTCTAGTTAATTATTCCAATTTAATTATTCAGACAAAACCAGTAGTTATTGTTAAGTTATTCTGCCAACAATTGTTATGACTTGTCAAAAACAAACAACTAAAGCACAAAATGACTTGTTGCCCAGAATTAAATCAAAAACTTGATGATACATCCTCTGGAAAGCCAGTGAATGTCTGTTTATCCAATCAGATCATTACTTGTAGAAACCTGTGCCCTGTGTAGCAACGTTAATGAGTTCAAAGACATCTCCTGCATGAATCAGTAAAACTCTCTCCACCAAGTTTGTGCTTTCTTCTTTGCTGTCTCTTCCCATGGTAAACTTTTTCCTCTAAGGTCTGTGGTTTATTATTCGTTCCTTCTGTTGGAGTGGGTAAATCCACTTGTCGAAGAAGGAACAGAATGGCGCAGCTTGTTCTGGTAGTCAAGCTTCATTCTATAGTATAACTGACCTGGAAATAAAAAGAAATTTTGGAGTTCCATCTGATCTTTATATCTGTTACTCAATTGGTTCAGAATACACTGGGTGTGCTGGGTCAGAACCTTTGAGAAACAGACTTGGGAACTAGCTTTGGGGGCCAAATAACATATGGAAATGAATGTATTCAATTAATATGGTGGCAACTTTAGCATACACTTTTAATCCCCAGTACCAAAAAAAAAAAAGTATTTGAAATATCTTTTGCCTTTATAGATCAAAAAGATCAACAATGAGTTATTATTCATACCTTGGAGCAATAAAAGAATCATAGAGCTAAAAACATTTTAAAAAGTAACAAAAATCTAATCAGTTATAAAATGAAAACCTTGTTGGTCACTTTATATTAAAGTATCTTGCACATTTCTCTGTCACACTGATTTAGAAGTCAGAACTAAATACTGATTGCAAACGACTTTGCAACACTTTGCAATCATCCTTTGGACTATAGTGTCACCCAGTTGGTTAACTCAATTTAATTCCTACATTCTTTTTGCTTACATAACATACTAATCATAAGTTTAAGCAGTCCTTTGTGGGGCTTCTTTAAATAATTTCCTTAAAATATTATTTCTAAATCAGAATTAAAACACATCAAGAATACATTTCATATATCTCCATTCCCATGTATTAAAAACTGAATAAACTGGGCATAGTGGTGCATGCCTGTAATCCCAGCGGCAGGAGGATCGCGAGTTCAAAACCAGCCTCAGCAAAAGCAAGATGCTAAGCTACTCAGTGAGACCTTGTCTCTGAATAAAACACAAAATAGGGCTGGGGATGTGGCTCAGTGGTCGAGTGTCCCTGAGTTCAATCCCCGGTACCCCGCTCCCACACAAAAAGAACTGAATAAAATTTGGAAAATATAATTCATTCTTTATTCTAAAAGAAAAAGAGGCAATAATATATTCTTGCATCAGTGAAAAATCCACATGTAACTAAATATATTTTTGCTGTAATAAATATGGAAGAGTCAATACACTGGGAATATCTGCCAGTGTGTATGTGTGTGCATGTTCATGCATGCATGTAGTTTTGTCATTTGAGAGACATAAAGGAATGTGGATGATATTATGTGTTCTGTTTATTAAATATTTCTTAGATAAATTTGTATGGCACTTAGAGTGACGTACATGTACTAACATTGTCTCCTTCCAAGTAGGAAACAAATATTTTGGGACTAGTCTTCTGAATTTGAATGGGTTTATGTCTTACAAAGTAAAGACATTTGGGTTCCACTTCCTTTAAAATATGCACACAATGCATTTCCTTCTTTGCCACTTTCTCCTTCCATTTTGAAGCCACACCCTGATTCCAGGGCTACTTGTGCACAAAGGAAAAATTGAAAGAATAACAAGGATTTAATAAATATAAAATTCGAAGTGTAGTTTGAGACAGTGGAAGAATTACAAGATTCTCAGGTTTACTTAGCCTGCTAGCCAAACTGAAGTTGTTCTGTAATACAGTGATCAAAAGGCATCCATGTGAAGGAGAATACTCTGGGTTCAGAAATGTGTGTCCTATACTGAGCTGTTCGTATTCTCATCATTATGATGAATGAAATGTAACCTAAAACTAATACTGTCTAAATCCATCTGGAAAAGTATGTGATGGCATCAGGATCTAAGGCTGCTTGTTTCCCAGACTACCACTTGACAGCACCACCAAAGTCAAGGGTTATCAGTAATGGTGAGTAACATCCTATAATGATTCCATGTGGGCCCAGGGGGACTTTCATATGTATAAGAAAAGAAAATCCATCCCCAAATTGTAAAATTCCAAGCTTCCTTTTTCCTGGAGACCCAGTCTGGATATATTTTATTTCCTTTCATAAATCATTAGCCTTAACAACATTAGAGGAAAATACCTGTGAATATTAAACTCTTTGTCACAAACTAAGAACATAAGGTTAAAAAAATGATAAACCTTTGTGACTTTTTTTGAAATAGTCTTTGTAAATATATGGCTTGTATGGCTTAAGTGGCTTGTATGCAAATAGCCACTTAAGCAGGAAAACTCTATGACTTTGTCCACAAGTATTGATAAGTTCAGCTTTAAAACATGATGCATAATAATATTTGTAAAGATAATATTGTTTTATTTAGCTTTTTCCCTTTATTCCTTTTTTTCCCTGACTGCTTTTCTGTAGTCTGAATATCAGGATTAAATGATGGATTAGGATAAATTCTACGAAGGATAACAGATGGGATTTTTGTTTTGTAATTTCATCTTTAAAGAATTAGAAAATTGTCTGTGTTGCTCTACTAATCACTGAATTTAATCACTGAATTAAATAACCATCATGATAATAATGCTAAGATACCTCAAGTTCAATGCAGAAAGCCTCATTTGCTTTGTTTTGAGCAAGGTTAACATGCTCCAGGTTTTTTGAAATGCTTACACGTTACATTAAACTCATTAAAAAAGCATATTATGATTTATGGCTTCTCATGTTTTCACTGCATTTATATTTAATTACCAATGTCTGGTTGTCGGAAAGTCACATATTTGTAAAAGATAAAGCCAAAAATTTTAGGCCCATTTAGGACATTTGTAAGAGTAAGTCTATTTAAAGCACATCAGTTACCAAAGTCACTTTAAAAAGTGACTTTGAAATACAATTAATCCCTTATCATAGAAATTCCTTGGGAGTCAAACATTCTCCTTCACTACTATGCCTTAACAATGAATTGCCTGAAATATTTACAAGATCAAGAACAATCTTATTTTGATAAATATAATGGAAATGTAACAAATAAGAATGATTTCAAAATTAGTTTTTAAATGGAAAAATAGATGTATTAAGATACATTTATTTATTTTGAGATGATTTCAAAACTTCCTTATATCAACTATATAGGATTTGGTTGAGTTAAATGAAGTTCAATATGATGCATATGTATTTCCGTTAGTTCTCAGTGAGCTTATATGTGAATGAGCTTCTCCACAAGTGCAAGTTAGCAAAAATTTGGAAAAGTATTCAATTTTATAATAATTTTGGTAAATTTGTCTTGCTAACACTTGGCATAATTTCATTAATCTGATAATTTCATTATATTAAAATTTCTTATCCCTTCCTATCTTATTAATGTATTAATGTACTTCATTTGACTACAGTTTTTTGTATCTACTAGGCTACCAGATGTTTAAGCAGAAAAAAATAATATTGTCACTCATATTTACTTCATTAATATGTCATATACTCTATTTTTATAAAAATCCCATTTGTGCATATATATAATATTGTATTAGTGTATATTATCATGCATCAATAATAATAGCAATCTACAATAAATTAATGTATATTATTCTTATGCAGCAATGATATTAATAGCTCTAGAGTAAATTAGTAAATGTTAAGACAGGAGCTATGAATCATGTCCTACACTAACTGCTCAATTTGGGTCAAAATTTTAGTCTTTTGTGAAAAACTTTATGGAATTATTATCCCTTTTTTTAGATTGAGACTTACATGAAATAAATTTCTGATGTTATGATTTAAGTGGCAGAACTGATTCAATCCAGGCTTCTTGTTCCAGTATCTACACTATTTCTTATCCATTTCCATATAATTTTGTCTATTTGCAGAAGACTAAGACAGGTGGGATTATACTCAATTAATTTGCCACCTTTTTCTATAATTGCACATGTATTTCTCCCTTTTTTCCTTTTGTTTTCTTTCTTTCTTGATAGCAAATATAGTTTGCTAAATTTATGATTCACATATCAACTCAGAAACGCCTATACATTTAATATATTTAGTAAGAGTTTCTATTTTATTTTCTATTTGTTTATGTCTGACTTGACACATATATGTGAAGATTTTTCTATCAAATTATATTTCAGAGAACGAGAATACTAGTAAACTGAATTTTAAAATATATGTCAGTATATAATTCCAGACATTAAATTTAAAAATAAGTTCTATAATTTTGTTCTTTATATTTTCACCTAGTGTCTCCCATGATTCTGAGATGTTGAAGTAAATATTGAACAGATTAGTCACCTTTCTGAGACGTTTCCTACATCTAGATTCCTTATGTCAGTTGTTAGGCTTATCTTTTTACTATGTGGAATACATGCTGCTTGGATTTGCTGGGGATATAAGGAAGTATAAATCTCTTAATGCTCAAATGAGAAACTTGAGGAAAACATTAAGGAAACTACATGGTGTGCAAGGTATATTAAGTTCTGAGTGCATGCAAAAGAAAGGAAACTTTAGCCATAAATTGAAGACAACTCAGGATAGGTTTGTGAACGGGACATTCTGGGGAGTCCTGTTCTTCCAAATGAGTTGAAAGATTTGGAGACATTTTAAATTTCTTTCTGTGTGTTAATCTTTATATCCAATGAGATGTCATGTTACAGATCCTATCTTGGAACTGTTTCTGTCTTCATTCATAGCACAATAAATCAGAGCATAACTCATTTCTAAAATTTTCAATTCTCTTTGTTGAATCTGACAAAGCTACTAGGTTAATATTCCTTAAGAGCTATGTTACAATACCATTAGAAATAGGTTTGGGGAAAATACAGCTGAGATGCTAAGAATTCTTTGAAAAGCATCAAGTGCCACAAAAATCAAGATTTTTTATCTAGGTCTATAATTGTCATACTTTGGTATGCCTGCGAGTCTCCTGGAGGGCTTATAAACACACAAGGTTTTATTGCTGGGTCCTACTCCCAGATTTTCCAACTCTGTAGTTCTGAGAAGGAGTCTGTGAGTTTGAATTTCTAAGGTTCTCACGAATACTACTGAGACAAGTGGTCTCAGAACCACACTTTAAGAGCCACTGGTCTATATAACTATATTAGCATGATGAATAGAAAGAAATAGCACTCAATTCATGAGAATATCAAGGTATTCTTTCAGATACTTCATTTGCTACAACTATGGGCTTATGGAAGTTGAATGGTTTCTCAAAATATTTTTATTGTAAGGCTCAATTGTAGGCTAGAGAGGGCTTGAACTAATTTTTGAGAATCAATTTTGTGGATCTGTTCTAAACTCTGGGTTCAGGGACACCATTAAAACTGCAAGTATTTTTATCATAAAAATGGACAATAATTACATGTAAGTTTCTCTTTTATTTTTGTTATTTTCAGAAGTGAGAATTTTATTCATTACTTTAATATTATACATTATCTACAACATCCCATCCTCCTCAGGTATATTATTTCACAATCCAAATTGTACTCTTTGCAGTTATTAATGAACATCCATATGTATAGAACAAAAATAAAACAGATTTAATTTTTACATAAATGTCTCTAGGGAACATTTGGTGATATCTGCAGACATTTTTGGATGTCACAACTGAGATTTTACTGGCATTTAGAGGGTAGACACCAGGAAAGCTGCTACTTACTCTACATGAGCACAACAGTCCTTCACAGCAAAGAATTATCTAGGCCCAAATATTAATAGGACCATTGCTGTGAAACTACTTTGTACAGTGTTCCCTAGCTAGCTTTTTAAAATTCTACATGTCTATATACATAGATCTATTTCATTTTTAAAACAACTGTATTTACTCTTTCTGTATGATTTTTATATAACATATTTTTATTTAAAAATTTTAAAATATTTTATTTTTTTAACTGAATGAGTATAATATCTATCTGATTTTTATTTATTGGGTTCTTTTAAAGAAGTTATTAAGCCGGGTGCAGTGGTGCAAGCCTGTAATCCCAGCACTTAGGGAGGCCGAGACAGGAAAAATGTGAGTTCAAAGCCAGCCTCAGCAATGGCGAGGCGCTAAGCAACTCAGTGAGACCCTGTCTCTACATAAAACACAAAATAGGGCTGGGGATGTGGCTCAGTGGTTGAGTGCCCCTGAGCTCAATCTCCAGTACCAAAAAAAAAAAAAAAACAACCAGTTATTATTCTTAACAATTAAAATGGTATATTTTCATGGTGTTCATATTTTTAAATATGTGTATATTATAGAATAACTAAATCAAGCTAATTGATGTATGCATTACATCATATATATTTTCTATCAAAAACACAAAAAATCTGGAGAACCAATTGCTCTATAACTACCAACACATAATAAATGAAATCAGTATTGTTTTTTTAAATTTATTTTTTAGTTATAGATGGACACATCTTTATTTTATTTATTTTTATGTGGTGCTGAGAATCGAACCCAGTGCCTCACATGTGAGAGGTAAGCTTTCTGCCACTGAGCCACAACCCCAGGCCCAAAATCAGTATTAAGTTTTTATAATGCTTTGGATGCTATAGTAATTTTGAAACCTTTCACTTCCTTTTTAATCATCTATTTTTCTTTGAGTAGCAGATTGGTCTTTCTTAATCTATTTTTATTACAAAAATTCTAATGAATCTATACTTTGAAAGATCATATGATAGGGAGCAAAGACATTGTGGACAATGTTTTGGCTTAACTGATTCCAATTTCACAGAAAATCCTGTATCATAATGCAAAAATGCTGAAAAATAAAAGGAGAAAGATAAATTGATGTAAATGTAGACCATGTTTTTCCTGGTTATACTCTGGTCAAATGCTGGATATTTTTCAAAGATCAAGTCCTAAGATCTCTTCAAGTTTTATAATTCTTTCAAAGAAAATTTTATCCAATGGCATTCACTAACTCAATTTATTTGAAAATGACTTCCAATTTTGTATTTCCTATTTTCAAAACTGCATTGAGCTCCAAGTTCACAAAATCCATAACTTGTCTGATATTTCTATTTGTGTGATATAGAAATAATTCTAATTCAGAATGAACAAAAAATATTTGTGATCTCCATAAATATGGTACTCTTCTTTAACATACTTACATCCTATTATATTCCATACCAAAAACATCCTTTGAAATCCTTCACTTCTCTTCATTTGAACTGTATCTCCCTAAACCAACCTTCTATCCTCCTTTAGTTGGCCTAGTTTGCTAATTAGTTTCCCTTATCTCCTCTTATCTCCTTCTGATGCATTCTTCTCCTAAATGGTCTTTACAAATCTAAGTCTGATAATCTTGTCTTCCTAAAATCCTTCCTTGATTTTCCCTTCTTTTAGGATAATAATCAAAAGAATTATTGTGTCTTACAGACCAGCATGACATGACCAACATTCATGAACTCCGACTTGCTTTTTTTCCACATACATATCAAAATAACCTTCCCTTGGCTTCTTTATGACAAACTGACTTTTTTCAATAAATAGTCCTGGGAGGCTCTGGGCCTTTGTGCATACAGTTCCTCTATCTTTTATCACTTTACTCCCTCTTCTTTGCCTATAATTAGAATCTCAGTTCCAGTATCACTTCCTTGGGAAATCCATGCCTCCCAAGGAATATAGAACTCATTTTCTGTAGTGCTTTTGTTTCATGGCTTTTATCAGTTATAATTTCATGGGCATTTCTGTTTTATTTGATTAATCTGTTTCTCCTCAATAGACTTTAAACACCACAACAGTCAGTTTATCCTCAATATTTATAGCATCAATACTTAACAGAATGATACCTACTAAGAACTCAATACTTATTACCAACTGTCAAATAAATATATTGTGATCAGAATACATTTCTTTCTTCTCTTTTCCCTATTTTGTAGTTCCCTTCTCCTAATAGATCAAAGAGATATGTTCATTCCTATAATCTGTAAGTCATTTTAAGACCTACTTACAAGATGGTATTTGCGTGATTCTTAACTTGGGCTGCATATTAGAATCATCTGGGGAGCTTTTAATAAATATCCATACCTAAGCTCACCACAGGCCAATTAAATCAGCATTTCTGGAGGTGGGGCTCAGGCAACATTTTTTTTAAAAGCTCCCTAGGTGATTCTCATGTGCAGCCAGGGCTGTGAAATATGGTCTCATGGATGAAATCCAAATACCCATCTGTTCATGAACCATGCAACCCACTCCTCTCAGCCTAGGACATTTCTAATTCTAGTTACTGGTCCTTATACTCATTCATTTATTCATTTGTTCACATATTCATTCAAATCTCATAGCAGTAATTTAAAATGGTATATTATTAAATGTGATGTTTGTTATACTATTATTAAATAGTATACACTGTTATTTCAAGCAAAAATTTTCTATACTGGGAATTGTAAATAATGTACCACATAACCAGAGAACTCATAGATTCTGATTTGAACTTTCTTCATTTAACTGATATCATGGGGTTAATCATAAAATCTTAAACCTAGAATTTTCTTTTTACTTGTTTTCTCAGTGTACATACTACCTGAACATGCCATAGTCTTCCCCCCTGGTTATGGGAATGTAATGGTGCAGGTACGGTGCATGAGAGGGAATCCCTGAACCTCTTCTGTAAGACAGACACATCCACTAAGAATATTTCTCCCTGAATCTAAAAAAATGTCTGGGGAATCTTTCTGATTGCTAAAACATCTAGGGGAGAGTGGTTAGAGATGTTGCTGCAAAAAGAGAAGCTGAGAGCTGTTGGGGGTGGGCAGGAAAGGAAGAAATATTTAAAAAGAGCCGTGGTGAAATCAGGAAGCTTTTTCCTCAAAGGGCAGTTGCTGTAGGAGCAACTGAGTCATCCTCCCAGTGTTGTCTGTCCTAGATTCAGTGAACAGGAAGTGAAAGTTCAGTGTTGCTTACTGTCAATTACCATCCACATAAACAGACACAGGAAGATCAAATCGTGTTACTTAGCCTTATTGCCCTTGGATGTTTTGATAATTATTTTAGGTATTTACTCAATATAAATATTAAATTTATGTACCCTGAGGCCAAATTTTATGGTTTTTTTTTCAAATTTTTCTCTTTATTTAGGCACTCCATGTTCCCACATATGTTCCTTTGGTATTCACCAACCTCCAAGCCCGTTGCTTTGCCTCTCTTTCTGCTTATGGGAGGGGACAGTCTCATCATCCAGGCCTCTCATAAAGGTAAACTTGGTGCCAGGGAGTAATCCCCTTGGGTCACTAATGGATATTCACACATCTGAGAATGCTGTTAAGAAGCTTCTGAAGTGGAATGCGATTCCAGCTGTAGCAATTACATACTGCTCATATTTCCTAGCTTAGACCCCGGAGAGTTCAACAACTGCCTATTAGCAAGCTGAGGATGGAAGGAAGCGCTGTAAATCTCACAAGCAATGATAAAGCCGATGATCCTGCAAGAAGTCGGAAAAAGCGAATTGCAATTAAAAAACAGAACCATGAACCCTGGCCTTTTAAAAGAACAGCACCCACAGTAAGTTAATGAAGAACACGAGAGGATAAACCAAACTATAAACATTTCTTATATCTATTTTCAGTTATCATCTTCTTGCAAGCAAAATGAAAAGGAAACTAAACATGAATCCAAATTAGTCTGTAAGGCACATATAATAAATCTTAAATACTCTTTCATTTTGAACTTTTATAAGCAGTTGGTTTACATGCAATTTGGTCACTTCTATTAGGATGGAAAAGTAAAGAGTTTATAACTCCTATCATTATAGTTGTCACTAAAGAAGATTATTTAAGACTTCTAAAAATAGCTGACACAAAGAGGCATTGAACTTGTTGGAGAAAAAAATACACTAAACATCATATGTATTTTACCAAATGCCATAGGTTGTATATTAATCTGCATAACAACTTATGGGATATTATTACTGTGCCCACTTAATAGATATGGAAACTGGTGTTTAGATAGGCTAAGTAGTTCAATGGTAATCCCACAAACATGAAATGGAAAAATAAGGACTGGGAATCATTTTTGTTTGATTCCCATGGGTATTTCATATTACCAGATATTTTCTACTGTAAATCTAACTGCTCTCTGTGTGGGAGTGGTTGGGAATGGGGATAGAAATTTGAAGACCCCCCAAAAATATATATATACACACACACACATATATATGTAATATATATATACATATATAATAGATATAATCAAACAATATATATAATCTATCTATATAATCTATAAATATCTATCTATATAATCTACATTCTATCTATCTATATAATCAAGTCACACATGCTTAACTAGACACATTGTTTTATTTTTAGGTAGCAATATGGTGAAACAAAATAAGGAAATTATATTCCATAATTATATCAAAATGAACCCCATTATCCAGGTAATTTTAAAAGAGAATTTGAGCATGAAAATGCAGATGAAAATTGCAGTTCTTAGAACTTCCAAATTATAGATAAGCGTTTGTAGACCAGACCTAAATGGTATATTCTCAGTGGTTGGCCTTGATGGGCTACCTAAATCTATCCTTACAAAATACATGCACCAAATGAATTAATGATGCAAACTTTCTCTGTGATAACTGTAGTGGTATTAGTATATTTTCCAAAGTCAGTTCTCCTCCAACCATTGGTGCCTTTATACATTAAAACTGGAAACAAATTGATTTGAAAAACACTGAAGGATAATAAAAATCAATGTTTTTTGTTTGCTTTCATCAACTTAAGACTTCTATCTTGCAAATAAATGTATATTGACTCACTGAAAAAATAAGCAAATTAAAGTTTTAGAATATGAGGTAAGTTCTCCCATCTTTTTTAAAAAAAAATTTTTGTAGTTGTAGATGAACAGCATGCCTTTATTTGTTTCATTGTTATGTGGTGCTAAGGTTCGAACCCAGTGCCTCGCACATGCTAGGCAAGCACTCTACCACTGAGCCCCGGTCCCAGCCCAAGTTTTCCCATTTTATCCCAAGAAGATTGAATGGATATATTGAATAATGACTAGTAGAAAATTTATCCTGTGTGGGATGATGGCACGGAGGCTTGATACACTTAAGCTGAAGGAAATGGAGAGGAAGATGCAAAACAATTAAAAAGGTGTAAGAATTAGAACAAAAGAATTATGGAGAACTTCTTGATTAATGAATACTTTCCATATTTATTTTATGTATATTATCTTTTTAAAAATGTATGGTCTTCCTGAGAAATAAGATCTACTCTCTATAGAATGCACAGAGCTCTTCAAAATAGGAAAATAAAAATTGTCACATTCTAGGAAACAGTAGAACATTATTTAATTTACCTAAAACAGGTATTAAACTATGAGTATTTTAAAGATTAATAATGTCTCATACCACCAACACTAAGTCTGTTGAAAAGATAATTATGTTTCTTATTGCCAAATGTATCCAAACAATAAAATAACGCCAGACTAGATAGGACCATTCTGGTTATAGCTACACAATAGCCTGAAACCACAATGAAATGGGAAAAAATTATGAATTCATGAGGAAGTGTGTAAAGCATTCTCTCTAAACTATATGATTTAATTTTTTTTGCAATTTAGATAGCTTAATAGCTTGAACTTTTTTTGCTTTAACAGTAGCTGCAATGCTAAAGTTCACAGTTTAAGAGTATGAGAAGTATAAGCACAAAACACATTTTCAAGGTGTGGAAGAGCATACCTGCTAAAAACATTTTTGTCTTCCTTCAAATGCTTTTGGTACTTCATTGCAAATGACTTTAAAACACTTTTTTCCAAAATCTTTTTGTTGGTTGGCTTTAAGTAGTTACTGGCTGATCCTCTCTATATAATGAAATTCCTGTTCTACTGCCAGCAATCCATTAAGATGATTTGGGAAAAATTCAACCAAGCATATTCTGTAATTGCAAGTCTTATTTACTTGAGCAATCTCAAAAAAGTGATGAGAACTATATACTCCTTAAACAGTTTAAATTTTGTGTAAGTTAGATATATCCAATTTCAATTTTTTAATACTAAATAATACTTTGGAGTTGTCTATAGCTTTTCAGAGAAACCCCTTATTAATTTTATCAATTAAATGTTAACTGTAGTTTAGATATATCATAATGGGCCCTATGAGAATATCTCCTGCATTTTAAGAAATCCCCCCCAAAAGTATAAATAGCATAGTCTCAATAATATGTGTAATATATAAATATATATACATATATTTAAGAATTTTCTAAAATTACATTATTCAATGTATGTTTCACGTATTAACTGAAATGCAAAGGACCATGTTAGACAATTCCAGAGCACTCCAGACTGCCTGGATTAATTTCCAGGCTATATCTAGTTCTTAAATCTTTATAATTCAGGGTTTTTTAATCTGTAAATTACATTTTATCAATACCACCTACTTTATAGAGTTGTTATGAAGATTAAAGGCACATAAATTGCTTATAACACTGCTAGCTACATAAGAGAACTATCTAAGCATGAACTGTGTGGTTATTGTATTTATCTTCTCCTTTTTCTATGTCCTTCTCCCTTCTTAATCAATACATTTCTCCTCTCTGGATGAATTTTTTTAGTCTGAGAAATTAAACCAGTTTATGTAATACTTAATATGTGAAAATATAATAATAAATTTATTTAAAAGAGTGTAAATAAATAGTTATGATAGTTATATGCATGTCACTTAGAATATAGTCAATGAAATAAGAAGTAGAACATAGGAATATATGATTAAGTCTGTAAGGACTGTAACCAATAATGCACAAGTAAACAAGGTACAAGTTACAAGAAGTGAGTGGTAGAAATGGCAAGGAAGAATCAATGGTAAAACTGTGTGCCTCCCAGGAGTACACTGACCAGCCAGAGACTTAATAGAAATAAACAAAGCATGCCTTATTTAAAAGTGTTTTCAGGAAGTATAAGCAAATGACATTACCAAAAGTTTCAATATGAAATGTGCATACACATTAGTGGGAATCCTATTAACCTTTATATATCTGTTTAAATCTAGCGTGCATACCCACATGGTTGCAATATTTATACATATACAAATTGTACCCTTGTATCCTAATTTTTTTGCTTATTATTTTTGTGAAATATGTTGTGTGAAATTCCTACAAAGCTTCATAATTGCATTTTAATAGCTTCTTACTATTACATCAGAGGAGATGATCTCTTATCATTGGATAATTTGTATGTGTGTGTGAAAGAGAGGGAAAGAAAGAGAGAGGGAGAAGGAGTATGACTTCATTTGTTTGAGTAATTTTTATTTTCAATTAGAATTTCATCATATGTTGAATTTGTTGCTATAATTTATTTTATGTCAACTCATTTATGTGTATATTCTTGTTCCTCCTGATTACAAACTAGGCTTTTTTCTTATGTTTTTACTATCTGATTGCAAATCCTCTGCATTATACTTCTATGTAGTGTCTTGTTTTCTTGTATTTATTTTTCAAATAAACTAGAGTATTAATTAGTTAAATGTCTTGCCCTGATTATGGAATTGTGGAATTGTAATATTAGTTTGGGAGAAAGCTTACATCTTTACTGATTGGATCTACCTATCCAGGAAAAATAAAACCAAATTGTTCATGTTTTATTTTGCTTTTGTGATTAAACTTCCTTTTATTTTGGTGCTCCATATGTCAGTTTTTTAGTTATTTGGTTGAAAGAAACAAAAAATACTTTAACAAATCATTTTGAATTATTTGAACCTTTATAGGGATATCTGTATAAACAAAGGTAAAGAATGGGTTCAGAAAAAACAGGTGGCTGGAATAACTGAGGATCTGGACAACAGCTCAAGAAGGACATCACAAGTTCTGTTCCGTAAGACTGGGATGCTGCCAAAGAGAGGAGGTGACCCAAACAAAGACAGCCTCTACTTTAGGCTGATGCTCATTGTTATTATTATTGATATGAACAGAATGACAACTTTAACTCATGATGATCAATTCAGTATTCCTATAATTAAGTCGATTATTTTAAAAATCTTGCTTTAGCAAAATTTTCTGTATTCTTTTAATCATTTGACTATATATAATATCTTTCTCCTTGAATTCTCTAAGCATTTGATAAAATTAAGTGTAAGCAAAGATTACTAAATGTAGTAATGATTATCTTGTCTCCTTCCTCTCATATTTATACTTTTAATCCTTGTCTTGTTTCATTATATTATAGAATGCAACTTACACTGGTGATTATCACAATTTTCTTGTTTCTAATTCTAATAAAAATGTCTCTACTAGTTCATTGTTCAATATAAATTTTGGTTTTTGAATTTTACATATACGTTTTGCCATGATAAGAAAGATTCTTATAAGCACTGGTCTAAAGTTATTATTTTAAAATTAGGATTATATATTGATTTTTATAAAATGTTGTTTAAAATTTGTTGACTTAGTTTCTTTTCCATTATGGAATTTTACATTTTAATCAGATTTGTTCTTGTCAAATTACCTATCCACTCTTGAAATCAATTTTTCTTTGTTGTGATGTTTTAATGAGAACTTGGACTTGTTCATATTTTACTGATATATTTGCATCAAAAATCGTGAGTAAGCATTGTTCATAATTTTATTGTAGCCATTTTTGCAAGTTTTAGTTTTGGAATTTTATTTGCCTGTAAATGTGAATATAATATAATACATTTAGAAAGTTGTTAGCAAGTTCTGTTGATTCTACAACTCAAATATTTAGCTATACTACTTATACTAAATTCTTATCATTTCTACTTGGACTATTTGTGTTTTAATGATGAAAAATTATAACTCAAAGTTTGTAAAGGTCATAATGCACATTTACTTATTGTATATTCTCCAATTATGCAAGACATCAATGTTAAAGTAAGAAGAGGATAAAAAGCAAAACCAAGATCTAACGACAGAAATCAAGAAAAATGTTAACCCTGAAAATTGTCTATAGAGGGGAGCCACATAGCTCTATCCTTGACCCATTTATAATTTGCTTTTCTTCATACATAATAAAAGGATAGGTGTTGATTTTCCTAAGCTTTAAAACTACAATGCATATGTAATACACTGAGTGACTATATTAAAGATGAAAAATGACTTATCAAATGAAATAAAAGGCTAAATCTGTGGCACACTAGAGTGACTGGAGATAATAAAAATGTAGTGTTATAGTGCAAAAAAGCCCAAAGAAAGAATTTTGAATGTTTTCACCACAACGTATAATGAATGTGTGAGATAATTATGGTCCTGATTAGAACATTACACAACATATACATGTATCAAAACATCATAGGGTACCCCCATAACTATACATAATTTTTGTGACAGTTAAAAAAATTCAACTATACATTGTAGTTCAGTGGTGAAACAAGCAACGTGGAGGTTGATGTTAACTGAAAGTAAAGAATAATTAGAAACATAGATATTGTAAAGATTTTTGTGACTATCTGGAGAATGTAAACTATGCCAATATAAAAATATTATATCCTTACATTATCAATTATACCAGTAATAAAACATCACTATTAGTACAGACATAAAACAAGTTCAAACTGTTACAGGACAAAGAATTACTTAACTATTTATATAAAATGAAAGAGATAATAAAAATGTAGTGTTATAGTACCAAAAGGCCTAAAGAAGCATAGAAGCACTGTGGAGCCCACTAGGCAATGCCTGGGATCTTTTTGTGTCCCTGCCCACTGACTCTGGGCAGCCAGGACCCTGTGCCGTGTAGGCATATCCAGTCTATCATGAAGAGCAGGAACAATAGTGAAGGCAATGTTGGGGTGATAAGGAAAGCCAGGATAGGACTCATTCTGAAATATAGGCAAACATCTCCTAAAGCCAGTAACAGCATCAGTAATTCTGCTCAGGTTTAGGGAACAGGCTTATGTTCTAAAATGGCAAATCATCAAGCAGCGACTTCCGCTCAGGTAAATGGGCAGGGACCCAGTCAACAGACTAAAGATCCAAGTGAAAAGAGTGTAGAAGTTGAGTTATTAGAACATAGCTATGGGTCACTGCCAGGGTGATTTCTGTTTAGTCTCAGTTAGCTAAAGCACCAACTACTCCAGTAGATGTGGAGAGACGTCGAGTCTGCAGGTGGTTTTTAAGGAATTCCAGCTGTGTGGAGAGCAGGTCTTCAGCCCTGAGAATTTAATATAAGCTTATTTTGGATGCCAAAACAATGTAATACAATTATCTTCACATAGGACTGCAGCATCAAGATTCAAGAGGGTGGTTTAAAAAACACTGTATTGTGCCTAGTTCAGGACACTGCATCTTATGAGGCATTAGGACAAATAATGTGAGAGACTAACTTAATTATCTAAGGTGCCAGGCATGGAATGTAAAGCAGTGAAACAACCCAAAATGCGGGGTGGGGGAAAGAGAGACAGAGAACAAAAGCAAGAACACAGAAGAAGGGAGCAAAAACAGGAGCAAGAAACTCCCAAAGCAAAGAAACTTCAAGATGCCAAATAGCAACTGCCTCTTAGACTGCTGCTGAGCTAGGGAAAAGATCTGGAAGGAGTGTGCTGCACTGGATTTGTCCTCATTAGGGTCACTACTCTTACATGCAATGAAGCCTTTGTTTTGGGGACCTTCTCAGATCTGCCCAGATATCAAGGGTATGTATTCTTGAGAGGTAGTTTCTGATTTTTTAATCTAGGCAGTTGGTATCTTAATTCTCTGTTAGCTAAGAAAACTACTCTGCAAATGTGGGCTACCAATCTGGATCTATTCCTCAGAGTAGCAGGTGGAAAATTGCAAGTCATGCAGATTGGAAAAAGATTGGAATTGTTCATCTCCAGCAAGTAATGAGACATACTTCAAGTATTTCCAGGGTTATCACATAGCAAAGATAACATTTTCTATCAAAGAGCAGAATTAGGACTAATGAGGACAGTTTCTAAAACAATATAAAGAAGAAATTTCTAATATTTTAGCCATTTAAAAATGATGAGAACAGCCATTTGCGGTGGTGCATGCCTATAATCCCAGCAGCTTGGGGAGGTGAAGCAGGAGAATGTTGAGTTCAAATCCAGCCTCAGCAACTTAGTGAGGCCCTAAGCAACTCAGTGAGACCCCGTCTTTAATAAAATATAAAAAATGGTCTGCAGATGTGGCTCAGTGGTTAAGTGGCCCTGGGTTCAATTCCCAGAACCAAAAATAAATTAATTAATTTTAAAAAGATGAGAACAATCACAAGATACTTAAAAGCAGAGGCTCCAGAAATAGAACAGTCTTGCTGTTTACTGCAGCATTGTACTCAGTGGGCAAATGCTTATTGAAGGAATGAATGGAGATATGCCTTTCTGGGATATGGGAGAGCATCAGTTTTCCAGCCTAGGACATTTTATACCTTTAAGTTAGTCGATACAGAATTATCAGGCTTGGAATATAGCTCAGTTGCTGGAGTGGCTGCCTCCCATGCACAAGGCCCTGGGTTCAATCCCCAGCGCCCCCCATCCCCCCGCAAAGACAGAATTATCCCTGGAATGTAAAGAATTGCACTTTTGTGGGGATATGTATTTTCTATCACTACCTGTCATTTAATATGGAAGTGCAAAATACATTTTCTATTTCAAATTACTTACTCATAGTGATATCATTTTAAAGAAAAATATCTATTATGATTTTTTTCCTTGATTATTCAATAATGAACTTGCTCCTTGATTTTTCTTGAAAAGATAACTCACACTTAGGAAGCATTTTGCACTTGTGGTGGAAAGTATAGAACTTTGAAACTGAGATAGATGTTTAAAATTATGAGTCTTCATAAAGTAGTTGTGTGAATTAACTAATTTCTATGTGTCATGGTCTTTTCATCTAGAAAATTTTAGTTTGGCTTTTTAAAGCATGCTTAATTTCATATGAATAATAAAATACTGCATAGAATTGAAATAATTACATGAGTTAAGCCATGTAAAATAACTAATCTGTATTTGCCCTAGACTTTGTAATATACATTTACAACCAATAAAAATGCACTTTCAAGTAATACTATACTGCTCATGGTAAAGCAAGCACTTCAACAGAGTATTTCCGATTATTCTGTCCCATCCCTTATAATAGTGCTATTATTTATTCTCTTGTCACTAAGCTATAATCACAGAATACCTTATTGTTATTATTTTGAACAAACTACATATTGGATTAATTAAAAATAAGAAAAATGAAATATTCACTTTCACTTAACAACTTCTCTAATGCATTTTGTTTTATATGGGCTTGAGTTTCTGGCCTATATCGTTTTCTTCTCTCTGAAGAATTTGTAGGATTCTGCATGCCAGATCATCTAGGGACAAATTCCATTATTTTTGTTTGTCTAAGAAAGTCTTTATGTTTTGCTTTTGAAATGTAACTTTGTAGATTATAGCCTTTTGAGTTTTGTTTTGTTTTGTTTTGGTTTTTGGTTTCTTTCTTCCTTTCTTTTCTTTTTTTTCTCTTTCTTTCTTTCTTTCTTTCTTTCTTTCTTTCTTTCTTTCTTTCTTTCTTTCTTTCTTTCTTTTTCTTTCTTGATATGTAGGGATTGAACCCAGGGGTTCACATGCCCAGCCCTTTTAAAATTATTTTATTTAGAGATAGGTCCTTGCAAAGTTGCATAGGGCTTCACTAAGTTGATTAGGCTGGCTTTGAACTTGTGATCTTCTTGCCTCAGCCTCCTGAGCTACTGGGATTACAGGTGTGCACCTCCACACCTGGCTTTTTTTTTTTTAAATTCTACTTAGGTATACATGATAGCAAAATGCATTTTGATTCATAGTACATGGATGGAGCACAACTTTTCATTTCTCTGGTTGTACGTGATGTAGAATCACATCATATATGCAGTCATACATGAAGCTAGGACTATGATGTCCACCTTATTTCACCATCTTTACTGTCCCCATGCCCCCTTCCCCTCCATCTCCTTTGACCAAAGTTCCTCCATTCTTCCCGTGTCCCCTCCCCCATTATGGATCAGCATCCACTTATCAGAGAGAACATTCGGCACTTGGGTTTTTGGGATTGGCTTATTTTGTTTAGCATGATATTCTCCAACTCCATCAATTTACCTGCAAATGTCATAATTTTATTCTCTTTTATTGCTGAGTAATATTCCATTGTGTATATATACCACAGTTTCTTTATCCATTCATCTATTGAAGGGCATTTAGGTTGCTTCCACAGTTTAGCAATTGTGAATTGTGCTGCTGTAAACATTGAAGTGGCTGCTTCACTGTAGTATGAAGTGGGATAGCTGGGTCAAATTATGGATCCATTGCAAGTTTTCTAAGGAATCTCCATACTGCTTTCCAGATGGGTTGTACCAACTTATAGTCCCACCAGTAATGTATGAGTGTGTCTTTTCCCCTACAACCTCGCCAACACTTGTTGTTTGTATTCTTGATAATTGCCATTCTGACTGGCGTGAGATGAAATCTTAGAGTAGTGTTGATTTGCATTATCTCTAATTGCTAGAGATGTTGACATTTTTTCATGTCTGTTGATCGATTATATATATTCTTCTGAGAAGTGTCTGTTCAGATCCTTAGCCCATTTATTGATTGGATTTTTTTTTTTGGTGTTAAGTTTTTTGAGTTCTTTATATATCCTGAAGATTAGTGCTCTCTCTGATGTGCGTGTGGCAAAAATTTGTCCCAGAATGTATGCTCTCTGTTCACTTCAATGATTGTTTTGTTTGCTGAGAAGAAACTTTTTAGATTGAATCCATCCCATTTATTGATTGTTGATTTTACTTCTTGCACTATAGGAGTCTTGTTAAGGAAGTAAGGTCCTAATCTGACATGATGAAGATTTGGGCCTATTTTTTCTTCTATTAGGCGTAGGGTCTCTGGTCTAATTACCAGGTCCTTGATCCACTTTGAGTTGAATTTTGTGCATGGTGAGAGATAGGGGTTTAGTTTCATTTTGCTGCATATGGATTTCCAGTTTTCTCAGCATCATTTGTTGAAGAGACTATCTTTTCTCCAATGTACATGTTTGGCACCTTTGTCTAGTATAAGATAACTGTATTTGAATGGGTTTGTCTCTGTGTCTTCTATTCTGTACCATTGGCCTACATGTCTAGTTTGGTGCCAGTACCATGCCATTTTTGTTACTATAGCATTGTAGTATAGTTTAAGGTCTGGTATTGTGATACCTCCTGCTTCACTTTTCTTGCTAAGGATTGCTTTGGCTATTCTGGATCTATTATTCTTCCAAATGAATTTCATGATTGCCTTTTATATTTCTATAAGGAATGATGTTGGAATTTTAATTGGAATCACGTTGAATCTATATAATGCTTTGAGTAGTATGGCCATTTTGACAATATTGATTCTGCCTATCCAAGAGCATGGGAGACTTTTCTATCTTCTAAGGTCTTGTACAATTTCTTTCTTTAGTGTCCTGCAAGTTTTCATTGTAGAGGTCTTTCACCTCTTTGGTTAAGTTGATTCCCAAGTATTTTATTTTTTTGAGGCTATTGTGAATGGGGTAGTTTTCCTAATTTCTCTTTCAGAGGTTTTATCACTGATGTATAGATATGCAACTGATTTATGGGTGTTGATTTTATATCCTGCTACTTTGCTGAATTCATTTATTAATTCTAGAAGTTTTCTGGTGTAATTTTTTGGATCCTCTAAGTATAGAATCATGTCCTCAGCAAATAATGATGTTTGAGTTCTTCTTTTCTTATTCATATCCCTTTAATTTCTTTTGTCTGTCTAATTGCTCTGGCTAGTGTTTCAAGGACTATGTTGAATTGCAGTGGTGAGAGAGGGAATCCCTGTCTAGTTCCCGTTTTCAAAAGGAATAATTCCAATTTTTCTCCATTTAGGATGATGTTGGCCTTGGGTTTGGCATAGATAGCTTTTACAAAGTTGAGGTATGTTCTTACTATCCCTAGATTTTGTAGTGTTTTAAACATAAAAGGGTGCTGTATTTTGTCAAATGCTTTCTCTGAATCAATTGATAAAATCATATGACTCCTATCTTTAAGTCTATTGATGTGATGGATTATGTTAATTGATTTCCATGTGTTGAACCAACCTTACATCTCTGGAATGAACCCCATTTGATCATGGTTCACTATCTTTTTAATATGTTTTTGTATGAAATTTGCCAAAATTTTATTGATAATTTTTGCTTCTATGTCATCAGGGATATTGGTTTGATATTTTCTTTCTTTGATGTGTCTCTGTCTGGTTTTGGTATCGGGGTGATACTCACCTCATAGAATGAGTTTGGAAAGCTTCTCTTCTCTTCTATCTTATTAAATAGTTTGAGGAGCATTGGTATTAATTCTTCTTTGTAGGTCTTGTAGAACTTGGCTGAGAATCCGTCTGGTCCTGGGCTTTTCTTGGTTGGCACGCTTCTGATGGCATCTTCTATTTCCTTGCTTGAAATTGGTAAATGCTAGAAATCAAAAACACTGTAACTGTTTAAGATGTGCACGACCTCCTGGTTCAGTTTGGGTAGGTCACATGCCTCTAGAAATTTGTTGGTGTTTTCAGGGTTTTCTATTTTACTGTATTATAAGTTTTCAAAATAGTTTTTAATTAGCCTCTGTATTTCAGTAGTGTCTGTTGTGAGATTTCCTTTTTCATCACAAATTTTAGTAATTTGGTTTTTCTCTCTCCTCCTTTTTGTTAGGGTGGCTAAGGGTTTGCCAATTTTGTTTTAGTTTTTCAAAGAACCAGCTTTTTATTTTGTCAGGCTGGCTTTGAACTTGTGATCCTCCTGCCTCAACCTCCTGAGCCACTGGGATTACAGGTGTGCACCACCACACCTGGCTGTTTATTTTTTTTTTTTAATACCACAATATTTCTTCTCTTTTTACTTGGATGGTGTATTAGTCATCTTTCTGTTACTTTAACATAACTAAAACATAGACAAATAAAATATAACAAGGAAATGTTTATGTTGGCAGACAGTTTTGGAGGTTTTACCCCATGATGGATTGGCCTTATTGCTTTTGGGCCTTTGGTGTGTCAGCAGCATGAAGGCAAATGTGTGGCAGATCAAAACTTCTTCCTCCATGACCAAAAGGAAAAGAGGGAGAGAGGGAAAGAAACCAGATTTCCACAATCCTTTTAAAGGGCACCCAATTGCCTAAAATCTCCCATAAAGTTCCATCTCTTGAAAGTGTCCATCACTGCTGAGTGCAGTGGTGCACACCTGTAATCCCAGCACTTTGGGTGGCTGAGACAGGAGGATCTCTAGTTCAAAGCCAGTCTCAGCAACCACAAGGCTCTGAGCAACTCAGTGAGACCCTGTTTTTAAATATAACACAAATCGGGATGGGGATGTGGCTCAGTGGTCGAGTGCCCCTGAGTTCAATCTCCAGTACCAAAAAAACAAACAAAAAAAAAACAGTGTCCATCACCTCCCAGTAGTACCAAGTTGAGACCAAGGCTTTAACAGATGGGCCTTTGGGGGACATTTGAGATCCAAACTATAGCATGGATTTTATGGTCTCTGAATTTAACTGTAATTCAATCTTTATTTTTCAATAATTAAAATATTTTTTGCTCTTTTTCAAGATTTCCTTTTTGCCTTTGATTTTCTGCAGTTGAAATATAATGTTTCTAGGCATAAAATTTTGATATTTATCCTGCTTGGTGTTTTATTAGATTCCTAGATCTGTGATGTGGTGTCTATTATCTATTTTGGAAAATTCTCAGCCATTTCTAATTTAAAAATTTTTCTACTCCCTTTCTCTTCTCTGGCATTCCCACTGTGTACATGTTACATCTTTTGTAATAACCCCAGCCATTTGATATGACATTTCATCTTTTTCATTCTTCTTTCTCTTTGCATTGCAGTTTTAAAGGTTTATATTGGCATATATTCAGCCTCACTAATTCATTCTATAGCTGTGTCCAGTCTGATAATGAACCCATCAAAGGCATTCTTCATTTCTGTTACAGTGTTTTTGATTTCTAGCATTTCCTTTTGATTCTTTTTTTGGAATTTTCATCTTTCTATTTATAGTGTCCATCTGTTTTTGTGTGTTGTCTTCTTTTTCCATTAGACCTATTAACATATTAATCATAGATATTTAAAATTCCTAGTGTAA
>PVHX01000023.1:369162-450903 GCA_004024805.1 Geosciurus inauris
TTTTTTTTTTTTTTTTTTTTTTTTTTTTTTTTTTTTTTTTTTTTTTTTTTTTTTTTTTTTTTTTTTTTTTTTTTTTTTTTTTTTTTTTTTTTTTTTTTTTTTTTTTTTTTTTTTTTTTTTTTTTTTGCCATTTGGCATATCTTGTAACTTTTAGTTGAAAGTCAGACAGGATCATCAGAAAAAAGGAACTGATAGGACTTTAGTGTGAGATTTCATGTTTTTCTGTCCAGGGTTTAGACTGTGTTTATGTTTTCTGTAACTATGGTGTCAGGGGATAAAATTTCCTTTCATTAGATTCCTAGATCTGTGATGTGGTGTGTCATGTTCAAATTTTTGCATTCTGTCTGGTTTTCCTAGAGACTTCTTTAGTAGGGTTTGAGTTTTGTAGTTCTATAATCATATTTCTGTTATAGTAAGAAAGTTTGAAGAAGAATGCTCTACAATCCTATGATTAGATCTCAGTCTTTTAGTGAGCCTGTGTTGGTATTTCCAGTTTCCTAGGTTGGTTAGGGCCTTGTAAAGTCTCAATCAGTTAGCCTCTGATAAAATAGTTTCCTTGAGGCCAGGGATAATTAATAAGAACAGAAAATTCTGGACATATTTCAAAGTGTTGCTTTTCACCCTCCCTCTGATGGAAACAAGGGTAATTTTTCTTCCAGACTTTATAGTGAGAACCTGATTGGGCCTCTGGAGGTAAAATTCACCTAAGACTGGCCCATCTCTGGGTTGTTAACTCTCAAGCTATTATATACTCAACCTACAGCAATTCGTCAATTATAGTTTAATATGTTCCTACTGATATTGGCTTCAGTTGTAGGTTTCTGCTCCAGGTGAACTGTGATTCTCTGAAACTACCTGTCCATATTTCTGGTTTTCAGAGTGATAGTTTGACTACTGACCTCAATATTCTAATCTAAGAAGAATTGCTAATTTTTCATTTGTTCAGTTTTTTTTTCACATTTGGATGGGAGTATTAAATATACATATATATATTTAATACACATATAATTAATACATATAATCATTATTTGTTATTTCATAGATATTTGTTACTTTAAAGAAAATTCTTAAAATAAATACAAGTTTTTTTTTAAAAAAAGATTTTTCTTATATTATCTGATGTGTTTTATAAGCCATAATTAGATACTATTTGCCTCCTGTGTATTAAAATGTATATTTTGTTGCTAAAATAATGTGAAAATACATGTATAGGTTGTTTGTATGGGATTTCTTGATTTTTTCACTGCACAGAAAAGTATCTCACTATTTGATATCATTAGTTCAACTGTAGTCTGCATAGACTAAGTTAAAATCTGTAGTCCTGTCTACAAAAGCTATTGTTTTGTGATGGAAAATTTCTTTGGCATATTGAAAGATCTCAGTACTACAAAACAAAACATGTATATTCTATTCAGACACATTTTACCCATACACAATTAGGGACATGTAATAAAATTAATCATATTTTCTTTATATTTCCTATTTATTTTTTATGAAGTAATCATAGCTCTTCATAAATTGTGGCATATTTTCACCTTTCATCCTACAGTTATGTTTTACATAATATTATCCAGTCTATATACTTAGTTCAGAGTTAATACAACAAGTGCAGCATTCACTCTAAACCTATTCTTTTTTTTTTTTGGTACTGGAGATTGAATTCAGGGGCACTCGACCACTGAGCCAAACTTCCAGCCCAATTTTGTGGTTTAATGTAGAGATAGGGTCTCACTGAGTTGCTTAGCGCCTCGCCATTGCTGAGGCTGGCTTTGAACTCGCCATTCTCCTGTCTCAGCCTTCCTAAGTGCTGGGATTACAGGCTTGCGCCACCGCGCCTGGCTCTAAACCTATTCTTGAGCGGTTGAAAATTCCATCTCAGTTTTCAGTACACCCCACTGCAGCTAATCAACATATATGGCTTCCCCTGCCATATGTGTTCTGATAAAACTAGATCACAGTGTGTTCTCTCAAGGTTTCTATCATATGCCAAATATTCTTAGCATAGAATTATGACTGGGTTGATAGTTTTCCAAAGCTGGTACATTATTTTCTTTCACCATTTACCCCTCCTCTTACTTTTTATAAGAATGCATTTCATTTGGAAATGCATTGGAATGCATTTTCGTCATTGGAATGGTAGAAGACTATTTCTTAGATAACCTATTTTGGTCTCCTTCATGCTGGTATGGTGAAAATATGTCTGCTCTTTACATTCCATGCACATCCTAACAAATAAATTGCCCTTCTTGCTTTGGGGCTGTCAGTTCTGTTTAAGAATGTAGTAGGAAAACAGGTTGTGATAATCCAATGTATCTATCTGGTGAAAAGTCTCCTGACACATCAATTCTAAGGCCAAAGAAACATTTGAAATCTTTAAATCTGATCTTTCAGACAGATGTACTAGTAATTTAACTAAGAGGGTTATAGGAGAAGATGGAGGAAATAAAACTCCATAAAGTGTTTGGTTGACATTTGGAAAAGAAATTGGATATATTACTTGAGCCTCATAGCAATGCATTACATAAATTGTGACAATGTTCCTAGCCTCTACAAAGATAGATTCAGGCATTGGGAAATGTCTCTCTAAATTTATAAGAGCAAATGAATATAAATGGAGATTCATTTGCATATTGATGTGCATACATGCATATACTCATATGAACAATAGCCATATATATGCTACATATATACTAAACAACCCTTTCAGTATATCTTGATTGAGAAATTTCTTTGAAAATAGAGGTTATAGATAAGTAAGTAAATAACAGATAATATAGTTCAATGCTTAAGATTAAAGGGGCAACTGAGTTTCTAAAATATAAAAACATCTCAATATAAAACAGATTATACAGTCAATTATGTAGATACTTACAAAATTTGTATTTTTAGGATCATATGGACATAGAATTAACTTTTTAATCTGTATAAATGCACTGTACTATGACATTAGACTGAATGGCATGAGAAAATGATTGTTAATTTTTGGAGCAGAGACAACTATAGTTAGGGAGGGAGAAGAGAAATTGTAGTAGAGAGAGAAGAAAACAAAACAAGACATGATGAAAGGAAGGGTTTTCTGGTTGCTTAGGGACCAACTAATCACTAGACCAATCCTACACATACCCCTTTTAGTGGAAGTATGTGGTGAGTAAACTATGCTATTAACATAGGTGAAATACGTTTGTGTTTTTCTACAATGTCAGAATTTCTCAAATGAGAATGAATTCACAGGCACACCACTTTCAGTGGTTGCACTTCACTGAATACTTCTGGATTGCCTAATTGTCAAAAGTTGGGCAATCAAAAGTTCTTTGATTCCAATGGTTGCTACTAATATCTATAACACACAAGACACACATCACACTTTACACAATTATATATATAGGTTACAGAAAGGCTAAGAGAGGCTAAGGTGTCCACAGGGCTCAGGAGGCTGAGAACAGAGACAGAAAACAGATAGGAATGTAGAAGGTCACTGTAGGTGGTCAGATAAGACTAGGAACCAGAACCAGTAGAAGAACTTGTTCAGGGCTCAGAGATGTTAAAGCATGGAACTCATTCTAGGCCAGGGGCCAGAGAGTCATAAGTTTCAGAATATCATCCTGATAGGTCAGCTTGGAGTGGGCCATATATGGTCACCACTGGTAGGAGAAACTGCTGAACCCTGAAGACAGAGGATCAGAGGTTCATCTCTGTGGAGATTTTCCTGGGCAAGGCTCTTGATGAGTGACTAGGTGACAGGTTCCATGTGTTACCATATTGAGTCTTGAAGTGCCTCTCCTTTTATGGGCCTTGAGTGAAGGGGTTACTTCATTTGGTGGTCTGATATTAAGTTTATGCTCATGTACCCACTGCTTCTGATTCATTCAATAAGTTCACAGCTAAGTCACTATGTTAGCATAATTACTCTATCAGTTTGTGCTTTATGATTGTGTGAGGCAGATACTGGTTATTTACTTGTATAAGCAAGGTGTAGAGTCATTTGACCTCTGCACTTACACTCAAAATGAAGTTACTCATGGCAAACCATTGCTTTATAAAATGGACTAACTCAGGATTATGCACAATTTGAAAATCACCATTCTATTTATTATGGATTAACCTGGAGCAGGGCACAGCCTGCTCTCCATAAACTAAAAGATCTGTTTTCTTTTGGTTGAACAAATATTTTCACCTGAATCATTGCTATTTAGCTCTGGTAAGAGGCAGGACTCGAAGACCTGGAAGAAGTGAGCCATCTTTATCAAAAATGAATACTAAATTCAAACAACTCTACATGATTGTTATAATTATCCTGATTCACTGTAAAGCAACCTACAGAAGTCACAAAAATGCCTCGAAGCATAGCTAAATTCCATGGCTTGGTGCCATGTGGTTGCAGGTGTTTATTTCCATTGTGCCTGGGGAGAAACACTACATGAGAGATAACGATTTTAGGGTATTTGTTTTTCTTTTCTATAAAAGAAATGTAAACACAAAAAGAAGTTTTGAAATAATCTTGTTACTGTTTGGTCCTATAAATTCTTCTAAATAGGCCGTTCCATAGCCACAGCCAACGGTCACTTTATCAGACAATTACCTGACTGTCCAACAAAAACACCTTCTTAAACATTCCAATATGTTGTTAAGAAAAAGATATGAAGTGTGATGTAAAGTATTAAAATACTTAAAAGCACGCCTGCATTTCGTTGGTGAATGGACACGCCATTAATGAAGGTATATAAACTTCAGAAAATAAGAGCAGAGTGTGTGAGGAGAGATTTACTTCAAGTGAAATCCTCTGCCCTTGAAGGGTTAAATGTTAACAAAGTTGAAAAGCAGAAATCAGGCTCCTATTAGTCTTGAACACTAATCTTGTTGACGGCTGAAGTGTTTCCTTATTTTATCCATATTTATTATATTGAAGGAGGGTTATATGGTGGTGACTAATGACCAAACATCTGGACCTAGTGACCCTTAAAATCCTCCAGCCATTGCTGTTCACAATTAAATACCACATGAACTAAAATGATATTTTTCACTTGACCAGGACAAATTAGTGTGGAAAAAGCTAAAGAAATAGCTTTGCCTTTATCTTTGAATAAATCATAGCCTACAGACTTTTAAAAATAAAAAGTAGAATTTTTTAATGACCTGAGTGTCCTATCATCCTGGAATAAAGTAAAATAGATTTTTTTTCAGAAGCAAATGAATATTCTAGTGGATAGATTGCTGTGGATACTGAGAACATTTATTTCAAAATTTTACCTCCCAGAATTTTGATTGAGCTGTGGAAAATGAGATTATTTCAGGTTAAATAATTGGTAGACCTCATTTCCAGGGTAATTAATTCTATGTGCAAACAGATAACTAAAGGGAAGAGAAGGCAAATGTCATCATCATCACCATGAGAATTTTTCATTAAAGATGAATGGCTTTATCTTTCTAGAAACATAAAGGCAGCAGAGGCAACAGAATAAAGATGATAGTCAACAACAGTAAAGATGGGAAATGTATGAGGGAAATACAAATGGGAAAATGAGTTACACAGGTAATTCTGAGGTTATGCAAGTATGCCAGGGGAAGATTCTCAAAGAAAGCAATGTTTGAACTCTACCAAGTTATCCATTTTTCTCTTCTCTAGCTAAGAGTAGAGGTGGAGTGCTCATGGAGAGAGAGAGGGGAAAGGGTGATGAGAGAGCAGAACTCAGATGGTTTTACTTTGATATTAAATTTAAAAGCACTCAAATTTAACTCCTATTGGATTAGGAGAAAACTCTGACTTGGTGGTATTGAGTTTTACTTTAAAAATATCACATGCCTGTAATCCCTGTGGCTTGGGAAGCTGAGGCAGGAGGATCATGAGTTCAAAACAAACCTCAACATAAATGAGGCACTAAGCAGTTCAGTGAGACTCTGTCTCTAAATAAAATACAAAATAGGGCTGGGGGTGTGGCTCAGTGGTCAAGTGCCCCTGAGTTCAATCCGCAGTACAAGGAAAAAAAAAAAAAGAGACCAAATCCACCAGTTATGTCAATAACCAACCTCCACCAAGGAACCAATGGATCACAAACATAAAGACAGAACACAAAACAGCAATAATGGGCTTTCATACCACATGATGCTCTGCACTGGACACCAACACTTCTCCAATAAAGAAGGAAAAGAATTGTGGGATATTCATACAAACAAAATCTGGGGTAAAATGTTCAGACATGACTACCCACATTGATAATCAGAAAGCTGAAAAGAAAACATATGGCCACTATGAAACAAAAATGATAACAATTTTAATAACATAAAATACAATATAGGCTTAACAACAACTTGTAGAATTTTTATAAGATGCTAAAAAGAATTTCTTTGAAAAATTTATCACATCTAATAGAAATGCAAAGAAATGTGAAATCAATGAAACAAATAAAAATAAGACAAAGATGAAATAATGAAACAAGAGTGATATGAATTAAAGACTGTGGAAACACAAGTTCACTAAAATCGCATCATTACAGAACTAACAAGTAAGTAACTCTTAGGAAAAAATAAAATATTTATGTATGAAAAGTAAAATAATGACAGGACAATGTCTTTAAAGAAGTTATAAGAAAAAAATAACTTATATTGAGTAGAGAATGAACATCAAACTTGCAGAAAAGTAGCAGTCTGAATAAGAGATAAATCATTACAAAGTATATAGCAAATAATCAAATTTATAAAGCAAAAACTGCATATTCTCTCTTATGCATCTATAGAAAATCAGTAGAAATAGGCAACTCAAGAAATCCTTATCTCAAGAAAAATCGAACAGGGAAAAAGACATAAATGCATCTAGTAATTAATAAGGTTGATCCAAATGTGTCTATGGGTAAATATGTCACTGGAGTATACTTCTTAAATTGTTTTATATAGATATAGTTTTTATATAGATAGTCTATATAGTTTTTTATAGATACAGAAATATTTCTAATATATAATATATTTATATATATTTTTTTATTTCTCATATTTAATGTGAGCAGTTATATTTAGATATTGTCCCCAGATATAGCTTATATGAATTGCTTATAAGTCTTTTACTTCCTTAACTTATGTCTATTAGTTTCATCTCAGAACACTAATATAGATATATCTAATATAAAATGGATAAAAATTTTAAAAATAAAACCACTAAATATAAAAGTGTATATGAGATAGAGCTTAGATAGAATACAATAAAAGAAAAAATCAGCTACATAAAAAATATTTATGAGATAGAGCTTAGATAGAAAACATTTAAAAAACCTATTGCAATTAAAATCATAAATAAGATAGATGTAAATTTGGGCTAAGATAAAAATTCATTGTATTATATTCTCATACTACTTAACTTTATGCATAATAAATGTCAAAGATTAAATTTAATGTGTGTAATTGATGATTATTGTGTCAAATTCAAGAGGTAATAAGTCAAATCAATAAATGTTTATTCAATATTCATCTCTCCCTATCTGAATAGTTTATAATCTATAGGAAAGAAACTGGAGAATATTAAAAACAATATACACTTCAGAGGTATTTTTTATGGTACAGATTAAAAATAACATAGGAATTGAGATAAGAGAACTAACAGATTATCAAAAGAAGATAATATCTTTACAAAAGTAAATATTAAATTTTCAAAGCATTAAATAACTTTTGATCAGGTAGTGTATCTTACATTCAGAACTGCATTATGGTAAAAATAAGCAAAAATTGTTCATGGGAAATTATTTTAAATTTCTGAAATGTGGTTACATTTTTTCAACAAATGACTTAAGCAGACACCATTTGTTGATAAGCATCATATGGGAGAATGGAGGGTTTACCATAGTCAGAAAGTAAATCAATCATAGGATTGAAAATAGAATCCACATGTGCAGACTTGCAGAGCTGCTTGAGCCACCAGCCAACACTCTCTCATCACAGCTCTGTTCTGTCCAGGGGAAGATTGTTAATGGTGAGTCTGATTAGACCATGAAACTCAATCCCAGGGGAAGAGACAGAGCAACCATCTCATATGCCATTGAAAATAACTTTAGGATCTGAAGAATATCATTTGGTGTTAAGAAGTAAATAAAGGGCTTGATTGTTCTGGGACATTTACTAAATCCATCCAAACCTAGTAAGCCATCTTAAGGAGTTTTTCAAGGATCCCAACCCACTCAACACCCACCAAATTGTTAGTGTACTGGGACTATAGTACTAAATGCACTTTTCTCCAAGTATCCCTTTTTTTCTTCATTCATGAATTAATTCATTTATTCCTTTTTTAATCAAAAAATAAGTGCCCATTTTGTTTCAAGTTCTGTCACAGAAGAGGCAATTCCCAAATCTCTGTGTAGTGAAAGAGATGGTGTATGAGTCTGGACTCTTCTGGGTGCAAATGATGAAAACTAAACTAAACTATATTATCAGAATAACATCAATTATCCAGAATAGCTAAAATGCCTAAAGATACAAATGGTTTCAAGTACAGCTAGATTCAGGGGCTCAAATAATATTTTAGGACTTGTTGCCTTTCTCTTGGCTTCTTGGTTGTTCTTTACTCTTGAATGACTTCACACTGAGGCATACTTCCCATAAACAGTGGCAAATATGACCCACAAATTTACATGATGTTTAGTAACTGAGATCTCAGAAAAGAGACCCTTTGTTTTCAAGTACTTGTATCAGTTTCAAAGTGGAATCTTGTTTTTACCACATGGATCTTTGTCACTTCTGAGTTATTCATTGTGGTCAGTGAAATTTAGAATTATGATTGTCTTTGATCTGGACCATGTGTCTATCATGCATGTGGGAAGGTGAAATGAGTTCTACCTGAAGCATATGGACAGAAAAGGGTAAAATAATTTTCCAAAAATTAATTAGGGACATAAAATAGAATATCTCTTATGGATATTCTTCAAGGTCTATTTATATTACTTAGGTATAAAAACATAGATGAGCTTAATTAGAACCCAAAAGAAGTGGTGCTCATGTTCTCAGTGAGTGGGAAGGATCAAAGAAGGCTTAAGATAACAGGCCAACCTTGGCCTCAATTTTAAAATATAAAGTAGATATTTAATTTTTGGACCAAAGTAGCAAGACATGCCAGCAAGAAGAGGAACCTTGAGTAAAAGTATAGACACATCAAACGTTATGGGAAAGAAGATATTTTGTTACAAAGCCATCAAGCAGTAAATCTTTAATCAGAAGGCAGATGGGACCACTTATGTAACTGTCTGAGTCATGGTAGTTATTTAATACAATTTGTTGAGTGAATAAAAGTAGAGCAATTCAAATCGAGCTGGGAAGAAAAATCAAATGTGAAATTAGGGAGGAGGTAGAATGAACATGCTTCTCCCTTCTGCACTTGCTAAGTACCATTGATACTCTTTGCAAAATTAAGAGGTGACAACTTGACAACATCTGAGGCTTAGTAATACTACTTTTATTAGTGTACTAGTTTCTAAAAGAAAGTGTGGATCATATAAGTTAACAGAGATTATAACTTCAACATCTGGCAGGATGGTTCCATATAGTCTTCTGCTTGAAAGAAAGCAATCATTTTAAATGACAGAATGCTAACGACTTTTGCTTTGTTGATTTTTTGAGTTTTTTTGTTTGTTTCCATTTCATTAATTTTGGCTCTGATTTTAATTATTTCCTGTCTTCTACTGCTTTTAATGTTGATTTGTTGTTATTTTTCTGAGGCTTTGCGATGTAATGTTATATTATTTATTTGGTGACTTTCTATTCTTTTAATGAATGAGCTCAATGCAATGAACTTTCCACTTAGAACTGCCTTCATAGTGTCCCAGAGATTTTCATGTTGTGTCACTATTCTCATTTACCTCTAAGTATTTTTTGATTTCATCTCTGATTTCTTTAGCCATTGGTCATTCAATAGTGTATTATTTATTTAGTCTTCAGGTGTTATAGTAGCTTTTATTATTTATTTTATCATTTATTTCTAATTTCAAAATTTCAATCCACTATGATCTGATAGAAGGCAAGGTATCATTTCTATTTTTTTTTTGTATTTACTAAGAGTTGCTTTGTGGCCTAGGATATTATCTATTTTGAAGAAGAATCCATGTGCTGCTGAGAAGAAAATGTATTCAGTAACTGATGGATGAAATAGTGTATATATGTCTGTTAAGTCTAAATTCTTAATTGTATTTTTTAATTTATAGCTTCTTTATTTACTTTTTGTTTGTAGGATCTATCCAGTCATGACAGAGCTGTGTTAAAATCACCCAGTATTATTGGGTTGTGGTTATTTGATTCTTGAAATTGAGAAGGGGTTGTTTGATGTATATAAATGCTCCTTTGTTTGGGGCATAAATATTTACAAATTTTATGTCTTGTTGATGTGTAATTCCCTTATGCACTATGAAATAGGTTTTTTTGTCCCTTCTGATTAACTTTGGCTTGAAGTCCACTCTATCTGATATGAGGATAAAAACTTGATATGAGGATAAAAACCCTCATGAGATCTATGCAAATGATAAGATTTTCCCAACCTTTTACCTTCGGTCTGTGGATGTCTTTGCCTATGAAGTGAGTCAATTTGAGATAGCATAGTTTTTGAAAACAAATAACCTAATCAATAATTTGGCAAAGGAACTGAACATATACTTCACAGAAGAAGAAATACAAGAGGTCAAAAATATGTGAGCGACATGGGGGAGGCGGGGGGCAGGAAAGGGGAATGGGTATAGTAAAGATGGTTGATAAAAAAACAAAACAAAACAAAACAAAACAAAACAAAACAAAAATATATATATATATACTGTTCATTGAAAGTGCATATAAAGGTGTTTAATATGAAGAATTTAATCTGCTTATAATTTTGTGCAAAGTTAGAGAAATGATTGTAAGAATTTTTTCTATTGGCCTCAACAAATGTTTTCAGTGAACAGTGTGTACAGCTTCTGAAAATTTGTTTTTTTTCTGTTATGTTTGATAACATATATTAAAATGCAATTTTTGAGAAAAAAACAATAAAAATATGTGAAAAAATGTTCAACATCTTTAGCAATTAGAGAAATGCAAATTAAAACTACACTGAGATTCCATCTCACTCCATCAGAATGGCAATTATTAAGAATACAAGTAACAATAAATGTTGGGGAGGAAGTAGGGTAAAAGGTACATTCTCATTGCTGGTGGGAATACAAATTGGTGCAACCACTCTGGAAAGCGGTATGGAGATTACTCAGAAAAGTTGAAATGGAACCACCATATGACCCAGTTATCCCACTTCTTGGTACATATCCAAAGGACTTAAAATCAGCATACTATAGTGACATGGCCACATCGATGTTTATAGTAGCTCAATTCACAATAGCTAAGCTATGGAACCAATGAAGGTACCCTTCAACAGATAAATGGATTAAGAATATGTGGTATATATACAATGGAATATTACTCAACCATAAAGAAGAATGAAATTACGGTATTTACCAGTAAATGGATGGACTGATGACTATCATGCTAACTGAAATAAGCCAGTCCCCAAAAATCAAAGGCTGAATGTTCTTTCTTATATGTGAATGCTAACCCACAACAATGGAGGATAGGGAGTAGAGGAATAGAATTTCATTGGATTAGACAAAGAGGAATGAAGGAATAGGAAAAGGAAAAGGGAATAGGAAAGACAGTAGTATGAATCAGATATAAATTCCTTTTGCTCATATATGAATACACAACCAGTTAACTACACATTATGTACAACTATAAGAATAGGATCTTAATTGGAATGGGTTGTACTCCATGTATGTATGTCAAAATATACTCTATTTCCATGTATATCTAAAAAGAACAAATAAAAATTTTAAAAAGGCAGAAGTAGAGGTTTTTGTTGTTTTCTTAGACAACCATTCCATCACTTTCAACCAGCTGCCTTCCACATTCTCTGATCTTTGTTTAACCTTTGCTTATGCTGAGGGGCCAATGCTCATCTGCATTAGTTATAATCTCTCCTACAAGGCACTTGCTAATTTTCAAAGTTTTCCCACACGTACAAGAATGCTGGATCTCCTCCCTCAAATGGCACACCCTCAGCTGAAATTTGATAGAGATATTGCAGGAGAATCAGGTAATATTTCAATCAGCTGAACTCCATTCTAATAAGTGGGCCAATCACTTAGGAACATGTCAACTGGTAGTGATGCAATTTCATCCAGCTCTCTCTATCTGGAAAATGAAATCTGACAACTGGTACATCTTTCCTGAGTAACTTACTTCATTTTCTTTCCAAGATTGTTGAGTCAGGTGATTCCTAGGCTAGACATTAGCAGTTATTTTCTGTTACTATTTGATTGGCCAAATCAGATGACTTATAAATAAAATATAATAATTTTATTTAACTTTTTGTATCATATAAAGTTGCTTTTACTACTTTTATACTACGTAATAAAGTAATAGACATTTTGTTCTAGTAGAAAAAATAAAGAAAGCTAAACAAGTTAGAGACTGTTAAATAGTACCAAATAATTATTTTCCTTTCTTACTGGGAAAAGTTCTATTAGAATTCATTTTAAATGTTCTAAAGTCTTTTTACCACAGTGTTCTATTGTCTTCCTTCTTTCCCCCATGATATCCTTAACTTCTTTTTATTCCATTTTTCACCTGGTTTGTGACTTGGTTCTTAGGAACGTGTCCTTGCAATATTGGAGAGTCTAGGAAATGTTCTTTGGAAGCAGGTATTAATGCATTGCTTCTTATTGCTGAAAAAGGTTGTAAATGTTTGATAAGTTTTGAACTAGTGCAACTAGAGGAAAGGGTTATCTTGACCTCTGACATCTGAAACATAAGAGATTTCCTTGTTTTTCCATGAACTCTATGGTAAAATAAGGACATATGTTCTTTAATATCTGTCAGTCATTTCCTATCACACCATACATGCATGTATACTCTCCTAATAAAAATTACCATGTGTGATTTCTTAAATAAGTAAATGAATTAATACAATTTGAGAATCCTTACCTTGGACAAGGAAAATGCGTTGTTAGATAATCTCATGTCTCAAGTTTCTAGGAAGCTTATACAGAAGATAAAGAGATGCTAGGAGGTTATGTAAGTGTTTAGAATTAACAGTGCTCATTGTATTTGAAGTATAAAACAAATATACAAGTAAATATGCCTAGAGGCTATAGCACTGGGGTTTAAATTCACCCAAAATATATTTAATGTACAGTTTAGCCATTTTTTTAACCAGTTTTATTGTGGGAGAATCAGTTAACTTCACTGAAATTAATTTTCTTTATCAGCAAAATGAGGATAATTTTTTAGGGCAGTTGTGAGGATTAAATGAGATGCAAACTACCGGCATTAGAGCTTATATATCATAAGTTGATGCTCCATCAGTTGTACTGTCATTTGAGAAATTTTCATTGGAGGATATTGAACAGATCCCAAGATGCAGCACTATCAAATGAAGGTAATAAGTTATAAATGAAGAGCTGGTTAGAAAAAAACTGTTATCTTTCTGTCACTATTTTTTAAAAAAACTGATAATCAACTTACAAAGAGGAAAGATTTATTTTGGCTCACTGTTTTACAGGCTTCTGTCCATTATCATTGGTCCCATTGCTTTGGGCCTGTGATGAGGCAATCCATCATGGCAGGAGCATGTGGTAGAACACCTGCTTACCTCATGGCAACCAGGATATAAACAGGAGAAGAGGAGGGGCTAGGATCTCGATATCTCCTTCAAGTGCACAACCCAATAACCTAGTCTCCACTCACAATGTCCCAATTCCTAAAGTTTCCACCACCTCTCAAGAACACCATAGGCTGGCAATCAAGCCTTTAATTTGTGGACCTTTGAGGCAACACTTATGCAAACTATAGCAAATAGTTAACCAAAGGTATTTTGAGAAAGAGTTTCACTGGTAGTGCTCATTCATCTAGGTCCAGGGGACAAGAGATAAAGACATGAAGTGCTTAGTCCAGAAGATACCATATCCATAAAGTGCATTTGATTGTCCTTGAGTGATGTCAGTACACACTGGATGATTTTGCAGTCATTCCCAACCACAAATTGGTGTCAACAGTTTGTGTGGGTGCTTTTAAAATACAATTGCCATTCTTCAGAATTTCGGGGTACAGCTGGATAATTCACAGTTTTAATAAACTCCCTAATGATGCAGACATGCATCCGGTTGAGATGATCTGGGTAACTCCATTCTAACTTTATGTTTGTGAGTTTAAATTATTGTTTGGATCTCCGTGACAATTCCCAACAGAGAGAAAATGAACTGATCACATGGGATGATGTTTTTGGTATCCAAAGTAAGTGCAGTTCTTGCTGCACATGATAATTTCATTTTGGCTTATCCAGAGTTTACTTTGAACTAGATGGTATATATCATGTCTGACATGTGAATCAAAAAAGGCTTTTGCATTTCTGTATTATGAAGATTAGATAACTCCCGAAGTGACCTGTCAAATTATGAAGACTCTGAAGTCACATAACTGGCAGGACCTAGTCTCAGCGGCTTTCTTTTCAAAGACCAACAGTACTACCAAAATAATTCTATGCCCTTTGTTTATATATGCACATTTTACTTATAGTTGGTGTTAGTAATCATTGGATATTAGAGTGAACAGGATTGACCTCTCATTCAGCAACTGATTTCCTTCATGAAATTTCAGAAAAGCAACCTCTTAGATGAAAATTATAGGATTTTCTGCCACTTTGCATCTAAATTTGTCTTTGAATAATTCATAGCATTCTTCAGTCTGAAACTCTGTTCCATGGGTTAGCTTTACTGCATTAGGCCTTGGTGATCTGGGTAGGGCCTCCAGTTATATATGGCTTTACATATGATAAAAAGAGGAATTCTTCATCTCACTTGCTCTTCCCCCCAACAAAAGACTCAAGACTATTAGATAATCCTTAAAAATAATCTTGCTTTATCAGCAAGCAAACAGTGCGTCGGCACAAGGCTTTGAGTGGACCACATGATCTGTAGAAACTGCGGGGTAAGTTCATTCAGTGTCTTGCTCTGACCTACAGAAATGTGTCACATAGTACCTTCACTGCTGAATCCCTGAGAAACTAAGGGTATTCTAAGAACAGTATCACTTGCTTATATTTTCATCTGGAATGAACCAGTGCTCTGGTTTCAGTTAAAACCACATATTTTTTTCTACAGGGCAAAGCCAATATCAGAAAAAAAATGTAAAGACTATGACATTGTAAATATATTTTTGTCATAAACTCATGCTAAGTTCCCTAAATTAACTTCAGTATTTCTGGTGTGACAACATATGAAGATACACTTCCCCCACTAATGCTTACTTCTGAGGGAGTCAAGTCTCAGTCCTGTCTGGTCTCATTCCAGCTCTAGATGAAATTATGTTTTAAAAAGTCTAAGAAGACCTGTTCCATGAGCATAAAGGTTCCCTCCTGCAGGCTGCCAGTAATTCCAGAGCACCATAGCAAAGAAGCATTCAAGCTGGGCTTCTATATATATTTTTTTCTCTCTCTAAAACTTTCTCTAATGTCCAGTTTAATATGTTTTGGGAAGTATCCCATACAGAATAACTTTCCCTTGGATCCATGTTCTTTTCTAGTGAGACCTGAGTGGAGACTGTTATAAACCAGCTGATAGAAATATGAACCATGTCTCTTCCTTACTCTGCAGCCAAGTGTACAGAGTCAACCTTGTCTCTGCCTTGCAGTTTGAGATGTGAGTGGAGTAAGCAATGGGAGGTCTAAAGAGAAAATCAACTCAATGCTATTGCTTTTTATCTTAATAGAATATTTGGAAATAGTTTTAGAATATAGTTTATTTGTGACATTAAAACTATCTACTTCTTTTCTGTTATGCCCACAAAAGTAGGCATATGTATCTCTTGCCTATGTATCTGTTCCTTCATGATGAGACTAAATCCTACATAAATACACAGCAGGTGGCCACGAGGAAATGAAAAGTTCTGCCTTTGGACATTGACAGTAGTCAAGAGCTCTGGCTGTTTTATCACCTTTTCTTCCAAGAACATGGGAGTATCTGTCCACTGTAGGAGGTTTTAGACATCTGTTTACTCTAATTTTATCCATCTACATTTTATCTTAAAGTGACTTTTTCTCTATTCAGAAACATTTTTTAAAAATCTTTATAAAGTAAAAAGTTTCTGAACTTAAGAATAAAATGTAATTCATAATGTGGCTTGATGTCCTCATTTCCCTATCCCATCTACTATAGAAAACACATCATATCCAAAAACATTTGTAATTTTTCTTATTAAATGTGGAATTTAATAATTAATTTGTAATTACAAATTACATTTGTAATTTTTCTTATTAAATTTTTCTTATTAAAATTACATTTCTATAAAAATGTAATTTTTCTTATTACAATCCACATTTAATATATGGATTGTAATATTTCTTATTAAATAGGATTTTAAGGCTATCTTCTAACAATAATAGTTACCATGTGCTCTAAGTACATTGCCTTATTTAATGTTCAAGAGCCTAGTAATATGAATATTATTATCTCCAGTTTACATTGAGGCAACCAAATTTCAGAAGGGGCATACACTTTAAAAGACCATACTTTGAAAGATCATATTCAAAATAAATGCGATTTGCCCAAGTCCACTGTGGCAGAACTGGGGTAAGCGTAAATTTTTATATTTCCATTTCAGTTCAGCCCTTCTTTTCCACAAAGGATAATAGAAAATATTTAAAATATTAAAGTAAAAAATCAAAGAAAAAGAAAATATAAATGACAGTATCGAATCTAGAGAGTAAAGATTGATAAGCACTACAATTAGGAACAGAGCAATTCAAAATAGAATTCTCAAACTTAAGGGCTAAAAAAAAATCTCTGAAATAGATCATATATCAAATATATCATATATATATCAAGTGAACGGAGAGGTAGTGGATAATAAAATCTTCAAATTTTCAGAGATGTCAATTTCTTTTATAACAGCAGCCTTTGTGGTCCTGGAATATCATACTATAGTGTGAGGGGCAGAATCCCCCTTCCCCATTTTTAACTGTTGCATCTCTTTGTGCCCTGCCAGATGGTGGTAAGTGATGATTTCAAAAGGACCCTCTCCTGCCTTCAATACCCTAGACCTGAAAATTGTGCAAAACAAGCACTTTGCATGGAGGACAGAAGAGACACAGCAGAATTCACATATAGGAGATTAGGGCTGTGAAACAGGAGTGAAGTGTTCAAGTGATGAAGAGGGACTTCAGAACACTCCTGCATGATTGACAAGGACACGTCTTTGATCTCTCCTTCCCCCCTGATTTATTCTCCCTAACTCCTCTTTGCCTCTTCCTTCTCCTCTTCTCATTCCACTTACTTTCTATTGCAGGAGGAGAATCAAGGGATATTGTAGCTGCTAATGGCCTGATGGTGTCCAGGGACTAGTGCACATTCTTCTCAGTCCTGTCCCTCCTCACATAGCTGTTAGTGTCACCATGCTCCAGAGTGGGAGAAGCAGGATAAACTGGTAGTGAGTTGCATTAGACAAGTTAGACATAAATAGGATAAAAAATCGGGTAACCCAGAAGGAAGGTCCCATAGTTGGCTAGTTGAGACTCACTAGCAATAAGTAACAATCATCAAGAAACTGCCATATATAGTATACGTATTACATGTACATCTTTATAACATTAAGGGATATTACACCATGCAAACACACACTCAAAAATATTTTTACTTATTGATTTACTACCCAGTCACTATTTTTACAAGTATTATGCATAATTAGGGTAAAAATTTACATACTTACATTTGAGTTAAAAAGGGCCAAAGTAATTATTTCTGGCTTACAGATAAGGAAATTGATGTGCAAAGTGGCTGAGATATATATCTGGGGCCACTCATATATTTGAGTGACTATTTATTTGACTAAGTGAGATTTCTAAATTTGGCAGTTTAATTTTACTTATTTCAAAATTGAATTAGTTTAAGTCTCTCTCCTGCTTTCCTATTTATTTTTTTATGATATTCCTCCATGACTTTTGTATATTGTATATACACACACACAACATCTCAAACTGTCTCTATATACATACACTGTGTATATGTGTGTGTATATATATGAAATTCTTTGATGACTGTCATTCATACACACACACACACACACACACACACACACACACACACACATATATATTCTCTGTATCTGTATATGTATATAGCTTTGACTTTTAGCAATTCTCCTGTACTGTATTTGCAAATGCTTGCTGGGTGTTGTCACTGAACTGCCTTTCCATCACATTCAATTTATCAAGATCTAACTGTATCATCTCTCTCACAGCTGCTATTATTCTTCTGGTCATCTGAATGAGACTGGAAAATCTGGAGTCGTCTTTTACTCTTCCTACTCCTTCATCCTCTAACGACGATCTGTCTGCAAACTTACCATTCCTTCATCTTTGCCCTCCCTGCTCTGTTCCCTCAGCTACCTCACTACTCAGGGCTTTCATCGCCTTAGACGTAAATTACTGAAAGAGTCTTCAGGATGGCTCCCTTGACTCCACTCCATCATCCTCCACTCTGGCCTCAGACCAGTGGCCGTCAATTTCACAGCCACTGGCTAGTCCAAACACTTCTGGGATGTCTGGGTCTTTGTAATAGAAGTCTACATTCTAAGACAGTAGAAATTCAAGGGAGGCCATTTTCCATCCACTGCACTACACAAAGCATCGTATTTCTGCTTCAAAACATTGCCTTGAGTTTTGTCTCTCTTTCTTTTTACCTCGTTTCTTCATGTTCAATCTATAACCATATTGAAAACTCAGCTCAAAATCCTTGTCCCCAAAGTGCATTGAGTAAGCATGTTCATAATGATTTCTGCATTTTCTGTAGTCACATGATTTTCATCAGTATCATGTGCTTTGTTCCTTCATTGTGCACAAAAGACTATAAATACTTTTTGGGAAAGATTAATATTGCTTTCACCTTTCATGGCATCAAGAAAGTTGAAGACATATAAAAGTAATATTTTTACTGATTGACTGAGCAAATAAATAGGCATTATTTTTTACAAGCATCTAGGGAAAGTTAGCAAGGTCTACCTCAATATCAAATATCTTAAGAAGGTTGCTGACTTCTTTAGAATTTGCTCATTTAATGAGCTTATCTTTATTTATATACTTATCCTGAGCTAAATATTCTGAATATCTATAGACCAGGGACTCAGGTTAATAGAAAACCATTTACTTCAAGAACCAGAGGTTTACATGCATAATTACATTTCAAAGTTTTTCCTTTTTGAAAATGTGTCTCACAAGCCTGTGCTGCATTTTCTAATTGTCTTACTGCCTTGAAATACCAAAATAGATGAACATCAGAAATATGTACACATGCTTGAATTTCTGTGTTTCTGTATTTTCATGACAACTGTATGCTGGAAGATACATAGCTGCTCAATAGGTTTCTTCTCATTCAAGTTTGTGCCTTTTCTGCTTCTTATTCAAAATCTTTGCAAGCATAGACGAAAAAGAAACAAGTTGTTTCTAGTAAAATGAAACTGTACATAAAATCCCCAGCAGTTCAAAACTTGGCATTCTGGACTTTTTCACGAATTACAACTGCAAGTTTAACAGCCAGCCTTTGGGACTTCAATGCACCAGGTAGGGGATATTGTTCCATAGAATAATTGCTCTCCAGGGAAAAGGCATTTCGGTGACTTTCATGTTATAAGGCAGCACAAGTCAGTGGGTCATTAATCATTAGTGAGTGTCATTGAAGAGTTTAAATATAAAAAAAAGGATCCAGTGACATTAAATATCAGAGGGAAAAAAGAATCGTGCAAGTTTTCATGATAATCTGGCTTACTGACATTAAAATTTCATACCTATAATATATATCAGGCTTAAAAGAAAACTGATAAAAGAAATTTTTTAAGACTAATTTATTAGGTTGAATAAATATTTATATTTTTACAGTTAATTTATTTGTGTCTGTGTAGGAGAATAGCAGAGTAAATGGAAATGGGTAATAATTTAATATTCTGAAATAAAAATACATCACCTTTATCTTTGATTTGGTTTATATTTTTAAAGTTTATGTTTTTTATTTATCCATTTCAGCATAAAATAGGTAACCTGTGATATAAAGCAAATATATAATCAAAAATTAAAATAAACATAAAGAAGAAATAATAGAAGAAAAGGAGAGTGTTGTTTTTCCCTCCATATCCTAGCTAAAAGGTAGCTACTGCAGTCACCAATGAATTCTAGCCTGAATGTCCAAACACACAAGGCAAAAGAGAGACTGTCTACATTTTCTTATGCAAAGATCAAAAAATACAAGGGAAACAAATCTTCCAGCACAGTGTTTAGGAGTTGTTCATTTCATAAGTTACCCTGTAAAGTGATGTTTCAGTTTCATACAACAGAAGCCACCTCAGGGTAATTTGAGTCAAAGTATTAGAAAGGAGAAAACACAGTAGCAAAGGATTGTCTGAAGAAACCACTTGGACCCCAAGGCAAGCAGGCTATTTTAAGAGTCAGTAGCTGGGACATTCTGAACATCTCCAGGTAATAGCACATCAGTAAGTCTCCCTTTTCTGCTCTCTCCTGACTATAACTATTGCTAGGTGATTTGCATCTCCACAGCAGAATTTTAGGGTTCTGTCTAGCACTCTGATGTGTAAGTTCACTTTTTCTATTGCCCTTTTTGATGCAATAAATATTTACTGTGGCAAGTCACTTGAAATGTCAAAGTGCTTTCCTTCCCTTGTCATTGTCTACCCCTCCTCTCTCACCATGTCAATTGCTGGGGACATGTAGACCCCGTTAAGTGCAAGATAAATATGGTTGAGCAAATTAACTATGTTGAATGAGGGAATACTGAACTGAAATGAGAGTGAGATTTAATAATCTGAAAACACTAAATATTATTGCACCAGATAGAATTTATCAGAAGAAAATGAAACACTTTGACTGGGGATCAGCCTTTGGTCCTCCTCATCCTTGTCCCCAGGCCAGAGGAGAGGAGAAAGGGGAAAGAGGAGGGAGTAAAACCATCACTTTTAGGGAAGGAGAGATCTAAAAATGACACTCCTAAATAAGCAAAATAATATTTTGAGATATTTTTAAAAATGGTTCCATATCTAAATAAGTAAAATAATATTATGAGATATTTTTAAAAGCGATTCCATATCTGTACAATGCTTAGGATTTAAAGTCCAAAGAGACTGATGGGCTGAGCTTAGAACAGACATGGGAGCCTCTGCCATGGGAGGAGGGCTCTGGTGGGACCCTCCTGGGACCTTACCAGCTTTCTTCGTAGGAGAGCAGGCATGTGAATTTTCAATCCCCCAGTGCCAGGCAAAGTGGGGAATGATAATTCCCCAAAGGGAGATTAGTGTGCTGTTCAAAAGAGGGGTGATGGATTGCCAGGCAATCGATCCAAACAGAGTCTGTATCTGACACCTGGCCCCAGCAACCCTAACAGTGGCAGTGTTTTATTTGAAACTTAGTGAGGGCTTGTGATGTGTCCAGTTTCACAGTGATGAATCCTTACAAATTCCCTATGAAGATGAGGAGACTTTGTATTATGATTATATTTGGAAAGTTGGCAAGATCATCCAGATGGTCAGTGACACAATCAAGATTCCAATCTGACTTCAGGGTCCTTGGTCTTAGTTCCTGCAGATAACTTCAGTAGCTATTTTAAATACATGTAGAAACTGTTCATGAAGATACTTCTCATAAAAATCAATGCAAATCAGAGCTCCCTGTATATAATTGTATAAAATCAAATATATTTGGATAATACATGTTAAGAACCAATCACTACTATGTGAAAAAGAACTAAGTAAATGAAGTTGTAGATGACTGTTAAAACCTCATTTTGGAAAATAAGGTTTTTAAAAGAGTTTAAACTTATTTTATTTGAAAGTTTTGGTAAATGTATATTTTTGATCAACATAGGACAACATAGGACAATTTAATTTTTGTAACTATTTGTATATTTTTTTAAAACAAAAAACAATAAGAAATTTCTGGACAGTAATTTTATTAATTTAGACATTGAGACATTAAAAGCAAGTTTTCTTGTACTAATGCCCAATTCTTCTGTTAGCCTCATTCTATAAATGCGGAAAGTTTGGTGCATAACTTTTCAAAATAATCTTATTTAAAAATAATGAGCCAATTGACATTTATGGGATATTTCCAATCCAGCCTTATAATAACCAGATAATAGAGAAAGGTATCAATTGACTGAACTTTCATATCTTCAAATCTTAAAGTCTTACATATTTTTCTTCAAGACAATGATAATAAAATTCTATGAGTAGTGAAGATAAGAAACTGAAATACATCTATTCCAGTTTCTCTCAGCACTTTGTATTCTTAGTTTCTTAAACAGGAGCAGTTTTAAAAACTTTTTTTTGAAGCTCAGATCCATAGGAGAAGTAGAATTTGATTTAGCTCTGAGTCTTCTTTCTCTCTTCTCAGGAAAAAAAATTATAAATATATGTATAAATATGTAATTTTGAGATGGACACAATGTAGACACATATAAAATTTTTAGATACTTAAATATGTAATTGTGAGATATATAGAGATATGTATATATCTATATACATATGTCTTATCTGCTTATACATAAGTCCTCACACAAGTTTATAAATGATTTTGGATATTTGTTGACCATTAAAGCCTTTCAAATGAACATGATTCTTTGGTGAGAGCTCTAATTTTCACTTAGTATTCTTTTTATTAGAGAGTATACTTTTGGAAATATGTACCAAAAGATAAAACTAGGAAATATGATCTTTCTTTATATGAAATTATATCTTTAACAGCTCACATATATTCTTTTGCTACAATGTTAGGTTGTATCTCTTTCACATAGATTGAGGTGTTACTACAAATATTTAATATTTTGAGATCTTTTTCAGTGAGTTCTGAAAAATTGCATTCATTAGAATATTTTTCAAATCTTAAAATACTAATATTTGAGTATAAAATGGATAAAAAATAAGACAGATAAAGTGAGATCTGATTTGAATAGCTTTTTTCAGCATCCTTAGCCTTTCTGTGTATCTCCAACTCTCTTCAATGCATCTGCTCTATCATTAAACATATGCAGAAGAAGGTGTCCCCATATGTATGTGTGGGTACACACAGGAGCCAACATTATCTCATGCCCACGGTAAATACTAAAATATCTTATCGTGAAGTCTTCACAGTATTTTCTATGCCTGATCCTCCTTTTGTTTGACTATTAAAAAAGCATTTCTCCATGTCAATCTTAACATAGAATATTACTTAACCCTTGAGATAAATTCTGTGTTAAGTGTTTATGATAAAATAATAAGCAGATCCTCATAGAAAATTGAGTTTCTGGAAAAATATTATACAGCTATATTCTGCTGCATGTGAAGAGTATAAGTAGTGACCTATTTTTGTTTGTACTTTGGAGTGGCCCGAACTTGAAAGGTGATTGTATCAGTATCACATTTACATAGAAATTTATTCTGTGGAGAAATTGCATATTCCAAGAACAAGTTTTAAGTCCCCATAAGAAGGGGAAGTCAGCTGGGCTTGGTGGCACATGCCTCTAATTCCAGCACTTTGGGAGGCTGAGACAGGAGAATCGCAAGTTTAAAGACAGCCTCAGCAATGGCAAGGCGCTAAGCAATTCAGTTAGGCTCTGTCTCTAAATAAAACATAAACTATCGCTGGGGATATGGCTCAGTGGTCAAGTACCCCTGAGTTCAATTTCCAGTACCAAAAAACAAGAGCATTGTTTTAAATTGCCATGAATAAATTGCTCAAAAATTGGAAAAGCAATCAATGATTGCTACAGAGTTGCAAGAAAGAAGTAATAGAATCAGAGAATAAGGTAAAAATGAAGAATAAGACAAAACTGACCCAGGAAGGAAGACACTTAGGACAATGTATGGGCTCAGTGAAAAATAATACAGATCCACTTGTTCAAAAATCATTTAAAATATTAAGATGGCTACTGCAGAATATTATACCACTAGAAGGTTTCCAGATAGGAGGCCTCTGGAAACTGTACAGGTTGCATAACACAACACAGGTCCTGTTTGAACACAGGAGTCAATGTGAGTAATGTTTATTAAATGTTATCAGAAACATTTGAAAAGATAATCCTATCCACAAAATAAGCAAAATAAATAAAATAACTAGAAGAACCAAATTGAAACCCAGAAAGAACTCTTAAAGAAATATATTTAAGGATACACAAAAATTCTCCTTCAGCCTTTTCATTTGCCCCAAATCTGATAACTGGGTTTGGCTCTGCATTTAGAAAACACAAAAAGTTGTACTTCTATGTCATTTTTAGCATTCCTGGGCATGTGCCTGAAAGGTGATTGGGTTCTCATTAAGTCTGATTAACCTATTGATGGCAGTAAAAGGAGTTATCATGTCATTCAGATTTATTTTCATATCTGAAAATTTACTTCCCTTCAACTGAAAAAAATCTCTGTATATAATATGTTGACATTCTAATCAGAAAAAACGTGTATATGTGTTTATAGAAGTATGTATGTATATAATATAATTTTGAGATATATAAATATGTAATTGTGAAATATATAGATGTGTATATCTATATACATGTCTTATCTGCATATTACATAAGTCCTCACACAAGTTTATAAATGATTTTGGATATTCATTGACCATTAAAGCCTTTCAAATGAACATGATTCTTTGGTGAGAGCTCTAATTTTCACTTAGTATTCTTTTTATTAGAGAATATACTTTTGGAAATATGTACCAAAAGATAAAACTAGGAAATATGATCTTTCTTTATATGAAATTATATCTTTAACAGCTCATGTATTGTTTTGCTACATTGTTAAGTTGTATCTCTTTCACATAGATTGAGGTGTCACTCACTTCCAGAGGCTTCCTGTCTGGAAGCCCCTTTTCAGTGAAGAATTAGTGAGTTCTGAAAAATTGCATTCATTGGAATATTTTTTAAATCTTAAAATACTAATACTTTGTGTATAAAATAGATAAAAATAAGACAAAGTGATATACATATTATGTATAATAGCAAGTGTAAATTCTACAACATTCACTGATGACTCTGTAAGTTGCTATTTTATTTCAAAAGTATTTTTAAAAATTAAATTAATTCAGCAATTAATTTCAGTATTTAGCAAAAATTTATATCCTGATTCTATAAGAATTAGGGCTATAGCACAGAATGTGTATGTTACAACTATAATAAACACTATTGCATATTTGCTTTGTTGGAAATCCCCAACAATTCATTGAAATAAGTAGAAATCATCTTGGTTGTTAGATAATTGAGAATACTGTGGTTCAGAGAAGCAGAATGACTTGATCAAGGTCAGCTATATTGTAATTGGAACTAAATCAGATTTTTATGGCTCATTTATTTTTTTATTTTATTTTATTTTATTTTTGGTATTGGAGATTGAACTCAGGGGCATTCAACCACTGAGCCATATCCTCAGCCCCATTTTTTCCTTTTATAATTTAGAGACAAAGACTCACTGAGTTGCTTAGTGCTTCGCTGTTGCTGAGGCTGGCTTTGAACTTGTGATCCTCCTGCCTCAGCCTCCAGAGCTGCTGGGATAACAGATGTGTGCCTCTGCTCTCAGCTGTCATTTACTTTACACCATGCCCTTTTCTTAGGAGAACTATAGATTATTCAAGTCAAATTGTTATTTTGTAAGTAGGTTGGAGAGAATAATTATTCTTTTTTGAATAATGAAAAAATAAGATATATGCTTAAGGAAAGTGGAACTCTTGTACTAAATAAAATATTTGACCATAATACTTGTTACTATCAAACTGGGTTCCCTGACATACCAAAATCACTGGAAAGTGGATGCGCAGACCAAAGTGGAAGCTGGAAGATTACCAGGCCACCATCTGTGCTTCAACCAGAGAAGAAGGAGTTTTATCTGTCTCAAATAGCCAGCATATGAGGAAGCTTTCATTTGAAAGAAGGATTTCATGTCTTAGCTTACAGGATATATAAAATAGAAACAAAATAAAATGGTGGAAATTTAAAGACACATTGACCTAGATAACCATTAATATAACTAAGAACTAGTTAGTATTTTATGTGTCACCACAGATAATGGAATAACTGCAATAAGACCCTATGTTCACTGATCTGCTCAGAATAGATCATTATATGAGATAGCCCACTGCCTGTAATTTCTGTTTTAAATTTATTTTTCACTTATCAATAGCTTGATAAATATTATTTATTGCACATTGATGCTAATTATTGCATATTAAATAACAGTATTATTATTTAAAAAGTAAAGTATGAGCAAGGGCTTGATCTTATTTTTTTATTATTTAGTTTCAAATACTTCAAGCTTTTCTTGTTGACATCATTTCCATAGTTCCTATTATTACTGTTTCTTAACAGTTCCATTTTATATATATATATATATATATACTATGATCACAAATCTTTTGAGAAGGGGAAAAAAAACTCCCATTTTACACAGTCTACCATGTGTAAAGCCAGATTTATTTATAAGTGCATAAATCATGCATTTGCACCTGCATGAAAAAAAAATGCTGTGTTGTACAAAGATTCTTCTTGCCAAGATGATGTTTAATAGAGCCAAACTTCACAAAATCATGACATCTTCTATTTCTTGTTTCTGAGGAGTTTCTTCCATACTATGTTGAGCCTCTCGGCTCCATTCACATTAATTACATTAGCTATCATTTATTAAACTCTACTTTTGCCCCAGACATTTTAAATATATTATCTGTGAAACTCAACACAACTCTGCAAGATATTTATTAGTTTCCATATTTTTGAGATGAGAAAAGTGTAGCTCAAGAAATTGAAGGAGTGAGTCACACCAATAATCTGTTATGGTTTTGTTGCTACTTTATCACTTCTCTTTCTAGAACACCTCCTCTTCAGGCCTTAAGGAGAAACTTGATATCCACATATGATATGTTCAACTTAGAGTGACTTTGTGTCAAAAATAAAGGTAGTTTAGATCTACTTTGGAAATTGATTTTATGATGTATGGAAGAGTTGCTGATATTATTTTTATTTGTATTTATTATCTTTCCTGATTTTTGATAGTTCTTAAGATTAATTCTCCAGGCAGTGATATTTTGTCAAAAGTATGTCAAAATTTTAGGACAGCAAGATAAATTTTTCTAATACCTTACTTTTTAAGAATATCAATTATGGTTAGTGCTGAGTTTATTTATGTAGGTTATTAACTTCATTATTAGTGGCATTAAGTTCCTCAAATGTCGTTCCCTTTTCTATGTCAAAAATTGTATTTGTCACATTTTTACTGTCAAATTTTTGTTTACTTTCATTTATTTTAAATATATTATTTAAAATCAAGAATAATGTAAATGCAATAGTATTTACTATTTTAAAATTTAATGATATTATTAGCTATGTTTTGCTATTTTATATTTGCATAGAGGAACAGTGAACATGCAAATGAAGTAATTCTTTAAAACTATGGGAAAATGTTAAATGCTACATGACTGAATTCTATGATTATTCTATAATTCAAATGAAGAGATTATTTTCTTTATTTAGATAAATCGCTCTTTATCCTCCATTTAAAAAAATATTCTAAAGTGGAACTTTTCATGTAAGAATTAAAAGAAAATGTCACAGAAAGTTTTATATGCTACCATTTTAACCTTCTATTTAAGTGTGCCCACATTTTATCAGTTACGGATCTACATACAGAATAGTTTATGAGAGACACTATGGTATTGTAAAAAGGTGTTCTGGACTTCAAATCAGGAAAACAGATTTCTAGTTCACATTTGCCAGGATCTGGCTGCACACACTGTAGTAAGTCACCTCAGTGATCTATCTAGGAAGTGCTCAGTTGCTTAAATCATACAGTTTCTAATCATTCATCCTTTATTATTCCAATGAGTCCATTCTTTTTCCCTTCTCTACCAGAAAATCACAGTGATGGGAAATGAGAGAGGAAGATCTTAAGATATAAAGTTTTGTTTCCTTTAAATATGGTCTTCAGAAGAAATCTCCATGTTGTATTGTGCATGTATATATTTGTGTGTCTTTCTCTATCATTTATCTATAAAGTTTAAGCATTGAATAAATCCACTATGTGTGTGTTCTTTGGTAGACTGGTAACTATTAACTTAATGTGACATTTCCTTCTTGTTTTTCTTTTTGGAGAAAAGAAGCCAAATTTAAAATTAAACATTATAACCCTTATTATTTCATTCTCTGTAACTGCATAAAATGGCTTACAAATGAGATTAGTATGTATTTGAGAAAGAAATTTGCAGGTTAACCTTCTTGATATTAGTTAATTGCAACCTTCTGTTAGTCTATAGTAACCTTATTTCCAGGGTTAGAGCCAGTTTTTTTTGCATTAGTTCTTCCAAAGGGACCACATGTCAAATATCCCTGGAACAGGGTACAATTTAAATTACTGGTGGTCTACTAGTTATTTTCAGCCTAGGAGGACAAACACCAGATGTATTATAGACAGACTTTAAAGGGCATTATAAAGAGAAGGGGTGAGGGGGTGGTCTATTTCTCAAACCCTGGGACCTACCCATTATTTCTGTATATGTAATCTCATTCTGGAAGAATTCAATTTATATTTATCACTATGTTCTTTTAAATGATTCCACAAATGAAGATTCCCTGCAGAACGCAATTTTATGAAAGCATGACATAATTTACTCTTCATCCCAGCAACAGACTTGGAATTTGCATGCCTGATAGAGAGGAACTTATAATGTACAGTGTGTCTAATCTTGTTTAAGCTTACTTGATAGTGTCCTGTGGTTTGGTTTAAAAATCAAAATGTGTACTAATTGAAAAATAATTTAGAGCTGCTGTCTGCAAAATGGATCTGCTCATTAGCCACAAAATAAGTTTTAAAACCAAAATTACTCTTCTTTGTTAAGCAAATGTTTCCTGGAACTTTTGCTGATATTTTCAGCTTCTCTTCATTACCCCATTTCCATTCTCCCTCGCTTATCTCCAAACCTACACTGCTTTCAAGGTGACATTGACACTCAGCATAGCCATTAAACATGATTTTGCTAACTGCTCAATGAAGCCTGGTGTGAATTGAGGGGCCACCATGGCCAGCTGTGTAAAGTCTTTGATCTTTTATTTACATTTTAGTTTCACATTTTGGAGCTAGAGAGTTCCTAACCCACCCTGGTTAAGTGGATTTAAAATTTTGTACAATAATTCTATTTAGCAATTGACTAATTAGTGGAAATCTGTTATAAACCCTTTCAATACAAGGCTATACACAATGAAGTAAATAACTACCACTCATTTTTCCCAGGTATTAAATATAAACACACTTTTTCTGAGGTAAACATATGTGCCTTGACTATTTTCTAAGATATATGCACATTTTCATTAAGTGCAATTTAAATAAAATTTCTAATCATTTGTAGCATCTCATGAATTTAACTGAACAATCTGCATTGTACCCAAACACTTTTGCTTTTTATGTAATAAAGAAGTGGAATTCTTAAAAATATTACTTAGGGAGATAAAAATTTACCAGGCAATTTTAGAAAAGAAAAATCTGTCAATGTGTATGTTTTAATGGCTAAGTATGTTAATACTTAAATCTGAAAGTTTTAAATGCTTTCATGCATTTTGATTTAGGAAAGTGTGTGTGTAGGTATTTATAGGGTTGAGGTGTAACTCAGTGGTAATGTGCTTACCTAGCATGCAGAAGGCCCTGGGCTCATTCCCCAGCACTGCAAATACAAATAAATTTAAATACATATGCATATATGAATATGTATATATATACATAAATATATATAAATATTTATGTATATATATACATACATACATTTACATATATATACACATACATAGAGAGAACACAATTTATACATCTGTCTCTACTTTATATGGGATCAAAGAATTACATGAAACCAAAGAATATTTTGAAGAAAATTATATTCTTTCAGACATAAATGCACTTAAAAACACAGAATCTATGGTATTTAATGTATTTTTGGGATGGAGGTACTAGAGATTGAACTCAGGGGCACTTGACCACTGAAACAAATATCCAGCCTTATTTTGTATTTTATTTAGAGACAGGGTCTTTCTGAGTTGCTCAATGCCTTGCTTTTATTGAGGCTGGCTTTGAAGGCATGATCCTTCTGCCTCAGACTCCCCAGCCTCTGGGATTACGGGCATGTGCCACTGTGCTTGGCATTTAATCTATTTTAAATAAAAAAATATTGCTCTAGAAGACAAGATATTTAATCCAGAATTGCTCCCAATAAAACAAAAAATAGCTAAATCTAGAGTAACCTGTTGGGCACATATGGGGAAATATTGAATGATAAAAATTTGTTGTAATTATTTGCCATTGAAGATTCCCCTTTTGTCCTTTGTAAGGCTACTATGTGGTTACACTCCAACCCTATAAATAAATACATACACACTTTTCTAAGTCAAAATGTATGCAAACATTTAAAACTTTCACATTTAAATATTAACATTTTAAGTTAGATGAGCTTTTTTCACTGACTTAGAGCTTTCCAAAAAAATAAAGAATAGATTTATTTAAATAGAGTTGACAAATCTGTTCTCTTGGAAATTGTCTTGTAATAAACATACTTTCAAAGGTCATTCTTTCTCTTGCTCTTATTCCTTGGTGCCCAAAAGTAACATCTGCATTTGTAAAAGCCTATTAGTCCCCTGAGGAGTTTTGTTTTATTGCTGTGAAGATGGTGGTGGTGCCTGGGGTTTTGTCTTCTTTTTCTTGTTTTTGCTCTTTTGTTCTGTTTTTTTTTAACATATTATCTGGGAGATATATATATATATATATATATATATACACACATACATATGTATATATATAATTGTATGATTACAGACAATTAAAACTCAGATTATCAAGTGCAGACCGACTTTGAGTGAACCCATATTAGGGAAATTGTCAAGGAATCTTCTAAATTCAGGAAAATAAGTTAGCAGAATTTTATAAACCTACTCCTCAGAATTAGTAGAAAATTTTAAAAATATACTCTTTTTTATTCACAAAATATTTAGTATTTGTTTTTCCAAATTTTGTTTATCTAGTATGTGCTTCAAACAAAATATATTGCTGATTAATAAAGCCCTTACCCTTAAGGAGCTACGAGCCCAGACAGAGACACACACGCTAGATAAATCAAGTGAGTCTATTGCACAAGTCTCAGTTTCCAGAGAGGAGGGAAGAACTACTTTGAGGAAAAAAGAGAAACTAACTTGGTGGGGGTTATGGATTATAAGAGTGACCAGGAAGCAGATGAATGGGGAGAAGTACACTCCAGATGCAGGGACCACCCAGGAATGCTTTGCTGTAAGGTATAATGTGCAGTCCAAAGCTTCCTAACATTGGGTTGAGTGGAGGAATTTGTCATGAGATAAGACTAAAAGTTTTGATTAGAGCTGGATTGGTAAGGGGCTTGTGCCCCAGACACTGAGTTCCTCAGGCAATGAAATAACACGATCATGTTTCAAAATCATTCTGAAATAGGGTAAGTTTGAGCATAGATAATGGAGACTATGGAGAAATATAAAGCATTATTAGAGTAGCATAAGAAATAGATGACAAAAATGTCAACTAATATAGTATTATAGTAATGAAAAAAGTAATAATTTGCAAAACAAAATCTGTGAACAAGTATTGACTTCTTTAATATAAGAGGTAGAAAAGAGAAAAAAGGTATAACGACTAATGTTTCTTAAGCAATTTGCAACAACAGAGATAGAGAAAGGCAATGAAGGTGTATAGAAAAGATAATGCTTTCTCTTTTGGACATTGGAGGGTCTTTCAAATGTCCATGTGGATGGAGCTCAGTAATTGCCAACCCAAAGGCAGATCCCTGGAGGAGGCAGGAATGTGACACATGAAGACAGTGTTATTGCAGTAGTCAACAGGATTATAGAGGAAGTGAAGTTTTGGTAAGTATAACAATAATAACAACAATATTTATAATAATAAATGCCATCTGTCCTGGATTAACTTCCACAGAACCAGACCTTGTGACAAAGATACAGGTATAAGTGATTTCTTAGGAAAGTACCCTGGGGACAATGGTGAGGAGGTAGGGAAGGAGAATGAGGAAAACAAAGTCTCCATTCCAGGAATCGCCTGCAGAGCTGGAGCCTCAACAAATCCTGCAGGGGAATGCCAAGTGTTCAGTTGTATCTCAGGGCTGTTTCCCCAGAAAAGGGAAAAGGGTCCTGTCATAGGGCTTCAGGGTCATCCCAGAGGGACAACATTGCCCAGACCCTTCCAACTCACCCTCAGGAGAAGATTCACAGATAGTGAATGTGAAAGTGAAGTTACAACAAGGTGGGGGTGGAGACAGGGTGGGATAGAGCACAAACGTTACATGCTACTGCCAAAAACCAGAGGATATATTGTGATTTAAAAAAAAAAAAATTGTTACTACTTAATGGGCAAAGTAGCAGGTAAAAATTTGGGGTAGGAATAAAGAGACCTGACTTTTAAAGTAGTTTTGATTTGCATTTCTCTAATTGCTAGAGAAGTTGAACTTTTTTTCATGTATTTGTTGATTGATTGTATATCTTCTTCTGAGAAGTGTCTGTTCAGTTCCTTAGTCCATTTATTAATTGGATTATTTGGTTTTTTCTTTTTTGGTGTTAAGTTTTTTGAGTTCTTCAGATATCCTGGAAATTAGTGCCTATCTGATGTGCATGTAGTAAAGATGTTCTCCCACTCTGTGGGCTCTCTCTTCACGTTATTGATCATTTCCTTTGCTGAGAAGAAGCTTTTCATTTGAATCCTTCCCATTTATTGATTCTTGATTTTATTTCTTACACTTTCAGAGTCTAGTTAAGGAAGTCAGAACCTAATCCGACAAGATGAAGATTTGGGCCTACTTTTTCTTCTATTAGATGCAGGATCTCTGGTCTAATTGCTAGGTCCTCGATCCACTCCAGTTAGAATGGCAGTTATCAAGAATACAAGCAATAAGTGTTGGCAAGGATGTGGGGAAAAAGGTGCACTCATACATTGCTGGTGGCCCTGCAGATTGGTGCAACCATTCTGGAAAGCAGTATGCAGATTCTTTAGAAAACTTGGAATGGAACCACCATTTGATCCAACTATCCCACTCCTCAGTCTATACCCAAAGGACTTAAAATCAGCATACTATAGTGACACAGCCACTCAATTCGTAATAGCTAACCTGTGGAACCAACCTAGATGCCCTTCAATAGATGAATGGATAAAGAAACTGTGGTATATATACATAATGGAATATTATTTAGTATTAAAAGAGAATAAAATTATAGCATTTGCAGATAAATAGATAGAGTTGGAGAATATCATGCTAAGCAAAAAACCCAAAGGCTAAATATCCCTCTGATAAATGGATGCTGATCCCTAATGAAGGCAGGGGTTATGGGAAGAATGGAGAAACTTTGGACTGGCAAAGGGGAAGGGAGGCATGAGGATAGGTAAGATGGTGGAATGAAAAGGACATCATTACCCTAGGTACATGTATGATTGAACAAATGGTACTACTCTGCATTGTGTACAACCAGAGAAATGAAAAGTTGTGCTCCATTTGTGTACAATGAAACAAAATGCATTTTGCTGTCATGTACAACAAATTAGAAAAAATATTTTAAAACATCTTAAAGAGAACGTAAGAGAGAGAGAGAGAGACCTAACTTTTAAATCTTTTAAAAATTGTAATAGAATGGGGCATGTCTCTTAACCTCTTAATTCTACAGTTTTAAATTGGTTCAGTGTACAAAATAACATTTGTCTTGCTCCCTGAGAAGTCATCTGGTGTAGTGAAAAAAATTGAGAAAAAAAGAATCTTTTTTTCAAAATTTTCTTCCCTGGAGTATTGTGTTAAAAAATAATTTTTAATAGACCACATAAAAAGGCCAAGTGTTGAGTTCAAGACTTCTTTCTTCCTGATATACTATTAATACAAGAGTGATATAAGAGCTGGAGTAAAATCAACTTTATCAGTAATGATTAATTTTTTCTTTTAAACATAAACAGGGATTGTTGAAATTCAGAAGAAAGGAAATTTCTTTTTTGTAAACAAACAGCTAAGAACTTCACAAAAACAAATGCAATGTTCTATTTCTCTTCTCATGGTAAAAGTAGGGCTGCTGATATATATTATCTAGGATTAAAGCCACTTAATAGCTGTGTGACATTAGAAAAATCATTTAGCACCTCTGTGCTTTATTTTACTCATATGTAACATGAGAGATAATATGTATTTAATTGTATTATTTAAATTGTTAAATGCGTGAAGTGCTTTGAATAATTCTGGCACATAAAAAGAGCTTAATAGCTGTTGGCTGATATGTGTATTTTTTACATACCACAGGATTATAACTGTTCAGGGCTATAGAAGGAGTCCAGCAAATTTGTTATGTTAATCCTATCCTACGATTCTTTGACTTCTAAAAATAGTAAGAATAACTGAAGAACAATTTTCTCTCTTGGAGTTCTCTGTTCTGTACCCAGTAATATCCAGTATATACTGAACCCAGGAAAATGTGCTTTCTTTTGATCACTAAAGTCTTTAGCTATATATACAGTTTATGTAATGTATTTTTTAAAAAAGGATTCTGTATTTTTGCTATTACATATCACATATAGAGTAAAAAATTAATGTATCAGTTATGTTTATAGTAGCAATTTTTATACATAAGATAGTGTCAGGCCAATGGCCAATAGTTTTTACTTAATAAGATTGCTAAGTCAACTGAATAAGATAAATGTACAAGATTAAAAAAACTTAATATGATCAAAATCAAACATGATATGATATTAATATGATCAAGATTAAAAAACTTTAATATGATCCAAAGGGAGAGTACTTTTAAGGTGCTTCATGTTGTATACTCTCTGTGAAATTCCTTCATTTTATAAATGACATGATGTTTTCTGTTTGGTAGCAATCAAACATTTTGCTGAGTGTATCACAGTTCATCACTCTGTTACCATAATAATGCACACAGCATAGCTAATGGCCAGTCTCTACACAGAGAGTAAATAGGCATGTATGTCTATGAAAACATTCAAATTCTGCACTTGTTTCAAAACCAATCAAATTATGCCACATGTAATTAACTTATGTAGCCCATTAATATCCTGAAACAGTTCTTAAATGTCGGACCAAATGCTGTTGATATGAAGCCTATTGTAAAACAATGCTTGCAACGGTGGAAACAGCAGGGGTGAGGGGGCAGCTGCACTGCATCACTTTCTGCTCATCCAACTTGACCATGGGTGACCAAGAATTCCAAAACCCATGCTTTCATATTAATGCCTTATTTGCCTGCATCACCCAGCTTGCTGTTTAGTCTAATATACTTTCTGCTTAGCAGTGCCATTCAAAATTTTCTTCTTCCCTCCCATTTGGCTTTGGCAACACATTTTTGTGAATGGGTGACATTCTGAAAAGTTTCTATTTTTCTTACTGGGAAAGAATGTGGAACACAGACCTTTTCTAATTTTTATTCGCCAGAATTCCATTTTGTAAGACTTTTCTGAGAAAATAGTTTTAATACTGGGGTAGTAACAGTAGCTGAGATTACTGAGCACTCAATAGCCAGGCGCTATGCTAAACACTGAGCATCTGCTATTTTATTCAACACTTTAAATAATCATATATAATCATTATTATCGTTATAGCAACGTGCCAATGAGTAGTATTGCCATTTTATTAGGTAAACAAATGAAATGTAGAGATAGTAAGTACCTTCCTTACAAATCATGGCAATTTAGCAGAAGAGTCAGAATTCAAGTCCCTTGAAGTTGCTGACAGAGGCTGGGCTTTTATAATTAGCACTCCAAAAAACATCAGTACTTACCTAATGAGCTTCTTGGGACATACCAGAAATTCATACATGGAGTGAGTGATAACAAAATATTGTGCAACTAAATAGTAATTTTTGATAGTTGTTACAGGCAGTAGGGGGAAATAAAAAATATGGGAATCTGGGCGAAGTTGGAAGATTTTTTGTTTTTAAATAAAAGGATCAAGAGGTAGGAGCATTAGAGTAGATGAACCAGACAGAGGATAAAGGAATAAGCATTGCAAAGACAATAAGAAAATAGCCCCGTTTCTTCGGGCCATAGCACCAACAGCAGACAGAGATGCATGGACACTTTCTCCCAGGCCAGCAGCTGTCCAGTGATTTCCTGGAGTTTTGGTATTCTCAAAGTCAACTGACCCCAGGGCTGCTCCATATCATATATATTTGGAAATAGATGTGCATTCCAGTTGACAGGCAGGAAGCTAGGTCTGGAATCATAGCTTGTCATTTTGCCTTAGTTACTTTTCTGGAAAAGTTAGTATCCACAACATTACTAAATACAGTTTATATGTGTCTATAGATTATGGTTCACATAGTTGGTTTTAATAACATCATATCCTTTGATTCTGCCCATGATCTGGAGCAAAAACAAGGTGCTCAGTAAATCAATAGTAGAAAAAATAGAGGAAAACCTATGTTGGTCAGTGCAGCAAGAACTGCTGCTCTCTCATTCCCCGAGGAGATTTCCAAGCCTTCCAAACTTTATTTTCTACTATGATCATTCTTCTCTCAGATTAAATCTGAAAATAAAAGGGATATAGAGCACTGGGTCTCTTTCTCCCTGCTTGTAATTATTCCCTCCAATCAGGAGGTAGTTTCAAGGGTGGCCAACACTGTCAATCACTTCTACCCTCCTTTGAAAATCACTGATTATGGGAAAGTGCTGTGCATGTAATCCCTTCAATTACTCAGTAAAACTTCCTGTGTTCCTTCCGCTGTGTTTTGAGTATTCAGAAAGACTTTGCTACTTTTTCCTTATATTTTTTGAAATATGTATTTGGAAAGAATAAAACAGAATAGTTTTTAAAGTGTGACCACACATCCAGTTGTCCAAATTAGCTTACCCTGCCTGGAGGGTTCCTAGGATTGGAGTAGACAACAGAGAAGACAGGGGCATCAGAATAAGAAGCTTTTTTTTTTTTTTTTTAAGGTTTAATCCAAGACTGTGGATTCCAGGGAGATTGCAAGCTGGGAACTTTGTCAGCAAGCTGCTGCATTTGAAACCATTCATTTTGTCAGAAATTCCTCTGGCATGAAGTGCTTGGGTTACTTTATGGGTGATACACTTCTCTGGCCTTGAACTTAGTTAAAAACAAAACAACACAAAAAGCAAAAACAACAAAACAAAAACAAAAGACGCCCCAAAGCAAATAAAACAATCACAGCAAAATCCCCTTTGCTAGAATTTCCAGTTCAGGGTATAATAACTTCAAAAAGACATCGTCTCTTGGTCTCTGAGAACTATGACCTCTCTATGATATTATGGGCACTCAGTTGGCAAAGTCTGCAGTATAAGCTGCCAGGTTCCCAATCATGGGTTGTGTGGGGTTTATAGGACTGAGGATTCTTCTCCCAATTGGCTCAGCCATGGCAGTTCTTTCAGAATAGCCAGTCCTTGAAACAACATAATGCCAAGGGTCACAGATTGTTCTGTGTGGACTTGTACGCTCCCAGAAACTCAATCATGGGCAATGTAGTGAGGTTTTGATGGTTTCAAATCCAATGACAGTCCTCTTTAATTTGGAACTTTACTCAAGACTGTACCAGTATCATGTGGAAATGAGCACACACATTCATTAAGCACCTATCATGTTCCAGGAACTGTGCTAGACACTGCTGATACTTAAGTTGAATGATACCTGGCTTTCACTTCCAGGAGATCTCAGTTTAATGGAAAAGGTTCTCCATCCAATGTAGGGTGACTGGAATCCTCCTTCTCTCTAACACTGAACTTAGGCATTCATTCCCAAGAAACTATTTGTGACAGGGTAAGAATCAATACTAGAACACTCGACACAGTATTCTCAATGACAGTTTTTGTCATTTCAAACTCATTCTAGGCCAACTCATTCCAGGCTCCATTCCATTGAGAGAACTAGAGGCAAGAGAACTCTGAATTCTACATTTAAGATCTTAGTCCGTTTGTGCTGCTATAGTAAAATACCTTAAATTGGGTGGCTTACAAACAGCAAAAATTCGTTTACCACAGCTCAGGACACTGGAAACTCCACAAACAAAATATGGGCCCTTTGGTGTCCAATGCAGGCTGGCTAGCTCCTTGGTTCACAGAGGGTGTCTTCCTGCTATGCGACCACCAGATGGAAGGGAGAGGAATCTCTCTGGGGTCTATTTTATAGGACACTATCATGGAAATGTCACCCTCCTGATTTAATCAACTTCCTAAACTAATAGAATTACTTTGGGTTTACAGTTTTGACATACAAATTTTTAGGGGAACACAAAATCAGAGCATAAAACTGCTTTGAAAAATTCAAGCAGGAAAAGAGATGAGGATTTGAATCAGTTTGGTGATATTGAGAACATAAGGAAAAGAAAAACATTTAAATGTTGGACAAAACATTTTACATCACCTGAAAGTGCATTCCTATGTATTATTTCCTTTAGTTCCACAATCAACAGGCACAGGGGAGGTTATTTACAGTCATTAAATACTTATGCTAGATTATTTTTGTGTGATAACTTCCTTATTCTTCACAAAAGTCTTATGAAACCAGTACATCATTTTTATTTTATGGATTCTCTTCTTAACAAGGCAAGGAAACTGAGATTAAAATAACTTGCCACATTTCCAAGGCCTTAGCTGATAAGAGGTGGGTCAGCTATTAAATCTGTTTGCTTGTTTCCAAAACCCATATTATTTCCACTAGAATTGTGTCTTTAGGGGTATTACTTGTGTCTTTCAGAAGACAAACTATGTATTAAGGAAATCTTATAAGTGGCCTAGTTATACATATAGACAAGTAACAAGAAAGAGATAGGATAGTATCTCAAAATAATATTCACTAATCTGTGTGTGGGTGTGGGTATGTAAAAGAAGGATGTGGATCTTAGCTAATTCAAGATTCTGAACCTGGTTATTTGAAATAAAGGTAATGTCACCCAAAATTTTATAGAGATGAAAAGGTTAGCAAGTTTAAAAGGAAATTAGTACATGTTAAACTGACTCTGCATCAACATCCATCTAGTTCCTGAAATTATCAGAATAGACTGAAGATAATTGAGATGGAAGGTGAGACAACAGGCTCATTCTGGAGTACAGCTTTTAGACCATACTTGCTGGTTCCTATGCCTGGAATTCCTTATTCCAGATTTTCCAAAGTTATTTCCTTCTGACATTCTGGTTATAACTTTCTTGTTACCTTTTTCTTTTAATCTTCCCTAGTCCAATCTAAATCTTCCATCCTATGAGCTCTAGCACATGTGATGTGTTGGACTCTATAGCTCTGATATACAACTCTTTTATATTTGTTTTAACACTTATTATCTGAAATGATCTTGGTCATCATTTGTTTACTTCTTTACTGTATCATCAAACTAAAATAGCATTTTCAGGTAACTGGGGGCCTTTTTCTATCTGTTCATCAGTGTATCTGTAGAGCCTTAAACTATGATATGCTCTCAATAAATTCTTAAAGAAAAAAAAGGAAAAGAAAGAAGGAATGAATGTATATAATGTAACTGAAATACATATGGGCCTCTAATTAAATATGAAGGATTCACAATTTAATGAAATATATGAAATTCAGAAGCAATATTTTGACAATGAAACAATCTTAGGGAATGTGTTTAGGCATAAGAATAAAATTAAAGACTAATTTCTAGAGAATGGTCCAAGATAGGATGAATGGAATGACACTGATTAAAGGAATAATAAAAATGAAAGCACAGGGTGAAAATATGATGGTATAATATTATGGGAAACAACTGAATCATGCTGAATATTAGTATAGGATAAAAAATACCATTTATTGATTAAGTTTAGACAGAATAAAAATATGTGGCTTCTACTTAGATAACTTTTTACATCTGTATTTAGTCTTTTATTCTTATGCAAAAATAAATTACAAGTTTAAAAACCAAAGTAAAGCTTTCTTGTTTTTCTTCTCACCCTTGAAATGTTTTCATTTTGAGGTTTTTAAATGCATATTAAATAATAAATACATAATGATATTTAAAAGTATCATAATATGAACTATATATGAACAGGTAAGTAGGCTTATCCTTCCCTACATCATAGCACAATATTTGGCTTATTGTGTACAGTAATTTTCCTCTGGAATCAGTGGCCCTATTTAGAAATAAATGTGACATTAATTTCATTCTTCTTTAAAGCAAGTAAATGGATGGAGCTGGAGAATATCATGCTAAGTGAAATAAGCCAATCCCCAAAAGCCAGAACCCAAATGTTTCCTCTGATATGTGGATGTTAATTCACAATGTAGGGTGCTAAGGAAAAATAGAGTTACTTTAGATTAGGCAGAAGGGAGTGAAGGGAGGGGAGGGAGTATGGGGGTGATAGGAAGGATAATAGAAGGAATCAGACCTTATTATCCTATGTACATACATAACTATATGACCAGTGTGATTCTATATCATGTACAACCAGAAGAATGAGAAATTATGCTCCCCCATATATGATCTATCAAAGTGCATTCTACTGTCATGTATAACTAATTAAAACAAATAAATTTTTAAAAATTTAGCCATGCTAAAAAAATAAAAACAAGTAACATTAACAGTTGTTCAATCACTAGAAAAGATTAGCAAGAATGAAAATATTTCTCTTCACAGAAAAAAATTTGCATTTTAATTATTACCACTTAAGTTTTATTTTACTGGAACAATGTGCAACTTATTGGGTAATTATGTATTTAATATTTTAGTTTAAATTGGTTTGCATTTTGACTTGTATCTAGAATGTTATGATTCATTCAATCGAAGGCTTCTTCTTCTTTCCTTTTTTTTTTTTTTGGTACCAGGGATTGAACTCAGGGGCACTCAACCACTGAGCCACATCCCCAGCCCCATTTTGTGTTTTATGTGGAGACAGTTGTCTCACTGAGTTGCTTAGCGCCTCGCCTCACCGTTGCTGAGGCTGGCTTTGAACTCGCGATTCTCCTGTCTCAGCCTCCCAGAGTGCTAGGATTACAGGCATGCACCATTGCGCTCAGCTTGGAAGGCTTTTTTTAATTTTGGTTGCAAGAATTATTATACAATAAGGAATTTACAGAGGATCACTGTTGTTTTCAGAAGTAATTTTCATTTCTGTCATTAGCAACAGTCTGTTTAAATAATATATATATCTAGAAAATTCATATCCTCTATTTTCAAGGCTAGATGCTACATACATTTTTAAGCACAAAAGATTAGGTTAGTTACACATGTAGCTAATGAACCACATTAATGGGTCTTTGGGGTAATTTGTATTTTATTGAAAAATAATGTTTTTTATTCTTAAATATGTTGAATCATTACATTTTAAGGAATTTGGATTTGAAAAATATTACCCTGCTCAAAATCCTTAAAGTTATCAAAATTTCTGTAAATTAAAGCAAACACAGGGAAGATGAATCCTTAAGGGTAATAACAATAAATTATCAATTATTTAAAGAATATTAGGGAATTTTTATGTGTAATTATTTTACACTCATTTCAAATATGTGAAAGTATATGTATATTATGTATATATATGTGTATATTTATATTCATTTTAATCAATATTTTCTTAATTTCTTATGGGTAAACAAAATGCAGATCACATGACACAAAATTTGGAAATTGAAGAATGGTAATTTAAGTGGATTTTATTTCTATAAATATTATGAAAGATTTTTAAGCTATCATTTTGTTATTTTTTTTGTAAACATGGCCCAATATTTTATATTTAAAGTTAGCTTAAACAACTTAACACAAGAAGGATTTCCTAAGTTCTATCTACATTCAAAGTGCAGATGAAAACAAATTTAAGGCATCTGTGTAGGTGGCAACATCCTCTTATAATATGCCTTTCATCTTTCTCCTTCATTTTAATGGCACAGATTTACCCCAGTGAGGTTTTGATTTATCTGCTACAATGAACAGAACTCAGATTTCAGCAAATCTGTTTTAGAATTTTGCTTTTTAAAGAAGGGAATCGCTAGGTATACAACCGGTAGATAGTAAAGAAAGTTACTCTTTCATTGGTGACTATAACCTGCCTTGCTCTACTGGTTGATTTCATGAGGTTATTATTCTTACTCATTTTTAAACTTCTTTCTGAATACACACACACACACACACACACACACACACATCTCACAGGCATTTTGCCAAATCTTAATAAATTTAGTGAGGGCTGACAAGTCTTAGTTTATATTTTTGTGAACTGTGAAGATCAGAGCTTCCTGGAGTAGATATGAAAAGAGTGTAATGTGTCATTTTGTTAATTTAAAACACATTATTGGACAGTTATTCTTGACCTTAATGGTATTATAATTAAATTTTACTCCAGTTGAAAAACATAGATATCTGGTTTTAAGTTTAGGTAAATGTTTCAAAAGCTTTCCTTTGTGATTTGTGGGTACTTTTATATAGTTGTCTTTATTTTCATGTTCCAAACAACTTGCTCTTAATGTTATATTTTTTTCTGAATTATTGTAGATTTCAGTTTGGAAAAACAGCTGAAAGTTCTATGACCAAATGTTTACCTGTTAATATTTTATAATAAAATCATATGTAAATATATGGGCTAACATAACCTTTAAGCATGAGTTAAAGAAAAGATTACATGGGAAAACAACACTTTAAAATTATTGCATTTATGAGGATTTATTATGTGGGAATGGTTTTACTACATCATTTTAATACTGCTATAAAATATATTTATGTACATTTTATATTTTATTGCTCTTAAATACACACAAAGTATGTAAAAGTATTTCACAAGACTGCCTGAAGAAGTGATACTGAGTGGGCACTGAGAGACCACAGTGAACAGAATGTGGAGAAAGAAAATTTGCATCTGGATAGAAATAGTATGCTTTGCTCACCACAATACCCACCTAAGGGGCTTGTTATAGGATTAAATGATATGGTGTTATATAAAGTTCTTTCCCAGCCCTGGATATTTAATAACCTGTCAATAGATGGCAGGTTCTGCATGATAAGCATAGAATCTCCTTGACATCTCTTTGGTTTTTAGTTCACAAACAGTCAGAGTTTCATTCTTGGTGAATTGGATCATGTTTATGGTATTCTGCTATTGTCTGGACCTAGTGGTTTAAGAGGACATTTGAACCTTAGCAAAAGCTGCGAAACTTTAGTTGAATGGACTGGAGTGAGGTGCATCATATGAAGCAGTACACATTGTAATGCATTTAGAAGGTAGTAGCTTATTGTTATTTTTTTGGTCTGGTAGGTAGAATCACAACCAAATGCATAAGAATTACAGGACAATGGACCGCAGATCAATATGAGGAAAAATTTTCTAATGTACATCAGCTCAACAACAGAAAGAACTGCTTAAAATGATGGTGGAATTCCTATCTCTGAAGAAGTAAAGAAAGTGAAAGACTATTAGTTGAACATGTGGTTAACAGCAATGGGTATAATAGGATTTTAGAATCAATGATTTATTTCAATATATAAGAAATGCTTAGCTATTAATAGGGTTGAGAAAAAAGTGGAAAGAGATATACAAGTATTTGAGGATAGAGCAGGCTTGAGTGGAGATTGAGACAGTTGACTTATCTACCAATTGACTATCTGGCTGCCACCTACCAGATGGAGAGAAATCCATTTCATTAATTAAGGATGGATTCCTTCCCATTTTCCACATTTAACTGAAGTTCAAATTAGAAAAAAACCTCAATCTTCCATCCCTAGATTGTTATGCAAATGTTTATTCCCTTTCTTCTGAAGATTAAGATCATAGGCTTCAGAAGCAGAATATTTGGGCTCCAATCTTAGATTTGCAATATACTGTCTATTTGTGGTTAAACTTAGCACTTGTCTGTTAAGTGGAGATACAAATAGTACCTATCCATTTGTTTGTCATGAATTTTTTTTAAATTTTAAAAGCATAAGATATAGAATATGCTTGAATAGTAATTTCAATGAATATTATTATTTTTGGTCTAGTGCTAATTCATTAAATTATTTACAGAAAATCAGTATGGGTGCTAACCTAAGGACTTTCCATGCACATTTCTTACATTAATGAAAACAGCATTTCTATCTGAGAGTGGTGGCATATGCCTGTAATCTAAGCCTTCCAGGAGGCTGAGGCAGGAGGATTGCAAGTTTAAGACCAGTATGAGCAACTTACTGAAACCTTGTCTCGAAATTAAAAAAGAAACAAAAAGGGCTGAGGATATAGCTCAATGATAGAATGGCCCTGTATTCAATTCACAGAACTGAAAAGAAATAGAGAGAGAGAGAGAAAGAGAGAGAGAGAATGAACAAAAGAAAAAAGGGAAAAAGTGGTATAGTGACTAGCTATGGTAATATGTATATAAATACCAGGGTTATTGAGAGAAAGAAAGAAGAAAAAATAAACCAAGCTCTACTTACTCAACAATTTTTTAAAAATCACAAGAAATTTAATACAAAGAATAGAAAAAAAATTAAACAAAATAATTTAAACTTGAAATATGTATTTATATTTAATATATGTTCATACTTTAAACATGTACTTATATGTGATGATGCAAACTCTAGTGGTTATACTCTTGTTATAGAGCTTATTACTAGAAGATAATTCCTTCTTTCAATAGGGAATATAACTCCTATTTCTTTGAATGACCTCATATCTATTAGTACATTGGGTACTTGATGATTATTAATGTCATTTCCTGGCAGGTGCAAAAATTGGAGTCGATCCTAACTATGATTTATGTTTGCAATAAGATGTGTAAATACAACAGTCATCCAAGCCATAGTAAATGGGCCAATAAGGTACAGAGGAGAATAAAAATACTTTCAATTACCCACTTTACACCCACAGGTCCTAGAGGATGTGGCAAGGAATTTTAGCAAGACCCATTTGCGTTTGACAGACTGTCCATTTTTCTGTTCCTTTTAAATAAATTATTTAGCTTTTGCCTCTTTGCTACATCAATTTTTCACTTACATTTTACACAGGAACTTTGGATCTACATCCCAGAGGAGGCTCTGAGAAGACTTAGGGTATCAGATCAGCTTGGACTGGAGTAGTGCCAGGCACATAAAAACATCTCCAGCAAGGCTAATACTAGTTGTAAGATCCTCCTTTCTAAGGAATACGAATAGATAAAGGAAAAGTCAGTTTTGTAACTTCCCCTTTCAAAGATACAGATCTCTGTCTTTCAAAATAGCACTATTGTTTGCTAATCTTCCTGCAATGTCAAGTGTAATTTTTGAGCTTTCTCCTGATTACTTGAACAAACAACACATTTCAAAATGTTTCTGTAGGAGAGCAGTTAATGCACCATGCACAGGGAAAAGCAGAAACTGCTATGAGATTAAGATTATCAACATAACCTAATCAGCACAAATAGTTTCTTTACAAACAAAAACACAAAGCTTTCCTAGGTATCAATCATTCAATCACCACCTCCTTCAATACTAAGTGTGAGGCATAGAAATACGTAATTTGGAAAGATACGATGAAATAGATGACTTAATTCCTACCTATAAAGAGTTTACAAAATATTCAGGCAGGTAAGACATACATATGTATCAGGCTTTCATTGATGTTATAACAAATTACTATAAACTTGGTAACTTAAAGCAACATACCTATATTACCTTTGTTATAGGTCTGAAATCTGACATTGGTCTCACTGAGATAAAATCAAAACGGCAGTGTTCATTTCTGGAGGCTCTAGAGAGGACTGTTTCCTCCCCTTTTCAGCTTCTAAAGGCTCATGTTTCTTAGCTTGTGCCCAGCTTCTTCCATCTTCAAAACCAGCAAATTTGTATTCCTCTAATGCTTCTTTAGTAACTACAGATTTCTCTGGATACAGTTGGAAAGGTTCTCTGATTTGGAGGATTCATTCAATGGGCCCACCTGGGTAACCAAGAAGTTTTAGATAGATTGTGGGTCTCTGAGCCCTTCTTCACTCTCTAGCTTCCTGGCTGTGAGGTGAGCTTTTTTGCTCTGCCACATGCTCCCACCATGATGTGCTACCTTACCACAGGCCCAAGAAATGGGGCCAAACCCAATCATGACCTGGAAACTCCAAAACTATCAGTGAAAATACACCTTTTCTCTTTCTAAATTGATCATCTCAGGTGTTTTTGTTATAGGAATGGAAAACTGACTAACACACCATGATGATATTCCATACAAAATCTGTCCTAATCACATATATGCAAAGTCCCTTGGCTATGTAGGGTATGATAATCACTAATTCCAGGAATTAGGGAATAGACATTTTTGGAGCCATTGTCCGTCCACCTACCACAGCATATAAAATCACTGTGGTAACTGTAGCACTTATCAGAGTGCTCCATAGATATTTTCAGTCACTGAATGAATAAAAAGGTATAAAAGCAATGCAGAAGATATAGGGAAAGTATGTTTAGGTTTATGAAAATAGACATCATCTGTACACAAACATGTATGACTTGACTATGGCTACAGATATCTAAAAAAATATTTCACATCAAAAGATACAGCTGGGAGTGGTGGTACACAGCTGTAATTCCAGCAACTCAGGAGGGTGAGGCAGGAGGATCACAAGTTTGAGACTAGCCTCAGCATCTTAGTGAAGCCCTAAGCAACTTAGTGAGACCTTGTCTCAAAATAAAAAATAAGAGATGCTTGGAGTGTAGCTGAGAGGTTAAGTACTCCTGGGTTCAATCCCCAGTACAAAAAAAAAATACAAAGATTTCAATTGGAATTTATAAGTTTATGCTTGTAAATATATTATTAAATGTTAAAATTATAAAAAAGAATTCTAAATTTAATGTATGTTAATGACTCATACATTTTGCTATTACAAGTCATACACTATTTAGAATGGTACTTATTAGAGCCAAACTCAATACAGCATCAATGGACATGGATCTTGGGTTTGTCTTAAATTGATATATAAATATGTGTGTTATCAGAGAATGAAGATTTCCAAGAGTTCTGGAAAAGTAGAACCATGCTTAGTTTCAATTTCTTCTTTTGTAAATTGATAGGTCTTGGATTACTTAAAAAGCTAGAAGACTTCTATGTGTTAAGCAGGCCTTCCTTCAAATAGTTTATGGTGGTTTGGATAAATAGGTTTTACGTAGGCACTGTTAAGTGTATGCATGTGTATGTATGCACATACATATGCAACTATGTGTGTATCTGTATGACTAAAACTAAATGGTGAATAATATTGTTTGAAGACAAACATCAAATATTTTAACATATTAGGTGAAAATGAAGAAAATCTACTAGGCATCTAAATAGCTTTTGGTAGTTACTAAGATATGCCAAACACTGCTATATACTCTAACTTACTAAGTTACCAATATCTGTTCAGACTTGTACTCTATAGATTTGACTGCTATGAGTGGCTAACTTGATAGAAAAATAGTTTTAACATTGATAAATGGAGCCAGTAGGAATCTTTTGGACAAATCACATTGATATCTACTCTTTTTTGTTTATTGAATGGAACAAAAACATACTATTAGTTTTTGAATGCTATATTTTTCTTAAGTAACTTCAAGAACATTAATAACATTTATTCAGGAAGATGCCAATGCAAAGTTGAGCATGTTCTCAAGTTTTATATTTTTCCAATTATTCTAGTTATACACATTCTTTTCACTAACAGTATTTTGTAAAATGGGATTCTGTGGCTTTTTCTGTTTCTCTACATTAGTTAATACATGGATACATATGGAAAACTGAAATTCATGTTTGTTTTCACTTAAAATTCACTATAAGAAATTGACAGAAACTTTGGATTAAATAACGGTTAAACACTAAGTGGCTTCCTAAACTCATTATGCCCAGATCATGTCTTCACTCCACATTTTAATTTGTGTTTTCTGTTTGAAATATCAAATAACCAAAAGAGTGTCTTTAGTGCTTCAATATCAAGAAGGATAACTAAAATTGCATAATGTTTCTCAGTATGTCCCTTGTATTTTATCTGCCAATTCTCCAATCGTTACTATAATTAAGAATTATACAATAAATCTAATTATATGTGAGTGTCACAATTCTTATAATAATCATTTTTTAGATGAATACAGTGACTATTATTTGTGCAGGCTTTCCCAAGTAGGAAGTGGTATAAATAAGACTTGAACCAGTTAGTCTGGACTTTGCACTCTTATTGCGTACATTAGGGAGGAAATAAAGCCATAACAAGAAATGTTAAACAGTAGGGTATTAAATCTACATATTATATAGACACCCCAAATTAAAAATTAAGCAAAATACGTTTTATTCTAGTAAGTAACACTAGAAAAATGCTGAATTGTAAGATATAACAGTAATTTGAACAATTAAGATAGCTCTGAGAAGAAAGTTGGGGTAGAAGGGACCCATAGGAAAAATATTAGCATATCTTTAAATGTAAGAAATGCTAGGATATTTGTTGAGGCAAATAGAAAAAAAATTATTACAATCATAATTTTTCTAACTTTGCTGGCAAATATTTGCTAAATAAATACCTAAATTAAATCAGGCCAAAAAAAAGAAATGCTAGGATAAATAAATGGTTTGGAAGCTTGCAGAGATAGTTGAAAAAGATATTTTACTTACTTTGCTATTGAAAGAGAAGGCTGTAACCTCTCAGTTATATAAAAAATAACAAAATAATTAATCAACCATGCAAAAGAGATTTAGCACACTATAAAACATTTTTATTTTATCCAGGGAAAGCATAAAAAAGCTTTTTTTTTAAAAAAATTATTTATTGTTTTTGTGGTGCTAGGGATCATATGCCAGGCAGGCACTCTATCACTGAACTACATGCCCCCAAAAAACTTTCTTTTATAAAAAAGAAACTATAATCTGTTGTTCTCCATAGTGGGTGTTCTGCTTAATGTTATCACCTATTCAATATATGAGGCATAATTCAGTTTTAGAGTTGCAGCTTGAGAACATTTGGCTCTCTCTAGAATTATTTTTCTCTCTTCTTTCTGGATTAGATTAAAGTATTGAGCAACATACTTCATTTGTCCTTTATACTTGGTATTTTCTGTAATTTGTTGTATTTCCACTAACATCATTATGAATTGTAAAAACATGAATATAGCAAGATTAAGTAATCAAAGACTATGGGAAGTTTCAAAAATCAAGAATTTTCCTCTTCCTATCCACTACTTCATGGCTAGAGGGAAGCAAAGCTTCTGGTGCACTTGATAGTCCCTTGGTTCTACGAGGTCTCTAGGAATCCAGTGAATACAAATACCCCTAAATTTGATAGGTAAAAAATCTGCCAGGATCTGCTACTTAGAATGAGGATACCCAGGCTCATAGATTAGGATCCTAAGTGTGATCTTCTTAAAACACCTCAACAGTACTGCTTTATTGATCATAAAACTGATACAAATATAGCCATTTGAAAAGTGATCAAGATTAATGTATTATGTGGGACCACATAGCATTAGTTAAATAGGTCCGTAAGTAATTTCTGATTAGGGCCAATATGCCAGATGACCTGAGTACCAGTGTGTTATAAAGAAACACCCTACCTCCACCCCCCATCAGTGCTCTACCAGGCAGAGCCTTTTTCTCCCTAGTTTGAAATGTAATTCCTGGAACTGAGTGCCATCTGGTAAATGGAGTTGCCCTCAGATATCCCCAAGATCACAATAAACATGCAACATGTACATATAGTTAAAACGAAACTTCTATTTTATTATGTGGCTTTCAAGATGCAAAATAAATGGATTCAACAGTTGCTTTGGTAAGTACTTCACTGTGAACATTTCAGTTTTCTTACACTAATGATTTTATCATCATTGGATTCTAAACTCAGAGAAAAGGAGTAGATCCCCCAAGTTCATGCATTTCACTAACTTGTCCCACATGCCAGGTGTGGAGCCCTCAAGCTTTATAAGCACAAGACACCCCAGCTTTAACAAAGCAGCCAACACCTGGAAACACATAAAAGCTGTCCTGTAAGCACAAGGTGATGAGTGTCAGCTGACTAGGCCCCCTGGATTCAAAGAGTGGTCCCTTGGGGCTCAGAAAAGAAAACTGAAAATGCAGCATCAGAGTTTAGTTTTAGCTCAGATTTCCTGGTGTTCTCAACGCCTATCTTCTCTTAACTCCCAAAGGCAAAGCTCAGCTCTAGTCATGACGGTCTTTTTAGTGTGAGAAGAATTTCTTCTAGTATTGTTGTTTTATAGACACTAGTGAAAAACTATTTCTGCCTAAGTAAATCTGGCATACTTCTAGAGAAAAAAATAATGTTACTATTTTTATGCACATGACAGTCCCAACTCTATGATGATATACTTTAACTCTTACTGTCATGTTCCTGGATGTTGCCTTGTGGTCTCACCACAAGTTCTGCAACAGATTTCCTGAGAGTGTGGCAAAAGTCGTGGGTGAGTGGCCTTGCCTATGATTTGATGAAGTAACCACTAGGGTTCTTTCAGTGATTAATCGATAATGAATTAGAAAAACAACTTTACATTGTAATGTGTCCTAAAGTCTTTCCACTTGCTTTCAGTTAGGACATGTTTTCTAGGTAAAAGACAAAGACTTGCCACATTCTCAGAGATCTGATTAAAGAGATCCTTAGTAAATAAGTGTTTTGTTAAAAACAACTATTTAAAGACATTTTTTTCTCATGACCATTTCTCTCTGTCATTTTGCTTATGCATGAATTGTGAAGTTGACATACTCTCCAAAAAATGAGCTGTCTTCTGTCATTGTTTTTATATGTTCAATAAGACAAAGTTGTCTTTATTATTCTGTGTAAAAACTGATAGAAGTCTTCAAATTAAAATGATACCAATATACAAATAACTTTCAGTATCTCTATATTTTTATATCATTAACTGTCATTGTCCTCCTATACTTCTTTTGTTGGGTCTACACATTTAGATGACATTGACACCCATCATCTTAGAGTAGATTGATATCCTTTAATAGAATTTTGTACAGTGATGGAAGTATTATATATCTAACATCGTCCTCTGTGGAGAGCTACTAACAACACATGTGGCTACTCACACAACAGAGAAGTTTAGTTTTAATTTTACTTAATTTTAATTATTTAACTTTGAATTTACATAGCCATAAATGGCTTATGGTTACCATAGTGAGTGGCACAGTTATTTCCATTGACATTGGACCCATTTTGAAGATAAATATATCACCATGCCTTTTTGCATCATATTATGCTTTGATTCTGCTTCATTGGTTTAAAAATATTTTCTGCCTGATTCCAAATTGTAATGAATTTTGCAGTTATTTCCCACATTAATTGTACTTGACATAAATTTTTTGGTGGGGAGACCTAGAAGTAAAAAGATAACCTAGAAGGCAGAACCAAAGAGAGAAAGAATGAGAAGCTAGGGTTACCTGGGAAAGGGAAGCAACACCAAATATTACAATGGTGCTTTTTCTTAGATGTAGAAGGTAAAAAGTATATAGATATATGGTAATAACATAAGAATTCAGATAAGTAGAATAATTAAATTGTGAAGATGGAAACAGTGGTGGAAATTTCTTAATCTAGATCTTTTTCACCTTAGAATAAAACTTGATCCTGGATAGTTGGTGGCTTAGAATCACAGGTTATTAACAGTTGACCCTAAATGGAGTTCATTGTCATAACCAAATCTCTATTTCTTTACCTATAAGTCAATGATAATAATTTATACCTCTTAGATATGCATACATTCTTTTTTTTAAAAATTCTCCCACGAGAAAAGAGATGGGTAAGAGAGATAATACTTAGGAAGTGTCCAGTATACTACCTGGAACACAGTGTCTCATTTGAGTGGTAGGCAAACAGGTATGAGAGAAATTATCGTTACCCATTAATGATTCAGGTGGGATTTGAAAGCAGGCCTGACTCAACCAAATCTCAGGGAGAAGTAACAGCAAACAGAATAGCACCTGGCATGTGCCAGGCACTTAAGAAATGAAACAACTAGTCGAAGAGCACAAAACTCATCAGTGGTCTGTAGACCACAGCATCAGATCAGCTTATTTGCTGTGTATCATCACTTGTGGATGAGAAAAAATGGGCTTTTGAAGATGTGTGTGTGTGTGTGTGTGTGTGTGTGTGTGTATTTAACCAACTATATAGTCTTTAAAAATATGACAGATCTAGATCTTAGAACAGATTTAAAATGGTATTACATGGCAATGAGAGCCCATCTTGTGTGTAAAGAATAACACAAATTATGGCATCTAAAGTATTCTCTTTACAAATGTTTCCATTTTGTCAAAAACTTTGCAGACACGTACTTTGGAGATTCATACAAAGATTTTAACAGTTAAGGAGTATAATTATCAGGGAATGGAGATGCCATTGTTATGATTTAGAAAGAGCAAAGAGAATGTGTTATCAACACAGTAAAATAGTAGAATAAAAAAGAGCATAATAAGTAATTTATTTCATTTTTGTACTTAGATATTCTATTATAGATTTGCAGGACTTAGAATTACTTATATATTATTTTATTTGGTAATTTTTTTTTTATGAGGTCTTGCTACGTTGCCCAGGCTGGCTTTAAATTCACAATCTTCCTGTCTCAGCCTCCTAAGTATGGAGTTACATGAACATGCCAACATATCCCTTTTTTTCTGAAAAATGTTGTTGAATATCTTATATGTTCAATCTTAGACTAATTGTGGCATTTAGAATCTTAAACACATTAGTCTTTCTCTTCATGTGGCTTAAAGAAATTTACCCCATCCAATGGGGTATGACCAATCTATTTGAAAGTCATATTTATCCTTTGTGATCATGGACAATTTATTGAAGAAAAAAAACCAATTTACTTAAGTTTTCTAACTATGAAACATGAATTATAGTAATTCTTTCTTAAGTTTATTATAAAATTAGAGACAGTTTTAAGAGTACTTAGCTTAAAAGCTCAGTACATATTACCTGTGATTTAACTGAAGAGAAGCCAAATATATTCTGTCAAAAAGATATGTGAGCATATAATTTTAAATAGGTTTAATTTGTGTTTACTATGTTTAATGTCATTAAAACTGTGAAAATATGTGAACCAATACATAAATTTATTCAATAACCTTTTATGTTTCTCTGAATCCTTTATCCTAAATTGATTTTGCCCTAAACTTATAATAATAATTGCTACTATGCTTTTAGCTCTAACTACTTTCTCTCAGGAAAAAAAAGGTAAATAGAAAGCCTGATTTCCTTCACTCTTTACCAACAAGAATTTACTTATTTAAAAAAATCTAGCTTTTTAAGATGCTCCTTCAATACCTAACAAAGCACCAGAGATGCTGTGGGATAATTCAGGGTCATGGTCAGTAATACATTGAAACTGAGATTTTCTTTAATATGAAACAGAGAGTAAAAGGAAAGTGAAGTGGACAATTAGAATACTGGAAAGAGGCTGATAAATGAATTTTAAGTTTTCTTGGTTTTGCTTTTATTTTTTAAATTATTTTATGTGAGATGATTTGGAAAAATTATTTAACATGCAATTTATTGATCTATCTTATTTTAGATCACATGATGAATAAAGCTGTGATTTTAAGGTAGGTAAATTAGACATGAACAGGCTGGTAGAGGGAAAAGACAGTGAAGGACAGATATTAGGCCTATGCACCAAGAAAATACGGGAGTCATAAAACTGAAACAGCAGGGAACATTGTCTAAACAGGAAAGCATTTGGGAATGAGAACTGAAGGCCCAACCTTCCCCAAAATGTGCAGAATTATAACTCCTTGAAGAAAGTATTACTTGAAATCCTGGGGATCCTAAATGAAACAGATAAGCATCAGAGAGGTGGGGTCTGGTATATCAAGACCTCCCCCACAACCCATTTCCAGAAAAATGTCACCATCCTCTCTTGCAACCAAGTTTCCGGAACCTTCCCATATGACTAAAACTATGTCACAACTACCCAATCACCCTGTCAATCAGAATATTGAGACCCTCACAAAGCAAGTTTGCTGAGGGCCATCCAAAGGGTAATAAGCCAGTTAAGGGGGACAGGGAAATTGAGGCAAGGACAAAGGACTCAGTTTCCTTAAAAACCCCAACTCTGTGAGCACACCATCCTGTCTTGGAGATGATCTGTTACCCACACTTCCCCCTCTATTGAACTTTTGCTTACTACTCTGTGTTTTTCTGGAATTCTTTTCAGTAGAGTCACGAAAATCATTGCCCAAGGACTATGGTGGTTGCCCTGGCTCAGCCCAGCAGGCCCCCAGCCCCGTAATATTTGGTGTTTCTGCCTGTTCCTACTTGCTTGATCTGAACTCTTTGTGATGCCTCAGATTCTTGATGACTAGAGAAAAAATCTGAGATAATTGACAGGATTTTTTGTTTTTGTTTTGGTTGGGTTTTTTTTGGCTAGATCACACTCCAGTAAAAACCTGAAGATCTCTTGATTGGAACTCAGACACACAGCCATTAGGGTTAAGATTTGGTTTTGGTTTTCACCCCCAGTGTTTTGCAGAGACAAAGATTGCCCACTGGCAACTTCTGAAAGGTTCTTGACAAGAGCAACTCCCTTCTAGAAGCAGAAGGCCAGTGAACATGGGATGTTTGAAAGCCAGCACATGATAGGCTAAAGAGAGAGACCTCTTTCTCTTACCTTTTCATCTTTTCTATGGATAAGCAGAACTTCATTAGTGGAACTTCACTCAAGGCTCAAATTGGTGGGAACTCATGTCTAAGATCAAAAAGCACTCCCCATCTCTTTCGGTTGAGATGACATTTAAGCTTTGGCACTCATGCTCAGCTGGCAGCTTCCCTTGCTGCTCTTCCATTCCCTAACATTTGCATAGATAGGTTCTTGATCTAACTCTACTCCTTCTTTCAATGGCCCCTAAACTGTTCTAGGAACTATGCTGCAGAGAAAGGAGGAGAGACAGAGGGAAGTAATCTGGAAAGGTCAACTGTGTGTTTCTAGATTTCTTTTTTATGGACACTTTAAAAAAGTCTCTATCCTGCCTTGGGGACAAGGCAACACATACATTGTCCCTAAACTGTAGGAAGTCAGCTCCATAAGAAAGGAATTAGGACCCAGAAATGTCAGGGGATGCTCACTTCCTGCAGCTTTTTCTTCTCTACACAAAAGGGAAATTGGATGTCCATTTCACAGACTTTCCTCTTGGATGCATTTTGAATAACCCGGACAAATTCAATCCCAGGTTTCTAAAACGTAGAACTTTAGTCTTCTTATGAAATACGACCTAGCCTAAATATATACTAAGTAATGGAGAAATTTGGTCACAGAATGGCAGTCTAAACTAATGCTTTTTTTTTTTCAGTTAGATTCATTCTGCAGGAACCAGGGCGAATTTTTGTATATGTAAGTTTCTTTTTTCTGAGGGACCATCCAGGCTTTCAATGTTGAATTGAATCCTTCCAGGGTACCTAAACCTTAAAAAATCCCTCACCCAAAGGATTAAAAGAGTTAGAAAAGGACTCTTCCTCAACATCCCCACCTAAATCTAAGGAGGATCTAATGATAAAAATTCAAAGCTTCTCTATATCCAGTCCTTCTTAATGTAGACGCTAGTACATCATGCCCTGGTCCAACTACTAAGTAAAAATTTTGCCCTTTTGTTACAAGAGGCAGCTGGAGAATATGCATTATGTGAGCATGTGCCCCATTTTCAATTAAGGATCTAAAACAAATTTTATAAGATTTAAGCAAATTTGTGGGTGACCCAGACCAATATGTTGAAAATTTTCAGTACTTTTTTTATTTAAATTTTTTTTTAGTTGTTAATGGACCTTTATTTTATTTATTTGTATGTGGTGCTGAGAATTGAACCCAGTGCCTCGCACATGCCAGGCAAGTGCTCTGCCACTGAGCCACCGCGCCAGCCCATCAATACTTAATTCAAGTTTTTGACTTAACTTGGAAGGACACAAATGTAATATTTGGGCAGACTTTACTACAAAAAGACAGTGACAGAGGCAGCCCAAATATTTGGAGATCATCTACATTTTGTGGATCAGAGTTATCTTGATGGAATTATTGCAAGTCCTACAACTGACTCTAAATGAAATTATGATGAGGAAGAAGATAGAAAAAAGTCCAACCATTACTTTGTCTGCTTAAATGAAGTACAGAGAGAGCTTAAACTATGAAAAAATGGTAACAATAGAGCAGGAAAATAAAGTCCTGCTTCCTTTATGGAATGACTTAAGGTAAAACTAATTAAATATAGTCCTCTAAGTCCAGATTCTAGAGAAGGACAATTGATTTTAAAAGATAAGTTTATCATTCAGTTGACATTAAGAAAAAACTACAGCCATTAGCCTTGGATCCTGGGACCCCCATTGATGAACTTGTAAATATGAACACCTCTGTGTGTTATAACTGAGAACAAGAGGAAATAATATCCTGAAGAAATCATAAGACAGTTAAACAGGGAGCTGGTTTCTTGGTCCCAGTGGAAGGTAAATAATTTTTCAGTATCCTTGAAAGGATTCTCTGCCCAGGGTGTGCCATGTTTGCCAAGAACCTGGCCACTGAAGTATAACTTCCCCAATTAAGAGTGTTCCTTCCAAGCCATGTACATGATGGGCAACAGTGACACTGAAAACCTTATTACCCTGAGGACCAAAGGGACTTCTGGACAACCAACTCTGCTGATGTCCCAGTGGCTGCACAATGAGCAGACCTCTGGATTCCGTTGGCCTATGGCAATTCCATCACCATTCATGGGGTGGAACTGAGGGTAATGCTGGGTATTGTAGGTAAAATTTTCTACTTATACAGGTGCTCTTTGCTCTCATTACTGGCTCTTGCTGGGTAACAAGAATTGATGGAAAGGCTCAGACCCAATGCTTCACCAAATTGGTATTTTGCATATGGAGCAACTGGACATTTACTCATTCTTTTCTAGTAGTGTGTGACTATCCATCCTCTCTGTTAGGACAAAATATATTATAAAACGGGGGAGCCTAAATTGTTTTTGAAAGTCCTTAGGAACCACTTATGATATTTCAGACTTCAGCACAAACTCCAGGGGTTTTTCCACAATGCCTGTATATTTAAATGTAAATCCTGAAATATGGGACATTGGGATCCCAGAGAAAGCACCAAGAGCCTTAGCAGTCAAGATTAAATTTATAAACCCTACTAATTTTCCTAAAAAGAGATAGCACCTCTAAAACCTGAGGCTCTTGGCAGCATTTAGCCATTAATTTTAAGTTTTTAAAACATGGGCTCCTGGTGCCTGTAACCCTCCTTGTAACACCCTGATTCAAGCTGTTAAAGATAATGGAGACTATCATTTGTGAGGACTTAAAAATAGTTAATGAAGCAGTCATTCCCATCCATCCTACAGTGCCTAACCCCTGTATTCTTAAGTAGGATCTCTGCAGATACAGGTTGTTTTTCAGTATTAGGTTTAAAAGATTCCTTTTCTGCATCCCAGTACATCCTGACTCTCAATATCTGTTTGCAATTGATTGGACAGAACCTGACAGGGAGATCCAACAAGTAACGTGGACACTACTGACTCAGGGATTCAGGGACAGCCCCTACCGTTTGGGAAAGCATTAGCCAAGGATTCAAGAGAACTTGATTTACAGAATGGGAGAGTTTTACAGTATATAGATGATCTTCTATCATGTTCCCCATCCCATGAGGCTGCAAAAAGTCACACAAAAGCAGCTAAACTTTTTGGCAGATAGAGGACACTGGGTATCTCAAAAAAGGCCCAGTTAATCAAATGAGAGGCAACCTATTTAGGAGTTATTTTGTTAAGGAGAACTAAGACTCTTTCCCAAGAATGAATTCAGGCTATTTAACAGTTACCTAGCCCCACACTCTGCAGATAATGGTGTGAATTTCTAGGCTTAACTAGGTATTGGGGAATATGAATTTTAGGTTATGAAGATAGAGCACAACCCCTTTTTAAGTCATTAAAATGAGGAGAAAAGGACCCAATGATATGAATATAAACTCAGACAACTGCCTTTAAACACTTCAAGAGGCCTTGTCTGCCCCTGCTTTAGAACTGTCCAGGGCAGACAAGCCTTTTCAACTCTGTAACTGAAACAAAGGCAATAGCCTTAGGCCTTCTTACTCAAAAGATAGGACTGGTTTCTAGGCCTGTGAGATATCTGTTAAGAGAATGAAATTTAACCCCTATCTCTCACCTTGCACAAAACTCTACTCAAGGTGGATCAAAGATCCAAGCATCAGACCAGAAACCCTGCATCTGCTAGAAGAAAATATTCTTTCAGGCCCAACACTCGATCATGTCAGCTTAGGAACTGAACTCCTCAACAAGACTCCTAAATCACAAGAAGTATAATCAAGAATGAATAAATGGGATGGTGTCCAACTAAAAAGCTTCTTGAAAACAAAGGAAACAATCAAAACATGAAGAGAGAGCCTACAGATTTGGAGAAAATCTTTGCCACATGCACCTCAGATAATCTCCAGGATGTATAAAGAACTCAAAAAACTTAACACCAAAAATCAAATAACCCAATTGATAAATGAGCAAAGCAACTCAACAGGCATTTCACAGAAGAAATAGGAATGGTCAAAAAATATATGAAAAATATTCAACATTTCTAGCAATTACAGAAATGAAAATTAAACTACACTGAGATCTCATCTCACTCCAGTCAGAATGGCAATTATCAAGAATACAAGTAATAATAAATGTTGGGGAGGATATGGGGAAAAGGATACACTAATACATTGCTGGTGGGACTGCAAATTGGTGCAACCACTATGGGAAGCAGTATGGAGATTTCTCAAAAAACTAGTAATGAAACCACCATTTGACTTAGTTAACCCACTCTTCAGTTTATACCCAAAGGACTTAAAATCAGCATACTACAGTGACACAGCCACATTAATGTTTGTAGCATCTCAATTCACAATAAGCTATGGAACCAACCCAGGTACACATCAACAGATGAATGGATAAAGAAAATATGGTATATTGTACAAAATGGAATGTTACTCAGCCTTAAAGAAGAATGGAATTATGGAATTTGCAGATAAAGGATGGATCTGGAGACTATCATGCCAAGTGAATAAGCCAATCCCAAAAAACAAAGGTCGAATGTTCTCTCTGATGTCTGGATACTAACACACAACAAGGGAGTGGGAGGAGAATGGAAGTTCAGTGGATTAGACAAAGCAAAATAAAGGGAAGGAAGGGGGGATGGGAATAAGAAAGACAGTGGAATGAATCTGGCACAGCTTTCCTATGTACACATATGAATGTGCCACAATGAGTCCCCACATTATGTACAACCATGAGACTATGATCCTAATTAGAATAAGATGTACTCCATGTTTGTACAAATATGTCAAAATATACTCTACTGTCATGTATATCTAAAAAGAATAAAATTTTTAAAAAATTAAAAATAATTTTAAAAAAATAATCTAAACCTTGTTGCTTAGGGGTGGCCAAGTTGCTTATGCGCAATTGCACCAAACTCCATACTGGTGGAGGCCTCCAAAAATAACTTCAGGGGCCTCTTAACAGTCTATACCCATCACCAGATAGCTTCCTTATTGGAAACCAAAGGAGCTTTTTGGCTCACCAATAGCTGATTGCTCAAATATCAAGTACTGCTTTTTGAAAATCCAGGAATCTCCTCACAAAGATGTAGTGTTATTAACTTATCTGCTCTTCTTCCTATACCTCAGAAATCTTCAAATCCATATTATAAATCTCTGTTATGCTAGGTATAATAGACTTAGAAGGTAATCTTTCCTGGACACACACACTCAATGCAGATGCTTTAATCAGTTATTTCACTGCTGTGACAAAAAGGCCTGACGAGAACAATTTTAGAGAAGGAAAAGTTTATTTGGGGCTCACAATTTCAGAGTTCTCAGTTCACAGAGCAACCACTTTGTTGCTCTGGGCCCTAGGCGAGGTAGAGCACCATTGTGGAAGGGTGTGGTGGAAGAAAGCAGCTAAGGACATGACAATCAGGAAGCAGAAAGAGCTTTCATCATCAGAGACAAAACATATACCCCAGAGGCACACCCACAGTTACCTATCTCCTCCAGCCACACCCTACCTACCTAACACCCAGTTAATCTCTATTAGAGAATTAATTTCTTGATTAGGTTAAGGCTCTCAATACCCAATCGTTTCACCTCTGACCTTTCTTGCATTTTCTCACACATGAGCTTTTGGGGAACACCAAATGTCTAAACCATAACAGCAGATTACATCTAGTTCACAGATGGAAGTTCCTTTGTCCAGTAGTAAATCTGCAAAGCAGGTTACTTGTAGTATCTTTAACAGAGTTTATATAGGCAAAATCTTTGCCAGCAGGAACCGTGGCTCAATGGGCTAAGCTAATATTCCTAACATGAGCACTAATTCTTAGCAAAGATAAATGTTACAGTATAAACTGACTGCATATGTGCATTCTTAGTTCTACATGCCTACTGTAAATCATAAAAATAGTATTATAAAATATGGACTACAGATTTTAGAATTATTAGAAGCTATCCACTTTTCCAAAGAGGTAGCTGTCATTCATTGTGAGGTGCCCCAGAAGGGAGATAGGGAGGTTGCCCAAGGCAGTAACTTAGCTGATAAAGCAGCTAAAGCATCTGCTTCCAACAGAGACATGACACTCAGGAAGCAGAAATTCCCATCTCAGAAATAGAATCTTATACTCCCATTTATATCTTAGAGGAAAAAGAATGGGCCATAAGTAACAGCAACACTCAAGACACAGGAAGGTGGCTATATCTAGGTAAAGTATACACCTTTCCCATATTCAGAGGAAGGTCCTTAGAGAGTTACATGATTTGTCATTTTGGCAGAACCAAGATGATGACTCTATGAAAATAATTATTTAGTGAATAGGGACTAAGACCATAGAATAAGTAATTCAGGCCTGTGAGATATGTGCCCTCAATAATCCATAAGCATGATACTTCCCACTTTCATCTCATCAGCTCAAAGAAATGATCATTACCCAGGAGAGGATTGTGAATTAGATTTTTCCCAAATGCCTCCCTGTCAGGGATTTAATTATTTATTAGTCATGATAGATCACTTCACTGGGTAGGTTGAAGTTTTCCCCCCAAAAAGGACTGAGAGGGCCACTGAAGTAATCAACCCATCCAGTGAAGTTATCTATCATGAATAATAATGACAGTGCCATAATGGAAGAACAAATTCAATTAATAAAATTTGTGACAGAGTTAGGACAATTCCAGCAGACATTAAAGGAATTTGGGGAACAAGTTCTCCCTTCCTATAATGCAGCTTCTCAATATTTATTCCATCCTGGGACCCAAGTTCTAATTAAGTGCTCTAAAGATCATTAATTCAAGCCCCAATTATGCTCTGTCTGGAAGAGACCATTCCCTATAATACTATCTATTCCAGTAGCTATCGGGTTTTCAGGAATCTCCAACTGGATCCATCACTATTGAGTCAAGTTGTGGACAAAAAAGGATGATCTCAACAGATACCTAGAGACCCCCCTACCAACTACACCTGGACCCTGATAGAAAAGCTATGATACCTTTTTACTAAAACCTAACAAATATATGAGTTCCACCTAGTACCCACAAACTTCCTTTTACCTTCTTCTTCAATGTCAGTGGTCTCCTATTTTTGGAATTTTGAATACAATGATTCAATGCAGGTATTATACTGTGGATCATTGAACTAAAACATGAATTGTCTGGACTTGTTCTTCCTTCTTTCAAACTTTAGTTAAACTAAAAGTATTAACCCTTTTCTAAGTTGGGTCCAACATCATGCCCAAGAAATTAATGAGACTAATTGCTGGATCTGTGGATTAATGCCTCTTTGTAGCATCTCAGGGTTGTCCTGGTGGGTTTCCTCTTTGCTAGCCCTACAAAGATATATCCTAGAAGGATATTGGGCTAGAGATGAATGCTACATATTCAGGACTTAGTGGAATATATCTCAATGACATTGAAGATGATTCCTCTCCAGGCTGTGGCTGATGCTTCACTGTGATAGCTACTCTTGAAAGGACAAATGAAACACTCAAGGGAGCTGCAGGGGCAATGGACAGCTTCTTTAACCAATCATGCTAACATGGCAAATTTAAAACACTAATGGACAAGAAGAGTATTCCATTGGTATGATCACCTGGTCTCTATGTTTATTCTTTCATTAAGAGTCAAAGAGGTAATTTGGCATGTAGAATCTTAAGTACACACAAAGGACTCTCAATGACACAGCCTGAGGAATAGAACTGTTAAACTCAGAAATCACAACGAAGAGATGGGCTGTACTCCAAAGTCAGATGGCTCTTGATGTTTTAACTGCAGCTCAAGGAGGGACATGTGCTATTGTTAAAACTAAATGTTGTGTATACATTTCTGGCAATCCTGGCTATATTTTTGGTATTATACAGGATATTAAAACCTAAGTATCACAAATTGAGGACTCAACCCTATCTTTACTAGACTGGTGGAATTCTCTGCTTAGCATCTGTCATTGGTGGAAGGGCCTTATCATGACTTGTTTTTGTTTTTGTTTGGTATTGGAGATTGAACTCAGGGGCACTTGATCACTGAGCCACATCCCCAACCCATTTGGTGTTTTATGTAGAGACAGGGTCTCACTGAGTTGCTTAGCATCTTGCCTCACCGTTGCTGAGGCTGGCTTCGAACTCAAGATTCTCCTGTCTCAGCCTCCCTAAATGCTGGGATTATAGTCTTGCGCCACCGTGGTACTATTCCTAGGTACTATTCTTATATGTTGTCTTGCCTGTTGTCTTCCAGTACTACTTAGTAATTATTGTTCCTCAGGAGCTCCTACAAAGAATGTGCCACAGTGATCAACATATGACTCCTCCTTCTACTGTGGACCCTTGGACCAATCTTACCCACCTGGCAGAAACCAAGGACTTCGGGTTTCCTTCCCTTAAATGTTGCCCCTTTCATCAGGAATCAGCCAGAATTAGATTCAATTAACTCTAAAGAGTTTAGGGGTTCAAGTCCTTGAGGGGGAAATGTTAGGTAGATTAGTTCTCCCGTAAACACATAGGTTGAGGGAGAAGACAGTGAAGGACAGATATTAGGCCTATGCACCAAGAAAAATCCAGGAGTTATAAAACTGAAACAGCAGGGAACATTGTCTAAACAGGAAAGCATTTGGGAATGAGAACTGAAATTCCCAACCTTCCCCAAGATGTGCAAAATTATCAACTTCCCCTTGAGGAAATCACCACTTAAAATCCTGGGGATCCTAACTCATACAGATAAGCATCAGAGAAGTCTGGTGTATCAAGATCTCCCCCGCAACCTGTTTCCAGAACAATGTTACCATTCTCTCTTGTGACCAAGTTCCTGGAATCTTCCCTTATGATTAAAACTATGTCACAACTACCCAATAACCCTGTCAATCAGAATATTGAGACCCTCACAAAGCAAGTTTGCTGAGAGCCATCCAAAGGGTAATAAGCCAGTTAATGGGGACAGGGAAATTGAGGCAAAGACAAGGGACTCAGTTTCCTTAAAAACCCCAACTCTGTGAGCACACCATCCTGTCTTGGAGGTGATCTGTTACCCACACTTCGCCCTCTATTAAACTTTTGCTTACTACTCTGTGTTTTTCTTTAATTCTTTTCAGTAGAGTCAAAGGAATTATGCCCAAGGATTATGGTGATTGTCCTGGCTCAGCCCAGCAGGCCCACCAGTTCTGTAACAATCTGATAGAGTTTTTTGTTTTGTTTTTTTTTAAAATATTTTATTAGAGTATTATAGTTATACATAGTAATTGGGTTCATTCTGACAAAATGGTACATGCATGGATTGGTTTTGTTATAAGGAGAAAATGATCAAAGAAAAAGATGAGCACTAGTAAAGGGTAGTATATGGATAGAAATGGATAAGGGTAGAAATGGACTCCTAAAAAGCAATTCTCTTAATCCTTCCCTTCCCTAAATATCCTGTCTCAGAAATATGTGCAAGTATCAGGCAGGTCTTCTCTTTTTCTTTCCCTTTCTTTATTTTTCACTTTTTCATTCTTCATTTTACTGCTTTTTTTTTTTTTTTTTTTTTTTTTTTTTTTTTTTTTTTTTTTTTTTTTTACTCTCTTTCTTTCCTCTCTGCCTTTCTTTTTCCCTCCCTTCCTTCCTGCTTCTCACTCTTGCTTTCTGTGGAAGTAGGGATGGGGAAGGTGCATGTAGAGGGGGAGGAAAGGCTGCTCTGTGACTGACAGTGATATTGACCGTTATGACTTCTGTACAGCTGCACTCTGTTTTGGAGTCATTCCCACGTTTTTCCTTCACTTTTGCTTCCTCTCTTATAGAGGTGATGGTTCTTGTGGGTATCCATCTCCAAGATACAGAGAGACAACTATTCCTTAAAATTCATTCAAAATAGAGCATGTTGTTGCCTAAAGTAATTAGAACATCCCCCTCAAATTGCAAAGAAAAAATATTCTGAATAAAATGAGAAGTCCAGACAGTGATCTCACCAAAATGTGATACTTATGAATCCCCTACACCCCCATGCAACCTTGTACCTCAACTTTGGGAAGCTGGTGGGTGTGCACAGAATAAAGTTGGAGAAAAAAAAATACATTCATTACTCAGGAATTAAAATAGATTGAGGAATTTCCAGTTAAAGGTATTTTTAGAAAGTACATGCATATTGATATGTGTATATGTGTCTATATATATATATATGGATGTGTATGTATACAAAGAAATATTGTCCATGGAATATTTACCTGTCAGAGATAGGCAATCAACAATGATTATTTCTTGGACACATTAATAGGAAGCATCACCAGTAAATCACACAAGTTTCTTTGGGTATTTTTGTGGGGATTTGGGAATTTGGCACAATGTCTGAAAAAGATTGCCTGCTCTGAGCCCATTGGACAAGGCGATGATTGTCCCACCTGACAATCTAAGTGCTTCAGTTGTTCTTCTTCATTTATTTTTGTCTCACAGAACCACACCCTTTTCTTACCTAAGCTCTTTCTACCTAGGCTGGACGCGCGTGGGCTCTGCTCCTTCCCCTCCCTCCCTCCCCTCTCCCGGTCTTTAAAACCCCAGGGAACCGGTGTGATTTGAACCAGTGTGTGATTTGAATCCCTAGATTGCTCCAGCAGTGAAACTAGACAGTTTAGGAGCCGGGGCACATTTGGCTGAAAGGCAGCTCTTTGCTTTCTTTTTATGCTGCTTCCCCTTCCTCTTTTCCCAAATAGATATGTAAACACATGTATTTTCCTGTTTAAATTGAGCGAATTGGTCCTCTGCCTGTGCCTTGATTTAGCTATTGGGCTGAGCCTTGCTCCTCCCTTCCCTACTCGGATAGGAGCCACTAGGATCTGGAGCCTGAGCTTCCAAATTGGAGCTGGCCTCAGGCCAGGTGACCTTTTCTTTGTAAGTTTCTTTCTTAAGGGGGGGAGTGGTAGGGGGGTGGGATCTGTTGGGTGTTGTGGTGGGGGGAGTGAGGAAGGGAGGGGCTGGAAGAGAGTAAAGGGCTGTTGTTAAACAGTTTCTTACCGTAAGAGGGAGTTCAGACCTAGATCTTTCCAGTTAATCACACAACAAACTTAGCTCATCGCAATAAAAAGCAGCTCAGAGCCGACTGGCTCTTTTAGGCACTGACTGCGAACAGGATTCTTTCACCGGGGCATCTCCTCCAGTGGGACCCACCAGCACGTCCCACAGCACCATGTGGGTGACCAAACTTCTGCCAGTCCTGCTGCTGCAGCATGTCCTCCTACATCTCCTTCTGCTTCCCATCGCCATCCCCTATGCAGGTTAGTTTTTTTTTCTTATTATTATAATTATGATTTTAACTCTGTCTTGCTAACCTTCCCTTTTCTTTCTAACACACACACTCTCTCTCTATTCCCAGCATCCTGGCTTAATTCAGTGTGTGGTATGGGTTTTCCAAACCTCTCATTATGCTTTCTTTTGACATTCCTTTCTGTTTGAAAAGCATTTAAAATGATAATTAACATCCCCAGAGTGCCCCTTCTCCCCCCTACACCCACCAACCCAGCTTCATCTCTTTTAGCCTAACAGTTGTGAATTATGGGATAGGAATGAAGTGCTAAGACTGGCTGGAACTTTGTTGGTTTGGACAAATTAAAAAAGCTGGAGTCTTGTCTGAAGAGAGGAGAGTAATGGTCAGTCCAACAGAGACTCATCTTTTTCCAGAGGACAATTTTCCAAGACAATCCACTACCCCACATCATCTAGTCAAGATTCAGAGCCAAATTATGACGTTATACAGGTTTTCATTTAGAGCAAATTAAACTCAGATTATATGCATGTTATAAAAATGAAAGAGAAAGCCTCTCTTCTAAGTTCTTATTCTTTCTGGGCTTGGAATGCCTGCCCCCTGAAACTGTAGTGCCGGGGAGGCAAAAACTGTGACTTAGATCAAAGATGCAGTAGTGCTCCTCTCAGGCTCCCACTTTCTTCCTTGGGTTAGCAGGTTGGTCAGGAGTTGCTTGGGCACATAGTACCTAGAAGTTTAGAGATCTCATTTTATGGTTTGAGAAGTTTTCTCTTATTATCAGGATAAGAGGAAACATCTGCATTTGGTTGTATTATCATTCTAGTGGCTGAGGTGCCAACAGGAGAAGGCAGTGAATGTCCAGGGTAGGCACAAGGGAATAAAAGAGTGGAACATATGCCCAGATGGCAGACATGGCTTTGTACAATACAAAACAGAACTGGCTGTATCTCTTGAGATAAGTAAAACATGAAATTTACCAGACTTCTGATCTAGTTTCTGAGATAATATAATGGTTGAAAACTTCAAGAATTTGCTAAGTGATAAGAAAAATTATTTAGCCCACCTGGCTTTCTTCTATTTGGGGAAGTGGCCCTTTTGGAAAATGAAACTGTTTGGAAAAGGTCAATTTATAATCATGTAGGTAAGATTTGTGAGGAGGTGAGAAAGAAGTTAATTCAAAGCAGGCAGGTTATCATTTTTGAGATGTGTCATATTGAAATGCATTCATATAAGTCATTGCTGGTTTAGGGGATGTTGAGCAAAAGTTGAAATAATGGCTAGTGTTTTGATGGCTTTCCCTTTTAAAAGATGTTGCTGTGCTAAAGTAGAATACAAGTTACCTGAAATCATCTGTGCTAATGCAAGGAGAGCACAGTGTGGAAAACCCAAACAGTAGATTAACCATAGACAATGTCTATTTGTTTTTGGCATGCATTATCAAGTTTTGGCAGGAGATATACATTTGTAATTATATTTCACTTTGGCTAATGTTGAAATGACTGCGTTTCCTGACTATGGGGAGAAAGCAGCCCAAGAGTGTGCTGGCAGGCAAGGAAAGGCCAGTTGAGAATTACAGATATATGTTATGAATAATTCCTGAAGGGAATAATTCTAAAATTATACTCAAAAGAGGGTGCACCATTTTTGGGTGGCAAATTTAATTGAATAACTTCTGCAATGGAAAATGGGTAGGCTTCTTAGAGAGTATAAAGCTTGTTCTTTTTAATGTATTCTAAAATTGCACATGTAGAGTTGTTGTTACTTGTTTTGGTTTTCATTATACTTTTTCATGTATTCTATCAAACTAGCACATTGTTAGAAAAGAAGGAGGGTACTATAAGTTCACAGCAATGATGAACAGAATGCATTATGGAGATGCTTTCTTAAAAAGTTTCTTAGGAAATATTCAATATGGTTGATCCAAGTATCCTTACTGGAGTCATTCTAGATATAATTACCTTCTCTTCACTCCTACTTACACTGGATACAAACACCCAATCTTCTGTAATGTTCACCTAATTAGGTATAAATGTGCACCTAATGTCCAAGAGTCTGGGTAATATAAACAAAGGGAAAAGGGACCTATATTTGTTAAGCAATTGTTATGGACCAAGTTCTAAAGTAAATTTTATTTAGTTCTAAAAAGATTGGCATTATTGGATTTATTTTACATGGGAAAATTGAAGTTTAAAGACCTTAATTGTCTTAATATCTTTGTTAGTTAAGAGACAGAGCTCAGATATCATCAAGTCTATGTGAATGTAATATGTAATTTTTTTCTTATATTGAATACAGCAGCAGTGAAATCAACTGAAATGCACTTTTGAAATATTATTTGGCCAAGATAGGTAAAAACCCCTCTGTTTAGAAATGCTATTATATTACCATTGAGAGTTCATTCCCAGTTTAGTGAATCAAAGCAGGGTTTGAAGATATATGGTACCCAACAGTATAAAAAAACAAGTGGTATCTTGGTTGGTGCCTACACCAGGAGAACAAAAGTAGCTATAAGTGTAGAAGTGAGAAAGTATCAGCGTTGCACCAGAAAGACCTCTACATGGCAAGTCAAGGTAGGCATTTGGGAACCTGAGAGGGAGTCTGGCCTGTAACTGGACCAGTGAGATAGGATAGAATGAAAAGCCTCCAGTATCAGGCTACACCATGTGGTCTCTATAGTGAATATTGTGGGCAGCAGCTGAAAGATGTTTGATTGAAGTCCTACTTCAGTGGGTTGCTTCAGTTGCTATGTGGACAGAGTTGTAGGCAGAAGTCGACGGTGACGTCAGAGACCAGGATGAGGCTTCTACATCAATCAAACCCTGAATAAGGAGGGAAATATCAAGGAGGCATGTCATGCCACACTGATCACATCACTTTATAAACCTCCTTGGAAGAGATTATGACATTTCTTCTCAAAAAGTAACATTTGGTTTAAATCTGACCAATCTCCTTTTGTCATCCTTATTTGTGATACGGTTACCTTTTCTAAAGAAGGGGAGATGATTGTTGATTGGTGACATCTGAGTGCTAATAGTAACAGTGGAGACGTGGACTTGTATTTGTGATTCTCATCTCCAGCCACAACCCTTCCTTTCCATTAATTCTCAGTATACTTTCATCTTAACATCTTGCCACTTCAGACTCTTAATCACTAATCATGGGGGTAGGTTTCTCAGAATATGTGCAGCCAAATTCCTGCTTCTCTCCACACCCTGCAAATCCTTTCCTTGCATGATTTTCCTTTGAAGTCAATGGTTAGTCCATATAGAGGAAAATATATGAGGTACTGAGAGAAACGAGTGTGAGGCCCTGGGACCAGAGGGAGAAATGTGTCTTTCTTCAAGCACCTTGATACTTTTGACCCTGCTTTCTGTTTGTAGGTTTTCACTAGCATCCTAAGGATTTCAGATCTAAAATGGGGACTTTAGGTTCTTTAGAAAATATGGCTTCCAGAATATTTTCCCGTACTTGGAAAAGGAAAAAAAAAAAAAAGAGTTGTAATTTAAAATACAGGAAAGCATGACAAATTTTCAGTGATCTCTTACCCTTTTATTTCATTTCAATATTTTGTTTATAAACTTCAACTAACAGTCACACACAAAAATAATAGGGAAAAATCTGATCCAAGGATATTTTTGAGTTTGTTCCCAAATGAAGCTTGGCTTTTAACTGTTTTGGTAAAACAAGCATCAGTTGTTAATACATATGGAAGACAAAGTTGCAACTATTTTCAGCAAAGGAATTTTATTTTCAGATGCTGTTTTCAAATGACTTATGTTTTGAATTTTCTCTTATTGAATAAATGATTGATTTTATAGATACATGGGTTGTCTAATATATAACCAGATTGAACTTCATATTTTTGGTATTTAGTTATTGACCTAGAGTAAATGACTTATAAGGGAAAGTTTATATGCCAGGAGAAGTAAATAGTGAGGAGGGAAGCTTGGTATCTGGTTCTGACTGTCCCTGATGAGCTTTATAGCTTCAGATCAGTTGTTTACTTCTATTTATTATCTAACAAAGGAAAATTATAGATTGATTTGTTTTTCAGAATACTTTTTGATCTTTAGCAATGGAAAACTGACCAGCAAGCAAGAATAGACTATTTTTATGAGGTACAGCAGTATCACCTTTCAATAGGGCAGCTGAGGATTTGTAGAATTAAACACAACCAAGAAATGCATAGTGACTGTCTTTCTTCAGAATAGTCCTCATTTCTTATCTTCATATTGTGTGGTAGTAAGAAAGCAAACTAGGCCCTTGATCAGGAGTTCTATTTGGATTGACAATTACTAAAATATATTAGGAATTTTATATTTGTCTTAGACTTTTTGAATTTATTTTAAGCTCTTCTCTTACCCGTAGACATGTTTAATAAATACATTATGCATCAGGCCAATTTTAATTTTATATTTTTAGTTAATGAAATTCATTTGAGAAATATATATCTATTTTCCATTTTGGTGAACGGTGTTTTTAGTAGATTTTTCTCCACCAACAAACTAGTATTTATTTCTGGGAAATGTTCAGCCTTGCAAAAGAAATCAAATTATTATGCTATGAACTATTTCAGATCACCAAAGAAATAGTGATGTAAGATCAAAGGAAAGAAAAAGTCTAAATGGAAAAACTTATCTCCTATTAGCATGGTCTGTGACAGAAACCAAACTTTGAAAAGAATTATGTCTTCTTTGCTTGACAGAATAGCAATTTATTCTCTCATGTTAGAAATGAAAGGATAAAATTTCTTTACTTTTTCTTTTTTGGTGCTAGAGACCTAGAGGATGCAATTTCAAAAACAAAACTAAAACTTTGCATATGTACATCAGCTTTTACAAATTTATAAATTTATTTCCAAATGTTTACTTAATGATTATAGCTTATATCATTCATTTTCATTCACTATTAATATAATTTTCATTTTGTAGAATAATTGGTATATTAATGTTTCAGGTAATTAAATCATTTGGCTAGAATTATCATCTGTCTGCCAATGTTATACAAGGCATTTGGCCCCATACTCATTAAATAGAATTAATAGATCATTTGGTTGATTGAATTTTTAATGTCACAATGTCTTCTAAACTCTATTGCACTATAGCCATTCCATCTTATAGGGCAAAGAAAAGTGAAAAAAAAAAAAAATGAAAGCAGCACTGTAGGAATTATACCAATGTTTAGGAGATTGTTTTAAAGTTTTACAGAGCAGCCAGAATTTAAAATAACTCATGTTTTCTCCTACTTATTGTGGACTTCAGGTTAGGATAGACCTTAATAAATATTATCTGCATGTTTAGTAAACCAGCTGGAGCCAGTGGTTGCTAGCAAACTTAGGATGTGATGCCATTCTTGGCAACTCACTCTGCTAGCCAGATTTCCAAATTTTCTGTGCAGAGTATTTCACCATTTTTTCTTGACAACATAGTGCCACATAAAGACCAGGAATGCATCTCCTGCTCTATCATCCAAGTTTTTTCTCAATTGATAACTCTGAACCAAATCCTTACAAAATGTTTACAAATCATATTTCTGTAGACATTCTTAGCAATTCTTAGATAAAGATGGCATGGCTCGTAGTTTGCAGTGGTAATTCTCAAGCCAGGCATTTGGCTTTTCAATCTGAGATGTTCTAAGTGGTCAATTAATTTTTCCCTCTCTCTTGGTTTCTTTGCCTTAAAAATGAAGGCATTATTCCTGTCTTTGTTCTAGGGTGTTTAAGTGAATTGACAGGCAAAGGGGAACAATCACTTCCATGCCTATTATATGACAGCTGTAATCTATAAAACATTTTGATCCACATTATAAAGATGGTGATCATTATTAGACTTGGGGAAAACAGCATAAAGCAGTAAATTCTGGAACTCTCACGTTATCCGTAAGATTAAGACTTTAGGATGTTTTGGTTCTGTTTTTCAGGTTTTTAGTAGGAGGCTTCATGTTATCTTAGGGCCTTATACTTTCATGAAGAAAAATGATATTGCTACATTAAAGGATGAAGTTTTACATACATTTGATTTACAGCATTTGGCTAGATCTCAAGACAAACAGTTCAGTGATAGTAAGAGATAATGCCCCAAAGCACAGAAAACATTTATGTAGTAAATGAGAAGAGAAGGGCTAAACTATGAAAAGTATGAAACAATTTAAAAAGCAAGTCAGAAGTTTTTAGTGAAAAGTTTCTCACTTTGAGTTGTCTTACTGATTAACACTTCAGTTACAGAAGAAACCAATTATAGAAGAAAATGAAAATTTAATTATGAAGCATGGCATGGTATGGTTTTGACACTGATTCTTGGTTGTATGCTGTTTGGAGAATATAATTTCTTTAGGGTGAACTCTGTCCTAGTTGTCTAACAATTGTTTCCATAGGGTTATTTATTTATTTATTTTTAGTGTGAACTCTAATTCTTATTTTGAAATGCATCCTTCACTTGAAAGAAAGAATGTAAATGAATGACAGTTTTTCCCTGATTACATTAGTCCTTTCTTAGTCTAAACTATTCTCTACCTCACTCCACTCCCCAGTCATGGAGACCTAGTGTATTATTGGATAAAATCATCATCTTACAGGTAATCTTTAAGCACATTTTTCCTATATAAGTCTTACAAGCATTTCTGCTATGTTTATTTTTTAATTTTTGCATTAATAGAGGGACAGAAGAAAAGAAGAAATACACTCCATGAATTCAAAAAGTCAGCAAAGACAACTCTAATCAAAGAAGACCCCTTACTGAAGATTAAAACTAAAAAAATGAATACTCCAGACCAATGTGCCAATAGATGTATTAGGAATAAAGGGCTTCCATTCACTTGCAAGTAAGTTACTGAATTTTGTTCTTAGGATACTTTTCCAAATATAGCATACACACAAATGTATACACATTGTAATTGTGTTTCACTTTTTTCTCTTTTTTTGTATTCTGAATATGTACTTTGCCCATCAAACTAAATTTAAGTCTAGATTTATCTCATTACAACAGAAGAACTATCTTTCAGTTGAGGGAGGTATGGCTTAAGTGAAAGAGAACAAAAACCGCTTTCTAAAATCCAGTGTCCTTGATTTGGGATTTTTTTTTTCTTTTGTTTTCTCATCTTATGAGCAATTGAACTTGAGGAACTAAAATCAAATTGAATTGACTTTTATGTCTCCAACATTTTAAAATATTCTATTCAGAATAAACCATTTCTTTTCCCTTACAAGAGAAGTGAAGGAAATTGGGCAACAGCCAAAATTTACTGCAACTTATATGGTTGTCTTCAAGGATTTAAATAAAAGGTGTTGAGTGAATTAGATTAAAAAACTAGAGGGATTGGTGTCAACAGCAGAGCCTGTTTAAAAGAAGTTAGGGGATACTGATGACGAACTTTCATGTGAAAAGTGATGGAGCATTTCAAGGAGGCTGGAGGGGACTGAAATAGACAGTTTCTTATCTTTTACCAGTCTCCATGTGACCTCATAGGGAAGAATTTCTTACTACTCTGCCAGTGATCCCAGTGGATAAGACATAGCTTGGGGCCAGCAAGGTGATGATTTCATCTCAATAGTCTTTCAAACTGCCAGGAGGAGTTTTATTTTCTTATTCTTTTTTGTAATAATTCTCTCCCTTCATTTATTTTCTCTTCTTTCATTCTCAATCTTATTTCCTTTTAAAAATAAGATCATGTGTAAAATTCCAAAATTTTGAATCCTAGGTTATTACATTTGAATAGAGACACCCAACCTGTGAACATAGGGTTTAACAATATATCATGGCAAGAAGTCTTAATTTTACCTTGTCAGTCTTTGAGGAATGAACATTATGGACCTGCAGGGACAGGACATTGTTTTAATCAGCTTTTTCATTGCTGTGACTAAAATATGTGACAAGAACAACAGAGAGGAGAGAAAGTTTATTTTGGCTCATGGTTTCAAAGTTCATGGTTGGCCAACCTTATAGCTCTGGACCTGAGGTGAGATGAAACATCTTGGCAGAAGAGCATGGTGGAGGAAAGCAGTTCAAGTTCAAGTCATGGCAAACATATGTATATATATCTTCATACACACACACACACACACACACACACACACACACACACACACATGGAGCATTTCAAGGAGACTAGAGGGGACTGAAATGGTTTCTTATCTTTCAGTCTTTAGTCTCTTCTCTCTCTCTCTCACTTTCTCTCTCTCTCTCTAAGAGATATCTCTGCTTACCAGGGGAAAAATATAATCCCCCCAAATGCACAACCCCAATGACTCACCTCCTCCAGCCACATCTTACTTGCCTAGAGTTACAGCCCAGTTAATCCAGATCAGTGGATTAATCCACCTTCTTGCATTGTCTTACACATAAGCTTTATGGGGACACCTCATATCTAAACCATTAACAGACATGGCCAGAGAAGGTCTTCAATAGATTTAGACAGAAGAATGACTATTGCCTTTCTATTTTTATAGCCAAGTTACCACTTTCAGGGAAATATTTCCTGGAAAGGGGAGTGAGAATTGACTTTGCATGTATGATAATTCTGCTACAATTCACTGTTAATTCTGTTTCATTCCCTGACTTTTGTATAAAAGCCTTGAGACTGTTGGAAATAAATTAGAAAAAATTACTTTTAATCAACATCTCAGCTCTGTAAATTTATCTAGATGTTCTTTTGGCAATTGAGCAGGTTGACATTGTATTTTCCTTTCTCAGAGTCGAAAGGGAGAACTGTATCTCATGGTTCATTTTTAACTATGAATCTGAAAGCATATTCTCCTTGGTCTACAAGTAAGAAAAGTATTGCTACCACTGAATTTGCACATTCATGATTCTTACTTTGTTTTATTTAATAGAGGCTAAAATGATTCTGTTGTTTTGAAAAAGTCATGTAGCTTTATTAATAAATATTCTCATATCCCATTTATATAAAGTTTCAGCTTTTCTTACCAAATTCTTGTTAAGTTATACAAATGTACGTTGACCTATGCAAAAAATCACATGTAATATTGCCTATGTACAGCCAAAGTTCTTCTGCCCATTTATGGTAAAATCTTCACATGTCACTAAATGCAGCAGTTATTTAGAATTGAAAGGACATATTGAAATTTGGTTCTTAATGAATCAAAAGATCCTGGTTCCAGAGTTGTCATAAGGACTAAAAAGCAATGAAAAACACACTACATTCCTTGGAAAACATTAAGAAAATTGTGTAAAGTGAGGTAAGAAGTGTAGAACATTCTTAAACACTATTACCTCTTGAGCAGGACTCAGTAGTGTTCATGTGATAGGAAATCAGTTCCTTTGCTAGGTAGAAAGATGACAGAATGCCTGGTTTTAAGCTCTCCAGAAATGGCCGATTCATGAAATGACTTAAGAAAATGCGAGTCTTTCTTCTTCTAGCCACCACTGCCTGGTAATGAAGTTCCTCTCCATACGTAAAACAACTAGAAAATAGACAAAAGTGATTTTTTAAAAGAAGATGATAATTTAAATAAAGCTCAGATAAAAACTCCTAAAGTCATATTTGAAAGAAAATGTAACCCATGGAATTGCCAATCTCAAGTACTCCATATGGTAGTGTAAAATATGCTTTTCTGAGAGAATATGTTGCTGTAATGGAATGAGAGAAAAGAGTTAATAAGATCAGCAACTGGAAACCCTGTACCCATTTTTTTTTCTTTTCTTTGTGTTCTTTTTAGATATACATGACAGTAGAGTGTATTTTGACATTTTATACATACATGCAGTATAACTTATGCTAATTAGGATCCCAGTGTTTACCACTTTTCCAATAAAAAATACTTAACAATTTTCAATAATTTTTTGGATATTTATCATTTTGTTTTGAGACTTTTATGGACAAGAACAGAAAAATCCAGTATATTCTTTGCTATTGGAATGGTTATGTAGGGGTGACACATTTTAGAAATTTTCCTTGAGATGATACATCAAAAGCATACTCTCTAATACTAACATTTTTTAAAAAATGCATATGCAAGAAAACCTATTTAGGAAATATTGATTTGAGCAAACGAAATTATCCTCACAGCAAGATTTTTATAGCCTTTCATAATCTCTTTCTGAACTCACCAAGAAGGGATATTACATATGAAAATCTTTAAACATTTGATTTCAGAACATTCTTTCCTAGGAGAATCTTCAGAGGTGGTCATTTGCCTAATGCACCTTAGAAAATACATTCAAAAATGTATTTTGTACAATTACAAACTTTGGAACCTCATCCCAATAACTCAAATCTAATCATTTGTATATAACTGCAAATAAAATCTAACTTGGTGGGTATTTATAAAAAGTCTTCACAGATAACCAGGTATTTTTGTTACATTTTGATATTGCTGGTTGAAGCTCTTATTTTTCTACAAGTCATTTGAAATAACATGAGAACATTCCAAATAGCATTTGATTTGATATAAAATCTATACCTGCAAAACTTCATTTTTTTTTTTCTTGTCTGGCATCAAAACAGTTCAAAATCACTTATGTTTTTATTATGACTACACAGTAATGCCTCTGTTTTTATATATTGTCCTCCTTGGTAAACCGTGTGCTGTTCTTTCAAACATGTATAAATAGTAGTATTCCTTCTTTTCATTCAGATATTTTTTTCAGGGCTTTTGTTTTTGATAAAGCAAGGAAACGATGCCTCTGGTTCCCTTTCAATAGCATGTCAAATGGAGTGAAAAAAGAGTTCGGCCATGAATTTGACCTCTATGAAAACAAAGGTAACTGACATTTCCCTAAATATTTTATAATGAAATAGAATATGAAATAATACATTTGTAACTTCTTGCCTCCCTGCTTTTCCCCACTGATGTTTCCATTATATGCTGATCTGTTATGCAGTTAATTCATCCATTAAGACTGATGAAAGGAGTACCCTATTTTTAGTATGGTACTGTAGAATATTTCTTCAGTTTTCTATAATCTAGGTTTCCCCCTCCCTCTTCGGCTTTTTTGAAGGGATATTTCCTAGAATTGCTATTTTCCCTGTTAATTTTAGGAAGTGTCGCCTTATTATATTAAGTTATCTTGTATTGTGGCAAATTTTGAGCGTATAGACATTTAATTTTAAAAAATTTGTGTATCTAACCTATTATAGTGATAATCATTGATAAAAATAAAATATGGAGATTTTGGACAAGTAAGTTGGATCTATACCTAATCATATACTTTAAAAATTTTTAAAAGAGGATATAATTAATATGTACCAATAAAATATTTTAAAACATTTTTTAAAAGGAATTGAGACTATTATTTGTTAATTTCTCTATTCTGTGGTCTGATATTGTATTCACAATATATTTACATTGTTCAAAAGCAAAATTATGTAAATGAAATTATCTAATGTTAAATAAATTCAAGTTACAAATCAAATCTTCCATCACAAAAAACAATAATTATAGATTATGCTCATGAAAATAATATTTATTTTAAAATTAATGTTTTTAAACATGCTGTGTCCTATTAAATTTGGTTATTTGACACTATATATAGATTTTTCATGTTGATAGTGTTAATATTTAGATAAAATTAAAAGCAAATTGATGGTAGAAAATAAGATAATCTCTCTACGTATTCTAATAATTCTGCAAATCCACAAACAACTCATATTCTAACCTCAGAGCATTCTAATTCATTCTTTTATTTTGTTAAAAGCTGCAGTACTATTATTTGATAGAAATATACAGCTTTTTAAAATTCAGTTTTCCTATAACTTACCAGCTGAATTGTTAGAAAAATTATGGAAAATAATAATCAAACAAATGTAATTGTCGCATATATGCATATATATGTATGTATGTGTATATATATATATACAAAAAAAACATGATTTTACCTAGTTAAAAAATAAATTGATTTTGTTATCTTAAGCTTTTGAATTCAAAATAGATTTTAAATATCACTTAAATTTTGCTTTTAATATTTTCTTAAGACTATACATGTGAGCAAATCACAATCGCCTGGCTAGTTGAGAATATAGACTATTCTGTGTTAAGTATAGAGACCTATCTCTATGGTTATCTATGTTTAATATACTCACAAAATTAAAGCTTCTCAATAGCCTGTCTGTTTGTTTTAGATTACTCTGAAATATGCTATTTTGAAAACACTAGAAGCTTTACGCAAGAAATGTCCGTGTTATTTGAAATAGTTTACCAGAGTTAATTACTTACAGATTTACATGGAATTTTTATTTTTTCTCTTCAATAAATACAGCATACGAAAACCCAACACCATTTTATTGAGATTAAAAAAAAAAAGACACATCTTTACAACATTTTCTTCTGCTTCTTTAATAGACTACATTAGGAACTGCATCATTGGTAAAGGAGGTAGCTACAAGGGAACAGTGTCTATTACCAAGAGTGGCATCAAATGCCAGCCCTGGAATTCTATGATACCACACGAACACAGGTAAGAACACCATGAAGAAAAGAGGATGTAGCCTGTGTCTTTTGCCTATTTACAGTTTCATATTAGTCTATCTGAATGATTTTACAGTTCTATGAAAATTTGGTCAACATTGCTGAATTGTATGAAATCTAGGCTTATGACTGATATGTAGCAAAATATTAACAAATTTATTATTAAAATGTGGCCTGCATTTTCTTACTTTAATGCTTAAATTTATTAATCTTGATATTTGTGGACAAATAGGGAAAACATCAGTTAAGAGAAAAAAGATTTTTCTTCTTTTTGTCTTTGAGAAAACACTATGTAATTAAAAAGGTTGATGGTGATAAATCAAGGTGGATCAGACTCTGACCTTAGGTAGGCTGAGGATACTTTAACCTTGGTGGATCCCAACCTTGACTGCACATTAAAATCACTTATTGCAAGTAGAATGCTACTATGTGAAGAAACATAGCATTTAAATCAGAACCCCTAGGAAAAATGAGGTACCAGTGTGTTTTTGGCAGCTCCCCAGATGATTTCAAAGTACAACCAAAGTTGAGAAGCACAGCTAACAGCGCATGCCTCAGAATGACCCCCTTCACTATTGCCTAAAGAATAAAGAAAATTGGAAATTAAATGCCTACACTAAAGAGAATTGTGCTTATTATAACAGATGAGTACTGTTTAAATACTGGTAAACATAATATTCACAAGCTCATTAGATTAAGAACTTTAATCATCATGGAGAAAAAATATGTGCCTAATATCTACCAGAGAACTAAATATAGCCACAGTTTTACAAACTTATTTCACAAACAATTTTAACAGGAAATAAAGTTGTTTTAAAACAGCCTTCTCTGATTAGTACATGCATTGGAAGATTCAGTTTACTGTACTGAGTTCCCTGCTGAGCAGTTTACTGGTGTATCTCACACAGTCAAGAGAACAAGGTAGCGGGTTTTAGTTCTATTTTATATACATGGTGAAACTGTAGCACAAAGAACCTTAGTATATTTCTGGGTGATCAGTAAGTGGTGTAGTGATAATATATAAGCCCAACCAGTATCACTATTTAACCTGTGCTTGTAACAACTCTAGGGCATGAAATACTTGGTTAATCAATAGGACACAGTCTGTGACATATTTTTGTACTACTAGTGATGATTTGGCATTGATGGATACACTTTTCACTTCATTTTACTTTTTTTTAGCCTACATTTGCAAAATGGTTGATTTTGCTTTAGTAAACAGAAATGAGTTATTTGACCCACATATAATGAAAAAGAGTTCTTCCTAAATGGAACCAAACCTGTGATCTTGCCTAGTTAACACCACCTAGTTCAGTGTCCAAGCTGAACAAGTTGACAATTTTCCCAAGTTAGTTGCTAACAATTACGTGGGAATATCTTGGAAACTATCTTTATATTATGAAATGAGTAATACAATTGACTTTTTTTCTTAAGGATATCCATAAGGAAGAAAATGTTTTATTTAAATAGGTAGATTAAAGTTTTTCACAGAGGAAAAACATTTGAAATCAACCCTACCTTAGTCTAGGAGAGTGCATTGGACTGACCTAGCAGACAGGTCAGTTTGGGTTGAATCTTAATTTCAACCCAAATTCTCTGATTATGATTCTCTGCTAGAGAAGTAAATGTGAAATAGATCTCCCTGGGAACTTGCTTCCCAGTCCAATCAGCTATTTTACCAATGAATATTTCCATGTGGTATAGAAGTTTATGGCTGTATTATTAATCAAATCCTTTTTTCTGTATTCAGTGGGAACAACATTTAATTTTCATCAATTAGCAGCTTATTGTAATATCTAAATGATAGCTTAATGCTTTTAAGTGTTAACTAAAGACCAATTTTATGGGAAATAGAAAAAGAACTATGTTTGTGTCTGAAAGAGTGATTTATTGTTTACTCCCTATATTGAAATATTTTTCAAGTGGCTTAATGAAAAGATGATGATAGATGATGAAATTAGTATAGAAGCTTAACCAGAAAATCAGGTGCCCTGATATCTACATCTATATCCTTCATTAACCATCCAGCATTCATTAAGGAAGCAGATGATGGAATAGATCAAGTTTCCTCTGAGCACAGCTTATATTAAAAGAAAAGAAAGACTAGCACCCAGAAGACCTAGTTTATATTTCAAAATATATTTGGATATCACCCAATTTCAAATATTTCTTCACTTATCTCTTGCAAAGCCTTGCTAACAGCAAGGACAGAGAACTAAAAATAGTACATGTGTGACCCAGAGCTTATTATGAAGCCTACAGACGGGCACAGACCTTGTGTGTAATAGGCTCTTGTAAATGTTTGTTAGAACACCTATAGGTGAAATGTCAGGGCCAGCCTTCATCCCTTGACCAAGTATAGGATGCTGAGGAAAGTCAGGCTAACTGTTTTGGGATACAAAAGAAAACTAGTTTGGGTAAATGGTCAAATACACCAAAGAATGAAGAAAAGAGATGCCCAGACTGCTTTTTAACCTGCATGTGCTAAAGAGGAATCTGATATGGATTGATTCAGAATTGTGGAAAGAAGCGCAACTTTTTGTTTTTCATTTTATGAAGTCTAGTGGGAAAACTTGATTTAAATTTTGACCATATCTTGTTTTAATTTCTACTTTGTCACTCTTCCTTTCTACTTGTTTGTTTTTCCCCATTGAATTATTGATACAACTACTTCGTAACTTCTCTTTGGCTTTACAAATCCACTAGAAAGATATATGTGTATATGAGTATCTCTCTCTCTCTCTCTCTCTCTCTCTCTGTATGTATGTGTGTATGGATTTAAAAATTCCCTTTAAGACTGTGAATATTGAATGTGTGTATTGAAGGTGTGCTAAAAGCACTATTTAGTTTCTCAAGTAAACAATAAAAAATGACAGAAAAATACAACATTGCAACATATAATAATCTTGTTCATTCCATTTTTCCTTTAAGTAAAGAAATTGAAACAATAGATAAATTGTTTAAGGACCATGTCATACACTAGTCAGGTGAAATATATGAGGCAACAATATGGTTTGTGATTAATGACTAATTATTCCTACCACACTACTTTTTATATACTATAGAGTTTCAGTAGAGTTTTCTTAAGTAAATTTGACTTCATGAAAATAAAAAAGCAAAAGTAAATTTTGACTGTCAGAAAAAAAGAGTATTTTTATATAAATTTACTATGAAAATTTGAGGAGAAGCCAAAAATGAAAGAAAATAAATCTCAGGTAGTGTCACAAACAAAAGATACACTAAAAAAAAATATGGAATCATGGAGCTAAGACAATGACAGAAGAAGCCTTTTTATAAAAGAAAATATTAACTGTTAGAAACCACTATGAAATTATGATGAGCTTTAATTACATTGTGACTTTTGTCAGTCATATGACCTAATGTTTTATTTTCATTTCTCCATATTAAAAATGTTAGTGAAGTAAGGTTATAAATTATCTAGAGATACTTAGGAGTTGCATAATGTTTATAATATTTAATTTGGCTCCTTGAAAATGTTTACTCAATGATAAATCTCTTAGAATAGACTATTTCTTTTTGACTACTAATATACATTTTCTGAGGACTTGACTCTGGTTTATGTACATTCATGTCCAAATAAAATAATTTTATTGAAAA
>PVHX01000023.1:451003-472885 GCA_004024805.1 Geosciurus inauris
GCTCTATTTTGTGTTTTATGTAGAGACAGGGTGTCGTTGAGTTGCTTAGTGCCTTGCCTTTGATGAGGCTGGCTTTGAACTCCTGTTTCTCCTGTCTCAGCCTCCCTAAGTGCTGGGATTACAGGCTTGTGCCACCGCGCCCGGCTTCTAATTTTTGATTGACACATAATGTCTGTGTCTTTATGAGATGCAGCATGATGATTCATAATTCATTGGCTAATGACCAGCCCAAGGTAATTAACATATTCATTCTTAGAACTTTCATTGAGTAGGAAACACATGTGAATCATATTTAATGAGAGATTGAAATTCTTTGACTTTAAGTATGTGTAGAATTCTGAGATCAGCAAAGCAGAGATAAGCTTTTTTTTTTTTTAAGCAAATACACAATAGAAAGGTGAAAATGAGCTGATTTAAAAAAATAATTTACTGGTATAACCTATGTATGTATATTCCTTTATTAATGATTTTTCTGTGCAGCCTAGTACAAATGTAGCATCATTGAGTATAATGCCATGGGCAATACAACAACAATAAAAAGGCTTTGGCCTTTTCTGATGTGTTGGAACATTTTATGTTTGTAACGAAACTATCACAAAGGCCCTAGAAATTTTAGGGGAAGGTAATGTATTGAAGTTACCCCAATGGCATCCTATTCAAAGCTGTATCTGGGAGCACCAAGTCCCAGTCATAATCAACATTATGAAAAGTTTTGAAGAGAATAAGCAATTATGTTCTTTATTATGACATCATAGTGATTACAAGGCGCAGGAGTGTGCTTAATCATGGGAAACATAATCTCAAAACAACCACATAAAGTTACAGGTTATGTTTGTACTCCGTGTACATTTAGTAAAACTAACAGGCTGAGAGAGGTTGCGTTTCTTGCTTGGGTTTCAAAGGAAGAGAAAGTGTTGACATTGAGCCCAGATTTGATTCAGTTTTGTATTCTTTGTTCACGTTATTCATCAATTTATTTCTCAATTATGTAGAAAGAGGGAGGCTATTCCTCAAAAGAAAAGCAGTGATCATACAGCTAATGACCTTACATTAGCAGGATAATGGTGAGATGTCAAAGTTGACTGCAGTGATTTCTCAGTTCTCTCCTAAGTGGCCTTGCCCAAGCACTTTCTTTCAGTGGAGCTTTGAAATTTTGTTTTATGATATGCCAATTAGATGCTTGAGTATTTGCAGCTTAAAAATCCAGAGACTAATAATTATTGATGTTGAATGTGGAAATTTAGTAAGATGAACTTTAATAAAATTCAAGTATTTTAAGAATATATGGGAATGACAGAATTTGATATATATGAAAGTATATGTAATAGACTTAAGGGTTTCTCTACTTTGAGAAAAAGCTTACCCATTAATTAATAAAATTAATAGGCCAAACATAAAGTTGCATGCTCTTATATTGTAATGATTATCATTTTAAAACTAGCTTTTTGCCTTCGAGCTATCGGGGTAAAGACCTACAGGAAAACTACTGTCGAAATCCTCGAGGGGAAGAAGGGGGACCATGGTGTTTCACAAGCAATCCAGAGGTACGCTACGAAGTCTGTGACATTCCTCAGTGTTCAGAAGGTAAATGAACCTGAATGCCGTGTGGGGACTCTATTCCCCTGTGTAGAACTGTAACTCACATTAAAGGTTAATAGGAACAAATCAATTACAAATAAACATCTTGTTCATTCAAATGCAACCATAGATAATTATTTGAGCGTTCTTACACAACGTTTTACAAACTATCTGATGATTACCAGATTAATGCACAAAAATGGAGCAAGTTATCCATTTAAATTTAAATGTTAGCCTGAGGCATCTCCTTGGGGAGAGTTAGAAGTGGGCTTACTTACCTGCTGTTTTAAGCTCACCTACCTCCAACTCTGCTCCCATGGATCATCTGAAAGGAGCTGAATGAAATTAGCTCTTTATCAGTAATGGTAGGTCTGTTCATCCAGCACGTGCTTATGTCTGAATTTGGTCAAAGCTGCTCTGATGTGGTATGGCCAAGGTCTGTACATCCAGAAGAGAATATAACAGGGGCTCACTGGAATGGAAGTTTGAAACCCTTGTGTACATTTTAGTGAAAATGTGACTAGAATCAAATTGGACACAGACTGGGACTGAGTACCACTCAGAATAGTGTCTGAAGAGATGGAAGCAGTGGGTCCCAAATTGTCTTGAAGGCAGGCACCCTAAACCCATATCTGTATTATTTGTCAGTTTTTTAAAAATCAGTTCTCACATATAAAGGGCACTATCTTTACAAGATGGAAGAATAACCATTTCAGCATTGTACCTGGTTTCAGTTTTCTTAGGTATTTGGCTACTGAATAGCTGGGTTTTTCAACTGTCAAAAATCTATAATTCTCCAAATTCAAATGAGACATGGATTAAATTATTTTAAAAGTTCATTAGGATTTTGAAGTATTTGGGAAGGGGAAGGGACTGCTGGAATACTGCCCAATTTTTATAGTAAGATATCTTACCTGTTTATTAACAAAATATTTTTAAAAATATATCCTCCATGAGTATCCTTTTATATTAAGTTTATATTTATCAAATAAGTAAAGGACATTGTTAGCTAATTGTCACAGAGAAGGTGAATGTGATTTTGTTGTTAGTTAATTTATAATCCTTGACTTCATGTGGTGGAGCCAGTTCCATCTGTTTGTAAATTCTTACTTTTTATTCCATGTCATATTCTGTTTCGTATAACTTCATTGTTTTCTTTTCTTTTAAAAATAATAAACTTATCTGTGATAACATTATGAACAAGTCTGTTTTGTATGTATAAGTCTGTAATTAATATTGTCTTAAATTTGCACATTGAAGGAAAAACCCTGTTTTAGTGGAATCTCCAATATCACAGTTTTCTGAGGTTGAAAATCACTGGCATGGAGTTTTGTTTATTATTGTCTTTTTTTTTTTTTTTTTTTTTTTTTTTTTTTTTTTTTTTTTTTTTTTTTTTTTTACCTGTCAGAGTGTTTTCAAAGGTAGGTAATTTGATCAAACTTTATACGGTTAAGCATGTATATTACCTGCTAGTCCTGTGGGAATGAGATTTTCAACCCCTGGTTTATAAGAAAAACCTTTATCAGAATACACTGATGTAGATCTTGATGAATAGGTGATGTAGAATAAAAGTGTTATAAAATAAGTAATTTTTAAAACTCCTATTTTCAGTTATCCTTATTAGAATGTAATTCTGTAATATCCTTTAATAATATGAGGTCATCCAACCTCCCCAGAACAGGGCATTGCTCATTTGTATTAAAGGCACATGATGTTTTCAGCCACCCTGCCACAAAAGGTTGCAGATATGCTCTTTCTGGAAACAATTAGAGGTCTGACAATGGTGGAATAGCCTTCCTTCGGGGGAAATGAATTGACACCTGCTCTGTAGGCTAAACATATTTCAGGGAGTGTGAATTGAATAGTGATATTTAAAATTCAAGCTAAATTGAGCAATGTGTTAGTAGAATTTTAATGAAGAGGATTCAAAATAAGCAGCATTGTCAATATATTCAAAGAGAAAAAGAGCTATTTATAAAATTGATAATAAAAAAATAGAAAAAAGAATGCAGATATGATGTAAATGTCCACTAAAATACATATACAATGGAGAAATCTCACAATCCAAAATGTTTAAATAGTATAATGGGTGGGTAATTTCTGTCTATGGATATTAATTTGTTAATGGAAAGTTTTAAAGGTTACGAATTAGGTAGTAATCATCATTTTGTATATTTAAAATTACAGAGGGAAAAACTTGTGATCAAACTTTTAGACTATTAAAAATACATAGAGGGGCTGGGATTGTGGCTCAGTGGTAGAGCACTTGCCTCGCATGTGTGAGGCACTGGGTTCGATCCTCAGCACCGTATAAAAATAAATAAATAAATAAATAAAATAAAGATACTGTGTCCATCTACAACTAAAAAAAAATTAAAAAAAAATACATAGAGGTGGGGGCTGGGGTTATGGCTCAGCGGTGGAGTGCTCGCCTAGCATGCGTGAGGCACTGGGTTCAATCCTCAGAACCACATAAAAATAAAATAAAGATATTCTGTCCACCTACAACTAAAAAACAAATATTTAAAAAAATACATAGAAGTGTATATATATTGAGAGTTTTTAAATTAAACCTTTGATTGATTGTCTGAAATTTGCCTAAAATTTTGGTTCATAAAATAATTATTTGATATCCTTTTTAATATTCTTATAATTTAAAACTTTGAAATATATTAATCATTCAAAAATAACTTTTTTCACATTTAGCATCTCTCAGAAAGAAAGAATAAGTTCGAGGGATCTGTTGTATAACATAGTTACTAGGGCTAATAATAATGTATTATATTCTTGAAAAACAGAGATTGGTGTTAAATGTTCTCAACACAAAAGCAATAACTGAGCTAAAACATATGATAATTAACTACATTTTGTCTATGTACAATGTATATATGCTTTAAAACATCATATCATAAATGATAATTACAATTATGTAAAAAATTACTAACAATGCATAATTTAAAAGTTATAGAAAGTTGAGGTACATAAAATCCAATTTATTGTTTTAATATTTGTTTGGGATTTAAATACACATCAGTCACTGGAACAGATGTCATGTTTAATGATTGTCACATGTTCAATTAAATATATTTTAATTAAGTTATAATCATTATTTTAAAAATACCTTAAAATCCCAAACAATACTAACATAACTTTATGTTTATGATTTCATACTCCATGTGGAGAAAGACCTTAAGAAAAAGATTTAAATAAAACAATTTTCTGTAAGTGTGGGTTTGTGAAACTATTCATATTTTAATCATTCAGTTTTGCTGAAGAAATTGCATTTGTGGATTTTTCTGAAGGAGTACATTTACTGGAATAAAATAAACAGTGACTCAGAATAGATTCAGAATTTTGAATAATTGTTTTACTCTGCAAAGTCACAACACATGTGGTTTTATAATTGATAAAAAGAGTACACAATTTTTTATTGGGTTGGTGTGATAACAAATAGTAAATTAATCCTACTCATATTACAATTTATGTGTAGTTTTTATAGTTTTCTATTATTATGTAGGTCAGAACTATATTTAGACTATCATACTTATGAATATCTTACATTTATGTGATCTAGGACAGTATTTTGCTTTTATTTTTATTTTTTAAAGAGAAGAACTTTCTGGAATCATTAAATAATGAATTGGTAAGATCTAGGATAGTATTTTGCTTTTATTTTTATTTTTTAAAGAGAAGAACTTTCTGGAATCATTAAATAATGAATTGGCAGTGACAGAGTCCAAGGGCAATCTTCAACCCCCTTGCACCATTACATAATTCATACTTTGACCTGTTTGCTTGAGTACATGGACTTGGTTTCCACTTACATTGTTTGATTTTGAGCTGAGAACACTTAGAAGATTCTTAGAATTCTCAAAGTTTGAAAAGTAAGTTCCGAATTTGGCTTTCTTGAGGTAATTTTTGCAACTAACCTGAAAGTTCGATTCCATAGTAAGACAACAAACTTTTGGCCATTTATCTTGCATAAGTTCACCAATCTAGTTGCTCTCCCATGGCCCCTTTTTTTCCATCCTCCAATAGGTAAGAATTCAACAGAAGAGTAACCTACTCTTCTAAAGAAGAAGGCAGAGAATAATGGGGATAATTTTGAATAAGGGAGGGATACTGACTTCCTCAAATTATCAGTCTATCTTAAAATATGGCCAGTTAGACTTTTTCAGAAACATGTAAAAGTAAGTAGAACAAAAGGAAATTTGGGACAATGGAAAGAACTCTAGACTGTGGGTCAGAAGACCTGTGCTCCAGACACAGGGTTGACATTTTCTGTTTTAGGTAAGTCTCTTAAAATCTGTGTGAGTCCTGTTTTCTTCACTGTAGCAATCAAAGGATATCTTATATGTTAACAGTATAGAATAAGTAATCAGAAATGATGTTATATTTTAGCATATCTGTTCTATCCTAGGACACATTTACTTCCTACTCTTACAACTTTTATTGCCTTCCAAAATCTAATTACTTTTGCTAATTTGTATTTATTATTTTTTACCTCATTGGTCCCAGAACCACAGCTATAACTCTCTCTTCACTTTATTACAAATAGAACATACTAGTTCATATTTTCATACTCTTTTCTTGCAATTTTTCCTTTATATCTTATCCAATTTTCATCTATCTTTCAAGGTCCAAGTAAAATTCAGTCTCTCCTGCAAATACATTTCCACCAAACACTTAGAACTTTAGAAGAGATCACAGTATCTACAAAATTACTACTTAAAATGAGGGTCCAAGTACTAGCAGTAGCATTAGCATCATCTGATAGCTTATTATTAATGCTCAACCCAGAACCACTGAATTAGAGTATGCCTTTTAACAAGATCGGAAGGAAATTTTTATGCACATTAGTGTTTAAGGAAGAATTGACCTACCATACTTATTCTAGAAAATAGTCATTTTATAGAATCATGTATTTAATTTGTGTAGCTATTTTTTCCTAAGACCAATAAAATTCAATAAGTCTGAGAAGAGTGTTTTATTATAATATCCATATTACTGCTTCCCAGAAAATAACTCTAATGTCTCTCATTAGAAGGATATATACTATCACAAACTGCATTTGCTGAAGGAAATATAATAGATATACTCTGATTCCTGAGTATTATTCAAGAGTATAAATTAGACATTTGGATGCTTATATTTAATGAGTATCCACAGTTATCCTACTTTTTCATTCAGTACAAAGGAACAAACAACAGTGATAAATGCTGCATCCTTTTCATTGAAGATATCAAATCATGCATTTTTTTGAAAAGGGAACCAAATAAATCTGTACTCCATTCAAATGGAAAGCTGAAATGTGATGATGTATAACCTATTCTGAGCATTTCAATGTGGAATTGATCTTGGCTAACCTGAGCACCTTTATCAATATGATCTTAGACCCTTCTGGTTTACAGTTCAGGTGCTTATTGATTGTATTCTGGGGAATCTCAGTATCAAATGAGGGGAAGCTGAATAGGTCACTTGTATTAGTATGTGAATTAACCTACATGAAAAGAAGTAGATAGATCAGGTCAATAGATAGATTATGTGTTTCAAAAAGTTAATAGTTAATGTCCTGCTATGTTATAAAAATGAGAGGTTCAAAAGTGATGATTCTAATATTGTATTCCAAATTTCTACCAATATCCATTAGGCTAGATTCCAGTGGATAAAACTGAACATTGATATCTTTCCCCACTTCAGCTAAAGTTAGATGATCAGTAATCACAAGATACAAATGATGTGTCTGGGGAAATTTGCCCGATTTGTAGGAGAGCCAAGCAATGATTTATTCTGCAGGATGCATGCTGTGCTACAAATCAACCTTCTGTTTGAGAAGTCTCATTTTCAGCTAGTTGATGTGATTCAGAGTTTTCACTGTGACCTAAGAGACCAGCCAGAAGAGAACAATTAATTAACCTCACAGAATCATCAGTAAGATCCTGCATAATTAGATCAGCTTATACATTTTAAAAAGACTGGGTACAAGGAGTTCAATAGCAGGTCATTTTCTTTCCTATGCTAGACAAGAATGTGAGCTTGCCCGGCCAACATAACATGGGTGTTCACTAACAGCAAAGAGCTATGACTTTTCTTCCCTCCCTCCCGCCCTCCCTCCGTTCCTTCCTTCTTTCCTTCTTTCCTTCCTTCCTTCTCTCCCTCCCTCCCTCCTTCCTTCTTCTTTTCCTTTCCTTTCCTTTCTGTTCTGTTCCTTTTTCTTCTTTATGATCTGTGTCCTTTGAATTGCGCCCAATTTCTGTCTGCAACTGGTTCCTTAAATACGTTGATTCCTGATTATTGCATTAACCATAGGAATATACCATGCACTTATTTTAAATTTTGCATTTGCTATGTGTGTATTTGAAGGATGAGTTGAGAGAGAATCATCATTGTGCTAAAAATAGACACTGAGATCCTTGCATTTTAGACCAAGAAGAGAAACATCTCTAATTGTCCATCTTATATTTTCAGTCTCTTTGTACTGACATACAGTTGGACAGTTACTGAAAAATTTTATAGGTAGCATCCAGGCCCTATGGTGAATCTGTATGACACTAGTCATACTTAAACTATACAATGAGTTCCATAGCATGTATTTTTATGCCACTATTTTTGGACATTATGTCCCAATCTAAAATTAGGGTGGTTTGTAGGGTTTGTCTAAAAATCTGTTTGCTAAAAAATTGATTTGCTGTTCTTTAAATGAAACAGTGGTGTTCTTGAGTTTGCTGTCAGAAACAATTAACATGCCATACTTTAATTTTATTAGTTGAATGCATGACCTGCAATGGGGAAAGCTATCGAGGTCCCATGGATCATACCGAATCAGGCAAGATTTGTCAGCGCTGGGATCATCAGACACCACACCGACACAAATTCTTGCCTGAAAGGTAAAATACCAATGAATCTTGGTTCCACAGCATCTCTGTACAAACTGTTATTTGTTCTATGACAAGCTTCTATGAAAACTCTTTGTATGATGTTTTAATGATGGGGCATAAAGAGTTTAGAACTCCCCTGAACATATGGTCTTTTTCTGACAGTGTTGCTGAAGCTGAATATTTGGGAGAGATGTCTTTTGGGGAAAAAGGATTTATGATGAGGTATATGAGAATATTGGGTACACTTTGATTGGTCTTGACTGAATAGATTAAGTCCCTAAAATCAGGAAGATCTTGAACATAAGACCACAGTCAGGTGCAAAGTGGAAGCACTAACAGAGCTTTCTTTTTGACTTCCATAGCAAAAAAAGAAAAGGCAAAAGACAGGATCAACTCAGGGATGACCACTTTGATAGGCCCAACTCCTGAGAGGACTAATTACTGCTAAATGTAAGCAAATCTCCTGGAGCAGCATCTTCAGAGACTCACATTCTGTGGGTCATATGTGTGACACTTGGACTTAGGAGATGCCTGTAGAAAGTGAATGAAAACCAGTGCCAATAAGTCTTCAGCTTATTAGTGTATTTTAAAATTGCTGATAGGGTTAGCTTTTTCCAGGAGAAGGTTTTGAACTTAAATAGTTGAAAACATCAACAAATTACGTCTTTTGCTTGTTCGTTTCACATGAAATGAAGTGAAAAAGAAAGAAAAGAAAAATAAATTCCTTTATTTTTACTAGAAAGAATAAAAATATAAATATTACAAAGAAAAATCCATCCCTATCTTCCTTTGGAAATTGCTACAAGATATTTTCCTCTTCTATTTTTTGTAGTGGCTGTTATTAGTTTTTGCCTTTGTTGTTCTTTTAAATGAAATTAAATCTCTTGATTTATTTTTTAAATGCATGTCTTCTCTTTTAAGTGAGAGCAGAAGGGATGTGGTTGCAATTAAAATCAGGTTACCAATTCAGGACTCTGTTAATTTAAAGGGAGGTGGGATGTGGAGAAAGTGGTGTTATGGAGTTTGTCTTTTGCCCTGGTGGAGTTGAGGGCATGACCTAGAAGGCTCCATTTTAAAACTGAGCTATCATTAGTAACAGAGCAATTGAAACCAAACTTCCAATTGAACTTTAAGCCCTAGAGGAATACCTGTTTTCTTAATGAGCATTCTATATGCGGTCATGTTTTTTGCAGTCTGTTCTTAGTTGGGCTGTATGAGAAAGGGATTCATTTGGGATCTGAATTGGTGGAGAGGTACCAAATGGATCTGACTTATTAGCATAGAGGATGATACTCTGTACTTAGTGGAATATGTGAGTAGATTCAATAGTTAATGATCAGCAGTCCCTATAAAGCAAAGGATGAAAAATCTGCACTTTCCCTAGCTAGTATTATCCAAACTAAGTAGAAAGCTATCTTGTGAGCTGAAGGCTAGGTGTGTTCCCAGGCAGATTTACTTGACACTTCTCTCGGTGTGGTTTGCAGATACCCCGACAAGGGCTTTGATGATAATTATTGCCGAAACCCTGATGGCAAGCCGAGGCCGTGGTGCTATACTCTTGACCCTGACACCCCTTGGGAGTACTGTGCAATTAAAATGTGTGGTAAGTTAGGGTCAAATTTATTGCTTCCTTTTCCTCTCACAGACTAGATCTAAGCAGGCGATTATTAGTGAGACAGGTTAACAACTATTTGACTTGATGCTTTAATGTGTGCAGGTTTTAATATTTTAAGAATGTGTTACATAATCCTACTCAATCTTTTGAATTTTCAAAGAGTTGTTATTTTGAAAGGAGTACATACATAAACGCACACATATAAAAAACGCATTTATACATATGGTAAAAATGTAAACATCCTAATGCTATCAAGAAAACGAAAAAAGAAAAACGGGAGAAAAAGATCAGAGAGTATACAGAACATTACAAAGTTATTGGGATAGTAAAAGTTGGATTCTTACCTTCTAGTCTTGGATTCTTTTCCTACCTTTTCTCCCCAGAGAACATTAGTTGTCCACTGGCTGTTATCCTTTTGGTGAATAACAGAGGTTGCAATGAAGAAAGCTAAGTTTAAAGTGCAGAAATTTACCCAGCACTCCTGAATTTATGCCAAAAACTTAATTATCCTACTCTTTTTTTCCCTTTAACTCTGAATATGTGGTCTTCTCTTCCGTGGCTAACTCCCATGTTTTTGCTCTTTTGAAATAATACTGGAGAGTAATTAGATATAGGCATGTTTTTGTTTTCACATATAGAGCTCTTATCTTTTCAACTGGATTCAAAAAAGCTTTTAGATCAATAGAATTGCATAAATGTATTAAGATGTGATAATGTTTAAGTTGGCATAATATTGCATGTAGGCATAATATATAGAAAGATCATCTACACAAAGTCAGGGACCAGTGGCTGAAGTAACCCAATTATGAAACATAGGTAGATAATTGCATATTTCCCTGTAGCAGCCTGGTGTGGTTAGTATTCTGAAGAAACCTGACAATATTATTCACGCTATTGTGCTGCCAAGGCGAATCACTCTTTAGAGCTACTAATAAATAGAAATGTTTTGGGCAACTCATAAAGCCTATAAGAAGACGATGTGCATGACATTTGTAAAGTAGCTACAGAATCTAAAAACTTCTCAGAATGAAACACAATGTTCCCAGGAAACCGAATCATCTGTTTGGTCCTTTTAAAAAAAGATGACTCTGGTGACAATGTTGCTCTGTATTGTTTAATCATAATAATTTTTCTGTCATTCTGCATCAGTTAAGTCCACTAAACCAACTGTTTCCCTTCTATCTGCATGTGTGTGTGTGAGTGTGTGTGTGTTTGGTACTTATAAATTTTGTGTGGAATAAGATCAGAATAAGCACACATGTTTATGTGCACATTCACCCTGTAGCATGATTGCACTCCTTAAAAAGTCTAGTATCAGGCTGGGGATATAGCTCAGTTGTTAGAGTTCTTGCATTGCATTCACCAGGCCCCGGGTTCAATCCCCAGCACCACACACACACACACACACACACACACGTCCAGTATTGCCCTTCTCTTTGGTTCTAAATGAATCTTTAAGATATTTTTTTAAAGAGATTTGGAGATCAAATAAATAAAATGAACATGACACTTCCTAAATGTTAAATAGGTTTCTTTTTCTTCTTTCTAAAGGGGAATCGGCAAGTTGTGTAAGTAGCATGCAATAATTCTGATGGCTGTGTTAAACAGAGTATAATACTTTTAGGGTGTTACTACTAATAAAATGATAATAGAATTTGTGAGCCAAACCTATGTCTTTCAAATTAAAATAATCTGAGTTTTGAAAATGTTTAAAAAATTTTTATTGTAGGACAACTTTTAGTTTAAGAATTATTTATATTTGCTCATATAGAGATAGGAAAAGGCTACACTTTCATTAAAATAATAAAATACATTTGACATTCTAGAATGTATGAGATATGTTTTATTTAAAGTATTATAATTATACATACTTTCTGGGTTCATTTTGATAAAATTATACATTCGATTATAATACTCATTCTCCCCCTTTCCTCTTCTCCTCCCTCCCATTATTTGCCCTCCTCTATTCTACTGATCTTCCTTTCACTCCTTTATTTATTCGATTAATGTTTTCTACATATACATAAAGGTGAAATTCCCTTTGGTACATTTATGTATAGATATAATGTGATTTTGTTAAATTTATTCTATGTTTCTTTACCTTTCCAATCCTTTCTTCCTTCCTCTTGTTCTCCTACTTCTACTCCACTGATCTTCCCTCTAACTTTATGATATTTAATTTCCTCCTCTATTGCTGTCTTTCCCTTATTTTGCTCTGGCTTCCACGAAAGAGAAAAAACATTTGACCCTTGATTTTCAGAATTTGGCTTATTTTACTTAGCATGAGTTTCTCCATTTCCATCTATTTACCAGCAAATGCCGTTATTTTATTCTTCTTTATAGCTGAGTAAAACTCCATTTTGTGTGTGCATGTGTGTGTGTGTGTGTGAGTGTGTGCCACATTTATTTGATCTGTTCATCTATTGATGGGCATTTGAGTTGATTCCATAATTTGGCCATTGTGAATTGTGCTGCTATTAATATTATAGTGGTTGTATCGCTATAGTCTGCTGCTTTTAGTTCTTTTGGATAAATACTGAGGAGTGGAATAGCTGGGTCATATGGTGGTTCCATTCCTAGTATTTTAAGTAAGAGAGATAACATTTTATGAGTAGTTTCTCAAATGTTTTGGCTTACACATCTAATAAAGCCTCTATGCAAAACTGGGAAATTTGATGGTTTTGGTTTCAAGCATGTATTAGATTTATGTGGTGGTAAAGTAAATTACCAAAAACTTAGTGGCTTAAAACAACATAGCTTTATTATATTATTGTATTTGTGGGTCTGGCATTCAGTGACAACTCAAGTGGATTCTCTGCTCAGGGTCTTGCAAAGTCATAATCAAGGTGCTTACCAGACTTGTGGTACCATTCAAGACTCAGCATCTCATTTCCAGTTCACTGATTGTTGGCAGGCTCTGGTAGATGTGAGGATACACAAAGCCTTCACTCTCTAGAAACTGCCTGACATTCCCTGACACATGACTCTTTCTGCAATATTATAGTGTTTTCTTCAAGGCAAAAAGGATATTATCTCTAGTACCTTGGGCTTCTGACCTCTATACCCTCTTTTTTCCCCCAAGAGCTCACTTGATTAGGTTGGGCTTATGTAGGTTAGTATCCCTTTTGATTGACTTAAAATCTATAGATGGGCAGTGGCACAGGCCTCTAACCCCAGCAGCTCAGACAGGAGGATTGTGAGTTCAAAGCCTGCCTCAGCAACAGCAAGGCACTAAGCAGCTCAGTGAGACCTTGTCTCTAAATAAAATACAAAAATAGGGCTGGGGATGTGGCTCAGTGGTTGAGTGTCCCTCAGTTCAAGCCCCAGTCACCCCTTCCCCCCAAATCAGTTTATAGCAACTATGATTATATAGATAAAATCTCTTCACCTGTGTTAGTGTAATGAAATCTAATCACAAGTCTCTTTGTATTTGATCTTAGGGTATTCACAAATTTCATCCACACTCAAGGGGAGGTGATTAAACAGAACACACATGCCAGTGAGTGGTAATATCACGGGCCACACACATACTTAGTTGTCCTGTGTGTCAAATCACATAATTGGTTATCTGATTCCAATTGAGTTTTTTTGTATTATTAAATTCTTCGAACAGCATTCAGGTTATCTCTTAGTCTGGAATAGATAAACTCATTCTGGGTTTTCAATATGTTTGAAGAAAATAATAGAGTTGGTAATTGTTTCACTTATTCTCTTGAAAGTTGAAGAGGGGTTTTAAAATGCTTGACTTATAATTTGTCATCATTTATTTTAAAAAGTAAGGTGATTTTATTTATAAAAACAAGATATTTCCCATTGAATATCAGTAATTCTTATTTTGATTCTACAAAATTGTTGTGATTAGTGACATGACAGGAATGGGGAGAGCAGCCTCATGGTATTCAAGTCATGGCAACTAGGTTGATGTGGGTAGGTTGTAGGGTAACAAAAGACACTGGAAGGTGGTTAGCAAAACTAAATTGACAAGTCAGATCAAACAGGATCCAAGAGTAGCCAAAACGGTGCCATGAGAAACACTGAGAATAAGCAGGGGGAGTAGCAGTCTTATCTGACTGGTGATCTAGAATTGTGGTCTCCAAGCTGAAGTCAATGAAACCCAGGGAACAAAAAGACCCTTCCAGGGGTCTGTGGTGTGGACTCATGATGCAGCTCTTTTATCTGCATATGAATTATTTCCAAAAGCCCTCAGCCTGAGCTGCACATGTTCCTCAGAAGATGGGAAAATTCAACATCTACTTTTCCATACATATTGCCCTTTCCTGCTTTAGTGGAAAAAGCCAGATTTCTCATTTCCCTTGAATTCTACTGTAGTACATTGCCTTGGGTTGTAAAAACCATCAGCTCTCCAAACAAAGAGATCTTTGAAAACACATTAAACATATATTTGTGCTGTTTGTCATTATGAATCACTTATAGTTATATAACTTTATCCAGCAAACATACAAACATGCACATGTGTACTTGCATGTATGTGTGTCTGTGTGTGTGCATGCACATACATGCAGTTATCTCTTAGAAACTTGTGGTCACAAACTGATGTGCATGAAACCCAAGGAACAAAAAGACCCTTCCAGGGGTCTGTAGTGTGGACATATGATGCAGCTCTTTTATCTGCATATGAATTATTTCCCAAAGCCCTCAGCCTGAGCTGCACATGCTCCTCAGAAGTTGAAAATTTTGAAGTTTAATTGCAATGCATGAAAATATTTCAGAATACTAGGCTGAATTGAGGAATAACAGATTCTTCAACATAAAATATACAAAACACAGATCAGTAAGAAATAGAGTACAAATTAAGGCAACCAGCAGTGAGAAAAACAAGATGAGGAAGGACATGACCAGTATTAAAGAGATAGAAGGTATAGAATATAATGGCCAATTGGATATAATGGGAAATGGATAGGGAAGGAGAAAAGCTTAAAATATTTTCCAAGTTATTGAATAGATGTGCATAGTAGAGGTATTGTTTTGAGGGGAAATGTTTAATTGTGCTTTTGTTGAGATGGGGTGCTTAGCATCTATGTTCATAAAACGTCTAAATTCACTTTTCTCCGTGAGGTTGTATAATGTCATGAGTAAACTGTGACAGAAAAAACCTTGTGCAGGAGACCCCAGCAAGTACACAGAGAACATGGAGAGGGTGGCATGCATTCAATGAATATTTGCTGAGCAGTCATTACAAGTCAAAAACTTTTCTAGATCCTGGAGATATAGAAGTGAACAAAATGGACTGAGCCCTATGAGCAAATTGAAATTTCAGAACTTTAACAAGAACTATTAAAGAAAAGCTGACACAGTCTTGATATTGAGAAAGTCACACCTTTTAGAGCCCAAGTTTGAATACTGCTCTTGATTCCTGTTCTGCAGACTTAACAACAAATTTGTTCCCATCACTTTACTACTACGCTTCTATCTTACACTTACTGAAATTGCTATCTTACAACCATTGAAGGATGAGTGTTGCTCATTATCTGCAAATGTGCCAAAGGTGCACTGCCACAGGCTTCTTGGCCTTCTTTCTTGCTGGATTCCTGAAAAGGGGATATTCAACCAAATGACAGCAGGCCACAAATATTTCAGATATATAAAACTCTTAACAGGGTTCTGAGAAGATGGAATTTTAAGATATTGCAAACGAAAAATTCAAAGTCCTGTATGGTCCTTGAAGTACTGATTTTCTTATGGTTTTCCCCTCTAATTACTGCATATTCCAAATAGCTGTTTGTTCTGTATATTAGTCCACTACTTTTAAGGGAGAAATCACATTTGTTGAGATTGTGTTTTTCTGACGTGAACTATATAATAGGTTGCTGGCAATTGAAAATCTCCCTTATGATTGATGTCTCTTAGAAAATTTCATTGATTTTTTAAAAATCATTTCAGAAACTTCTTGGATTGGAGTTGCTGTATACTCTTCAACATTATTGGGAACCTCAAATTGTCTGGATTATATGACTCAGTACTTAATATATTAGAAATTAAAATGGAAACTTAAAAACGAACCATGACATTGTAGGGCTTTTTGCAAATCCCTTAATGTCATCTTAATTGAAGATTTCTGGGTATTGTGCATTTGCTGCCTTTAGTCTTTCAGTCTTTTGGGATAGCACAAATCACACAACACCTTGAAACTCTACTGTATAGAGGACAAATGATTTCCTAACATTATTATAGAGATAGTTTTGATCTTTTAGGCTCCTGAAAGAATTTGGGATGCTCAAGTGTCCCTGGACTAATTGAGAACAGCTTTTTGCTGGGTGTCAGACCTAGTAATGCTTCAGTGGTTCCCTTAGAGCACACTAACCAGGAAACCTGTTGACTACTCTGATTATTCTCTCAATACCAGCAACCTGTCAGGTTAGAGACTTCTGTCATTACCCTTTTCTCTGATTTTGTTCAGTATTACTGCAGTGGTTCTATTCTGCTGTTGAAACTGTCTTTGGTATGATTGGTACCACCATTTACCTTGTTTAAAAACCAAAAGCCTAGAATAATCCTAGATGTAGGATGACTCACATTGATCCATCACCAAGAGCTTTCAATTTCATTTCCTATGTAAGTACCCTGCAAAAATGGCCATTTCAGGTCATCACTGTCTCCTTTACGCAAGAGAGTATTAGTTTTCATTGTGAATGTTTGAGTAGTCTTTTGAGTTGACTTGTCTCTCTATCTTGTTTTCCTCCTTCCATCCCTTCTCTACACTGCAAAGAGAATATTTTAAAATTCTGATGCTAGTATTCCTCAACCTTAGCACACACCACACAAACACACATGACTATGAAAGACACTTCAATGATTTCCTTTGATTCCAGGAAAAAGACAAAACTTTGACTCCTCTCTCACATCTCTAATTTAAATATACCATATACCACCATCTTTCTCTCAGTGCTCTCTTGCTTTGTTTCTATCCACAATGGTTTAATTCCAATAAGTTATATTTTTCATGATCTCATCAGAGTTTCTTTACCCTTGCTGTCCATTCTGCCTTGAAAAATTGCCTCTTCCTTCCTCACTTACTTGACAGCTACTCATTATTTAAATTTTAACTTAGCTATCATTTTTTCCATTATTGGAATTCATTTTTTATTTTAATTTTTTTAGTTGTCAAGGGACCTTTATTTTTACTTATATGCTGTGCTGAGAATTGAACCCAGTGCCTCACACATGCTAGGCAAGTGCTCTACCACTGAGCTACAATCCCAGCCCCCATTATTGGAATTCTTAATTCAACTACCTGACTAGGTCAAATCCATTATTTCATATTCATCTAACATAACCTTAACCATCATAGGAGTTCAACAAATACTGATTGAATGAATGAATGTTACTTTCCTAGAAAGTTTTTAATTTTTAAAAATTTCTTGGTATTTTTTCTGAAACTTGTTTTTCATATAAAAAAATGAAAGGAAGGTTTGCTTCAAACTTGTCTTCCCTTGCTTTAACTCATCCTAGGTTTTATGCTTTCCTGTACTAGTTATTTCATTTGCTGCTTGTTGTCTTCATAAATTTTTATTTTTAGCCACCAAAAATAAACAAGTCTTATTTTATCTCTATTTTTCTCTGTTCCTTCCTTTTTCTTTTTGTTTTTTAATGTTCCAGACATTTAGGTATCCAGAGCAGTTTTAGAGGTATGTCCTAAGCAGAACTTTTATATCAAAGGTTTCTATTGGAAGCATTGCAATGGACTGGACTGATTTGTATTCCTCCAAAATTGAAATAATGAAACCCTAATGCCCAATATAATTATATTTTGATATTGGAATCTTAAGAAGCAATTACTGTTAAATGTAGTTATAAGGATGGGCCCTAACCTGGTAGGACTGATGATGGATGGCCTAATAACTAGAAGAAGAGAGATTTCTCTGTTCCTTCATCATGTAAGGGCAGAGCAAGCAGAAATAGAGCTGAAAACTAGGATCCTGTTGACCAGCATCTTGGTGTTAGACTTCCCAGTCCCCCAAAGTGTGAGAAAATAGATAACTATTGCTTGAACTACCAAGACTGTGGTACTTTGCCATGGCAGCATGAGCACATTAGTATAGGTTTGTTGCCATTGTTAATAAATAAGAAAATTCCTCTTAGTAAAAATGAATTTTACCTCATTTAAAGAGAATATTCTTATCTTTCAACATTCAGTGTTTCTGTATGTTGCTAAATAATTATAATAAATTACTTTTCTTCTTAGAGAAAGCTGATTGTTTCATTGAGTTTTTTTAATTAATCCAAAGTCAGAATAGAGATTTGTAGAAAATCTCATATTCTCTGAGTCAGGAAGAAATAATACTATCAATATCCTTTCTCGAGGGAAAAATCTTTTACTTGGATGTGTTTTCCAAGTCATCTTCTAAGGAATAAGACTATAGAATTGAAGACCTTTCATGAAAGTCTTGTCTCCTGAGCATTTTGTACCAGAAAAGACTTGGACACAGTCCAGGGAAAAATTTCAGATATGAATCCTGGCTTCACATGGAAAGCAAACATGCAAGCAATTTGAGGTTTGTACATTGGAGGCCTTTACTACTTTCCCATGTCAATTTTAAAACAAAACAAAAAAAAGCTCTTTAAATTTACTCTGAGCCTGATCTTGCCCTTTGTGGCCCAAAGAGCACAAGAACTGTTGATGGGAGAGTGGCTCTATACCCTATACTTGCTCTCCAGGGACCATTCCAAAGCAAATTCTGTGCTTTTCAGTAGCTGAGAGTAAGAAGCAGTGAGTTGGATTGAGTACCTCTAAGGGATAGTCAGGTATTTGTTCACTGGACTGTGGAGCAACTTGTTCTTAGCTATAGGAAAAAGATTGCAGCAGCTTATCTCCACTTGGGAAATCTGAATTTCCTTTTAGCGGGGTTGGGATGTGAGGAAGGACTGTAAGTGTAAGGATTTACTTATCACCCATATAAAAGTTATAGAGCCCTGGGTGTGGCTCTTTTAACATGTGCACTTGTTATCTCAAGCTGCCATTTATGTATACCATCAGGGCCACGTGGCCTCTTTGCAAGGCCTTGGCCAGCCCTATCACTGAGAATGCTGATCAGATTTATTCTTAGTGATCTTTTCTACTGATTTCTGTCTCTCTGAGGAGTGCTTGTCCCAAGAATTAGACAACAGTTAATGCTCTTTATCATATATATATATATATATATATATAATGTTATATATAACATATATATAAGTTATATATATATAAAAGTTATATATATATATATAACTTTTTTTTCAAACTTTAAAACTCTCTTCAAATATCATAGCAATCAAATAATATAACATTCATACAGGCAAAGCAAAATGTTCTAAGAGTCACCCATTGTATTAGGTCATTTACTAACAGGACAGTGAAAAATTTCAATAGCAAATGTTGTTTTCCTTAAAGTATTTCCAGACAGAAAACTTTATGTCACTCATCAAAGGAAAACATTCCTTCACTCATGGGCCATGGAGGATCATATAAATATCTTCACATCTGCTTCCAAAGCATGGCCACCACTGACACCCCTGGCAAAATATTTTATCTATCAGGAACTCTCAGAAGAGTTCCTGTTATTTTCAGTGTGAACTTGGTAGACATACTTAGAAAAATATTTGTGTATATGGGGATGCTGTATTTTGAAAACATGTTGCTTTGTCTCAATTTGATCAGCTTCAGCTGATGTTTGGAGAAGTTTCCATACTTCTTTAACACTTACTTTGGTCACTGGAGACTCTTCAAAACCCTCCCTTGTTCATGTCTCATGTTAAAAGATTAAGTGCAAAGGAATGCCTTTCTCAATATTTAATAGCCCTTGCCAAATCAATTATCATGAAATATTTGTTTTGGTTTTGCACCAGGTTTTGATATTTACACAGTAGGAGAGCAGAAGGAGTCTATTTTACTGCAGTTAAGGAATAATGCATTGTATTTGGATAGTAAATATGTGAGCAGCAAAGATCAAGCATTTATATCATGGTTAAATGGTCTATGGATAAATCATTCACCATGGTTCTCATTAGATAGTAAAAATTAACCAGCTTCACCAAGTTTCATCATCTCTTATTTATCAATGAATTATTTAGCAAACTAAATAAACTAATATTGTACCTGTAGTTATACTAATCTATCTTTATTAATCTATATTATTAATCCTATACATTGTTACCAGAATCATGTGGTTTTTGTTTATGAGGTTGTTTCTAACAGCTTAATGTCAAATGAGATAAATACAGATAACACTGATTCCAGCAAGTACCTTGTTTTTATAAATACTGAGTAATGCTAGTGTGTAGTCAAAATCATGAGAAAATATTTTCAATGAATTAAAACACAAGAAAAAATAGAAGTTAGCTGGGCTCAGTGGCACATACCTGTAATCCCAGAGGCTTGGGAGGCTGAGGCAGGAGGATTCCAAGTTTAAAGCCAGCCTCAGCAACTTAGGCCTTAAGCAATTTAGAGAGACCTTGTGTCAAAATAAAAAATAAGAAAGGGCTGGGCATGTGGCTTAGTGGATAAGTGTCCCTAGGTTCAATCCCTGATACCAAGGGAAAAAAAAGTTTATATATATTTAATATCTTTATGGCATATAACGATATTAAATGATTATTAAAATAATAGATTAAAAATAATACTGTTATAAGATTTTATTACATCTTAGTGAAGCTTTTTTTACATCTTGATGTGACCTAATGAAAAATTATTCTTATTTGTTATCATATTGTCTTTCAATTCATATGCAGTGATCCTTTGTATTGTGTAACTTCGGAAATTCCAAAAAATTTTATTTTCTTCCAAATTAGAATATATCAAATAATTCAGATTCTTTCATCTGAATACAAAATGTGGCTTTGTATTTAACCATGTTAACATACTTTGTTCTTTTTAAGGACTCTGTAGTGACTTTTTATGGCAAAGGCTTTAAAATATGTTAATGAAAGTTTTAGGAAAAAAATGTATAATGATTCAGAGAATGAGGATTTTACAGTTACTGTTTACAAAAGTGAAAATTTCTAATTAAATTTGGTTGTAAACTTCTGCATTTGAGATACAGAATTAATACCAAGAGCACAGGTCTCTGAACTTGACATTGAAGTTTTGGTGGCTATATTAGTTAGACATGAGAAATACTTCTCTAAATATTTTTTTTACAAATAGAATCTTTTCTTTGAGAGAAGATTTTTCAGTATAGATCTGTCTTATCACAGAGAACTCCAAAGTTAAAAAAAAACCTTCTAATAAGGAAAATATGTATCTTCTATTAGATTTTAAATTTTATGACCTCTCCATATTTTCTGTTGCTCATATGGTTGTTTAAGTTACTCACTGCATAGGCCAGGTCTTGATTTCCTAATAAGTTATGATAATTTGTTTACCTTAATAAACTCCCTTATTATGAAGTATATTTATACTTGTTCATTAATTTAAGGCTATATATATTGCTTTAAAAAGCAGAACTTTAAAAAGTTATCTGTGAAAAAATTACTTTGAAATTCCAATCACCCTTGTCAAATAAGAAATTCCAGAAATGATATTTGTTTTTTTTAATTTTTTATTAGTTTATTTAATTGCATTTCAAGTCATAGTACATATATAGAGCTCAGTTTTTCCATTTCCCTGGTTGCAAACCAGATAAAGTCACACCAATTGTGTCTTCATACATGCACCAAGGGTAGTGATGACGATCTCAATCAACCATCTTTACTATACCCATTCCCCTTTCCCAGCCCCCACCTCCCCCATGCCTCATCCAGAGTTCCTCCATTTCTCTTATGTTTCCCGTTCCCACTCCCCTTATGTATCAGCTAATCCGAGAGAACATTCGGCAA
>PVHX01000023.1:472985-483300 GCA_004024805.1 Geosciurus inauris
TATTCCATTGTGTATATGTACCACAGTTTCTTTATCCATTCATCTATTGAAGGACATCTGGGTTGCTTCCACAGTTTTGCAATTGTGAATTGTGCTGCTATAAACATTGAAGTGGCTACTTTACTGTAGTGTGCTGTTTTTAAGTCTTTAGGGTATAGGCCAAGGAGTGGGATAGCTGGGTCAAATGGTGGTTCCATTCCAAGTTTTTTAAGCAGTCTCCATACTGCTTTCCAGATTGGTTGCACCAGTTTGTAATCCCACCAGCAATGTTTAAGCGTACCTTTTTCTCCACATCCTCGCCAGCACTTATTGTTGCTGGTATTTTGAATAGCTGCCATTCTGACTAGGGTGAGATGAAATCTGAGGGTAGTTTTGATTTGCATCAGAAATGATATTTGATATTTAACCTGATATTAACACTGTAGATAGACTGTTTACTCCTTTTCCCTACCCCTTTTTTTCAATGTAAAGCTGCCTTTACATAGTAGAAGAAATAGCTGTCTGAACAGATTTCCCTGTTTAGAAATTTGTGCTTTGTCTCCTGCCCCTGTGCCCACTTGCTCTTGAGGCTGTTGTGTGAAATGCTTGCTAGATGCTGCCTCTTAATCTTGGACTTCTAGCCTCCAGAACCATGAGCCATAGTTTAAATTATAAACCATTCTAGATAGATTAAAAATTTGAATTTTATCTAGAAATATTTTTACGTCCATTTAGATTATAAAGGTAGCTGGTAAATTTATATTGACTTTTTCTACCAAATCATATTCTCTTTGAGAAAATATATGTATTTTAGCTGCTATAGAATGAGTTACATTTTCATTGAGTGAATATGAAACACAGAAAGTGAGAATCCAGCTAGGCATAGTGGCACATGCCTGTAATCCCAGTGACTCTGGAGGCTAAGGCAAGATTTCAAGATCAATGCCAGCCTCAACAACTTAGTGGGGCCCTAAGCAACTTAGTGAGACTCTGTCTTCAAATAAAGATTATAAAGGGCTCAAAGGGCTGGGGATGTGGTTCAGTGGTAGAGTTTCTCTGGATTCAATCCCTAGTCCAAAAAAAAAATAAATGAGAGTCCAATTTAATTTTATGCAATATAATGATTCAATGCAATACTCATCAAAATACCAATGAAAGTCTTCACAGAACTAGAAAAAACATCCTAAAATTAATTTGAAAGAACGTAGAACCCCAAATAGCCGAAGCAATTCTAAGCCAGAAAAACATTGCTAGAGGTATCACAATACCTGACTTCAAATTATACTACAGAAATATAGTATAAAAATATTGTACTGGCATGAAAACAGACACATAGACAAATGGTGCAAAATAGAAGAAACAGAGAACCCCACATAGATACAGTTATCTACTTCCTGACAAAGGTGCCAAAAAACATACTTTGGAGAAAAGACAATCTTTTTAAACAAATTATCCTCCAAAATTTGATTACGTATGTGTAGAAGGATGAGACTAGTTCCTTATCTCTCATGCTGCACAGAAATAAACTCAAAATGGATCAAAGATTTAAGAATTAAACCAGAAACTATGCAGCTCCTTGAAGAAAACATAGGGTCAATACTTCAGCATATAGGCACAGGGAACAACTTTCTCAATAGGACCCTTAAAACTCAGGAAATAATGTCAGGACTTCATAAATGGGATGGCATCAAATTAAAAATTTTCTGGACAGCAAAGGAAACAAGAATGTGAAGAGAGAAACTACCGAATGAGAAAAAATCTTTCCTAGCTACTCTCCTGACAGAAGATTAATATCCAGAATATATATAGAACTTAAAAAACAACACCAAAACAACAAAAACAATAACAGCAAAAGAAGAAGAAATACAAACGGCCAAAAAATACATGAAAAAGTGTTCCAACATTATTAGCAATTGGGTAATTTTAAATCAAAACTGCATGAAGATTTCATCTCATTCCATCTCACTTGATGGCAAACATCAAGAATACCAACAATAATGAATACTGGAGCAGATATGGAAGAAAAGGAACACTTTTCTGCTCTCAGTGGGATTGTAAATGAGTACAATCACTACAGAAATCAGTATAAATTTCCTCGGAAGACTAGGCATGAAACTACCAACTATACCACTCCTCAGTATTAATTCCTAAAGAATTAAAGTCATCATATTGTAGCAATACATGGATCCTCATTTTTACAGCAGCACAATTTATGATAGCTGGACTGTGACCCAGCCTATGGGTCTGTTATTGGATGACTGGATAAAGAAAATGTTGTATACATACACAATGGAGTTTTTTTCACCATAAAGAAGAATGAAATTATATCATTGGCAGGAAAATAAATGGAACTTAAGAATATTATGTTAACCTTTTTAGTCAAACTCAGAAAATTAATAGGATAGGACTGTATATTTTCTCTCATGTAGATGATTAAGAAAAAAAAAGAAAAGGAAACTGGTGGTGGCAGGGGGGTGGGCTCTCATGAAAACTGAAGGGAGATCATTAGAGTGGATGAAAGGGACCAGAGAGAGGGAGGGGGGAAGGGAAAGAGAAATACTAGGAAATAATAGTAGTCAAATTATATTGTTATATAGAGTGTGCATACATATATGAAAGGAATCCCATCAATATGTGTAGCTATAATGCACCAATAATAAAATGGAAAAAAATAAATCAAGAAGAGCAATTTTTAAAAATAATTTTATGATTATTTTTTACTTAATTGAAGAGGGTACATGATCTTCATGAAAAATGGTAAGGATTGCAATAAGACAAAGGGAAAAAAAGCAGGAAATAGGTCTTCCTAGGAACAACTCATTTGTTATTTAATACCAACAAGCTGATTTAAGAGAAAAAAAAATTTTTATTTTTATTTTATTTTATTAGAGCATTATAGTTATACATATAAGCTGGGTTCATTTTGACAAAATTGCGCATTTGATTTACTCCATTTCAATCCCAGTTCGCTCTCCTTGAGGGGAGGGAAAGGGAAAGAAGAGAAAAATTTTATATATTCACTTCTAAGGTATTTATCATGCAAGAGAAAACTTATGGTTAATTGCAATACTGACTTCGTATGTATTTAAGCAACTTGATTTTAGGGATAACAATACAGTCATTTCAGAAATACTACATATTGGGCATATATAAGTTACAATGTTATGTTAAAGTAAAATGCTTTAAAGAACTATTCAAGAATAATTTAGGATTGCAATGAGAAGAAAATTGGAATGGAGATAGTAATAATTTTAAGTTAAATTTCTTGTTCCAGTTATTATAAAAACCTAAGTGAACAAAATGTAAATGCAAATGAACTTTAAGAGGTAGATGGCATCTTGAAATATTTTATATAAATTTATATTTATTTCTACCAATAGCTCACAGTACTATGAATGACACTGATGTCCCTATGGAAACAACTGAATGCATTCAAGGTCAAGGAGAAGGTTATAGGGGAACCATCAATACCATTTGGAATGGAATTCCATGTCAGCGGTGGGATTCCCAGTATCCTCACCAGCATGACATAACTCCTGAAAATTTCAAGTGCAAGTAAGTAAATTAGACAAATGTTATAAATTTTAGCAGACCCTGGGGGGAAATGAGGGAGAATAATTACTTTTTTACTGATTTTCTGTGTCAGCAATCCTCTCCGGTAGTGTGCCCAAGTATAATCAGTAGTCAAGTGGGAGATTAATCCACTATTTAGAGTATTTCATTTCTTCAGTCTGAAACTTGACCTCACATAATCATTTTAAAAAGTTTTCTAGGTAATTCTGATTCAGAGAGTTGAAGGACTATGCTTAGGCACACATCTCTATGTTGTTTCAGATCAGAGTTTTACTCTTGAAGGTCTATTTAATAAATCAATTAGTGATAATGATAACCATGCGTGTTTCAAATGAGTGCCTCCTTAAATTTTTATATTAGCTTAGGAGAGGGGATTACATATGTTTTTCTCTTACAAGAGAGGCACACCTTGATTTCAGTCAACACTTCAAATGATAAGCTTATAGTATAAAGATCTGTGAAAAATATTTATAATAACTTAAATGAAGGTTTTCAGTTGTTTCTGGATTTGTGAAAAGTGAAGTGAAACAATAGTTTAGATGAAGAAAGAAAGAAACTGGCCCAGATATCAGTTATGTAGATGTTAAGTACATTCTCCTTGGTGCTTTGGGTTTCGCCACTTGGTTTTTGTTGGACAGACACAGCCACACGCCATCTGTTTTTAAATTGTCTACTTTGTTATGAGGAACGTAAAATGATTGCTTTTGGAATTTAAAACACGCATGTCATTCATAGTGGCTTTGCTGAAATAGCACCTATAAATAACGTATATTAACTTCATGTAATTGACTTTTAATAAGATAGCCAAACATTGCAGGATGAAGAACTTCGAGAACTAATGGCTCATCCACTGGAGAAAAGAGATATTTATATGTGTATTTTTTTTTGTGTGTGTGTATGTGTGTTAGCTAAATCAATAATTTGTTTTGATAGCAAATATCCATGTGTTGCAATTTTTGCATTATTTTATAATAACAAAATTTATAGTTGTCATTCTGGTTTTATTTCCCTCATTTCCTTCAGAAAAATTTATTTTCTATTTCTGACCCATGTTTTTCACTCCTCAGAAATAAATATTAAAATAAAGAAAGCAAAGCAAATGATAAAAATCAGCTAAAAGATACAAAAGGCGAGTGTCTGTGCCATTCACACTAGTTAAATTTTAACAACTGGTAAGACCCAAATTAGAAGTTGTGTATGTACAAGTACCCAGTGAATTTTATCTATAAGAAAAAAAGAATAATCCTAGAAACTGAGTTCATAGGCTTTCCAATTAAAACCTAATTATTATAAGTTTAACTGTTACATCTTACTGGAATTTAAACCATTCTTTATTAATTTAGGTATTTGTCTTAAAGAACTAAACATAAACATCAAAAAAACAACGTATGAGATGTATTATTCTACTATTAAAATGCAACTCAATATTTTGCTCAGAATACATTTTTACTGTCTGTGATCAGTCATAAAGGAAAGTGCTGGTCAGGTGTCTCCAGTTCTATTAAACACTATCTCCCCTAATACTAAGATTCCATACAAACGATGATTTTGAAACAATATAACTACAATTATAACCATAGCTGAATAATACTGTCTGTAATGAATCTCATAGTTATGAATTCACTTCAGTTATTGTAAATAATTCTTTCTGCAAGTGAAATGAAAAATCTTGGGAAAACTATTTGGATAGTCTTTACTTTCATTTTTGCTTAATCTAAACTAAAAAGTGCTTTTAGATATAGATTTTACAAGTGGTCCCAAACTAAGACTTTCAATGACCTTAGATATTTGCTTATCTTGCCTTAAATTAAAAATATAAAATAATTAAACTGAGTAATTCTTTATATAAAATTACAAATTTGCACAAACTTTTTGTAAAATTTAATGTGTATATTTCATATGCACATAAATTTTAAAAATATGAATACACAATGGTTTAAAGAAAATAAAGCATTTCTTGATCTAATTTTATAAAAAGTCTAAAGGTTTGAGTATGGGTTATTGTGTAAACATTTCCTATATAACAGTTTTATTGTCAATTGTTGTCTTAGATTCTGTAATAAGGTAGTTTTTGTCAAGACCTACTTTGACAAGATAGATTACTTACTACTTATTGATTTTCTAAGCAAATGAAAGCTCCTTTTTTAGAAACATTTTTAGTTTCTGTTTGTCAACTTACATATTAATTAAATTGTAGTACTTTGAATTAGACCTATGAGATACAAATACTGTGGTTTCTAAAAGGTTTAATATTAATTTAGTTAAGATGATTTTCCAGGAATTGATAAAAAAAATTCTTGTTTAAAAATAGCATATATCAAGAAAAAAAATTTTTTTAAAATTCTTGTCTAAAAATAGCATATATCAGGAAAACAAATAATAATAAATTCTACATTTTATTTAATGTGAACTTTATATTAAGATAGAAAGCCACTAAAATCCTTTTTAATATTGAGAATATTAGCATAAATTTTCTTATAAGGGATTCTATATACTGATACAAGATGCACATTTACTATCCTGACAACTTTCTATGTAGTTAGTTTTCTGAACTAAAATTAGGGCTTAATTTTATGGAAATGTTTATAAAGATTTTGGTATTTTATAAATCAAGAAAGAACTACTTTGTAATTAAACTTCATCTATTCAGCAAATTAAAAATATCAAGGAAATATAGAATTCAAAAGAAAACAGTTATCAAGTTTTTTGTGTCTAATATTATACATTGCACTTCCATTTTAAATAAGAGTAGTTAAAAGCTATTAATAACATTTCTTCTGTAGAGAGAGATACATTTTGTTTCTATATTATATATGCTCCATGAAAATGTAATAAGAGGCCAGTGTTTTGAATAGTACCAGTTGAGATTCAGAACCTTGAGGATGAGTAACAGGAATGTCATGGGGCTGCTCTTCTCTTTCATGAAGCAATAATGTTCGTGTGGAACTCCAGGCCTGTGGAGGACAGGACAACTGACATCTGACAGCACTTATTTCAGTGACTTGGCATTGTCAGTTTTGTATTCTGAATTCAAAATGTCACTACTATCCTGAGTCCATGAACTTAGAATTCTGTTTGTAAACATGCATACATTCTGTGCTTCTAGAAATGTAATAGTGCTCAGTTTATTGATGTAAGATTTTCGACAATTTATATTACCATGCTTATTCTTAACAGGGACTTAAGAGAAAATCATTGCCGAAATCCAGATGGGGCTGAGTCACCCTGGTGTTTTACCACTGATCCAAACATCCGAGTTGGCTACTGCTCCCAAATTCCAAAATGTGACGTGTCAAGTGGACAAGGTAATAACTGACAATTTGCAGTGTGGGCATGATTAAATTCAGGGGACATGCCTAAGGGAGAGTACATTTTATAGCAAAAGATTTAGGTTTTTTTTTGCACTGTTCTTGCTGGTTAGCTAAGAGGATCAACAGGTCTGAAGTTGGATTTATTTTATATATTCATTGATTTAACTTTTATTTGCTTATTTATTTACTTATTTATGTGAGTGCTGGGCACAATTCTAGACTCCAGAGAAATATAAGCAAATAAACTAAATTATCTGACCCCAAAGGACTGTTTTTCAACAGACAGAAAACATGCCAAAAAAAGAAAAAAAATAAAAAGATGTGGGGCTGCTTTTGTAAGTTTGTGGTGAATGATAGAGGGATCTTCAGCCTACAGTTAGAAAAAGGAGGTGCTTTTTATATTGTAATGGTCAGGAAGATGCCAGGTATTCAGGTAACCTTTAAGGAGGACCAGAAGGAAGTGAGGAAGCAGCATATGCCATGTGCAAATATATATATAGACCATCTAGGAAAGGAAACCATAGTTGCAAATGGCATGCGATGAGAGAGTGCTGTAAAAGTTAAAGGAAATAAAATAAGCATATCACTGTGGCTGGCACAGCAAGAGCAAGATGGACAGCACCAAGGGATGCAGATGTAAAATTCCATCAGTCTTGTAGGACCTGGAAGGATTTGCATTTTTATTCCAAAAGGAAGGGGACTGTGTTGGAGTGCTCTAACAACGTCATGTGATCTGACTTAAGTTTTATCTGAATCACTCTGGGTGTCTTATATAAAATAGCCAGAATTTTTGACAAGGGTTAAAACAATAGAACCAAAGAATTGGATGTTTCAATAGATGAGAGAGCGACTTGGTCCTGGGTGTTAGCAGTAGAGATGATGTATAGTGGCAGGGTTTGGGATAAATGACTGAAAAGTAGGTGTTCTGAAGATAGCTGTTTCAGGGAACAATAGAAAAGTCAGATTGAAATGGATCTAAAAAATAATAGTCTGTTAATGATCACTAATGTTGAGTACTTGACATTTGTTGGTATATAATTAATTGAAAATAAAAATTTTTGAGTGATCATATTCTATGTCACAAAATTAAAAATGATGCTTATGGTCTCAGTCAGTCCTAACCATCCTAAGAAACCCAAGCCTAACATATACTCTATTTCATGAATACATCTTCTATCCTTTAACTTATCTTCCAGTGACATTGTTCTTGAGCAACTCTGAAAATAGAGTTGTAGAGGAAAGAGAGGATGAGTCCCTTTTCAGTCAATTTCACTATTCTTTGGCAGACTTTAAAGGTCATTTAGAAATAACATGGAAACCAGTAATTAAAGAACATTTGGTACCAGCTGAGGCTTCTGCATCCTTGTCTCTTTTACTTGAACAATTATCGAAAATTTGTGAGTGACTGAAAAAATGAGAATATTTTTATAAGCTTCTGATGTGTATTACAATGTTTTTATAGACATATATGGCATTTACAAAAGGATCAGGTAATATGATAATTTTGTATTTTGGAGGTTAGGCAGATGTTATTGTTTATCTAATAGATCTATTCAATAACAGATTAAAATTAGTTTTATGAAATTTAAATAATTTGTCCCAATCTCAAACTGGTGCATCTGGTATTGAATCTGACTCTCCTCATAATGTCTTTTTTATTATTCCATTTTCTATCTTAATTCATGTTTTTAACAATATAGTCTACCTGATTAGTGCAAATGTGCTAGATTCTATAGGATATACTCTGTGAAGAAGACACAAATCTGTGACTTAGGAAACTGTTAAACAATTCAACATTCAGCTGTGAAATTTTAGTTGACTACTATGCCATTGTATGGTACGCTATCAAGCTACCATATGCATTTGTAGATACACTATCTATATCTGTTCATCCATCCATCATATATATATTTCCTACCCTTATTGTCTCTCTGTATATAGAAATTTATATACAAGCATATACATATATAATAGGATGTTGCTCTTACACTTCTCTAAAGAGCAGGAAATAAAAATTTCACACATATTTTAATGAGTTGGAAACGTTTTTTCAAATTTTACAATATCTAACAGAATACATACAAATGACTTTCCAATTGTATGTTATATAACTATTAAAAGAAAACAAAAATTGACATTGTAGAAGTTTTAAAAATGTTGATAAAACAATACTTGTTAGATTATATAATATACTGAAATCAGTAAAAGAAAAATGTAGCTTTAAATGTTTATATCAATATTATAAAATAATGAAAATAAGTGAATGGAATTTCCAACTGAAAGAGTTGAGGCAAAAGTAAACCAAAAGAAACAAGAAATAGTGATGAAAAAGGAAATATCACCACAGATACTATTAAAATACAGATGATAATCAGAATCTATTTTGAAAATCTGTAATCCAACAAAATAGAGAATCATGATGACATGAACAAATTTCTAGAGACATGACCTACCAGAATTGAACCCGCAAGACATGGAAAATTTAAACAGACGAGTTTCAAGCCATAAAATTGAAGATGTCATCAAAAGCCTACCAAAAAGAGAAGCCCAGGACCAGATGGAGTCTCAGCTAAGTTTTACCGGACATTCAAAGAAGAACTAATACCAATAGTCCTCAAATTATTCCATGAACAGAAAAAGAGGGAACCCTTCCAAACTTGATCTATAAGGCTAGTATTACACTGATACCAAAACCAGACAAAGATACACCAAGTAAAGACAACTTAAGATCAATATCCCTCATGAACATAGATGCAAAAATTCTTAATAAAATCTTGGCAAATCACATACAAAAACATATTAAAAAGATAGTACACTAAGATAAAGTGGGGTTCATTCCAGGGATGCAAGATTGGTTCAACATAATCATCAACAGACTTAAAGACAAGAACCACATGATTATCTCAATAGATGCAGAAAAAGCATTTGACAAAATTCAGCAACCATTCATGCTCAAAACACTAGAAAAACTAGGGATAGTGGGAACATACCTCAACATTATGAAAGCATGCTAAACCCAAGTCCCATATCATTCTAATGGAGAAAAATTGAAAGCATTCCGTCTGAAAACTGGAATAAGACAGGGATGCCCTTTTTCACCACTTCTATCCAACATAGTCCTTGAAACCCTAGCCAGAGCAATTAGACAACAGAAAGATTAAAGGGATATGAATAGGAAAAGGAGAGCTCAAACTATCCCTATTTGCCAATGACATGATTCCATATTTAGAAGACACAAAGATCTTCACCAAAAAGCTTCTTGAACTCTTAAAAGAATTCAGCAAAGCAGCAGGATATAAAATTAATACTCATAAATGAATCGTGTTCCTATACTAATGATGAATCAGCTGAGAAAGAAATCAGAAAAACTATTCCATTCACAATAGCTTTGTTTTTGTCAGCTTTTTTTGTTGCTGTGACTAAAGGACCCAACCAGAACAACTGTAGAGGAG